>CM040124.1:268976500-269542908 GCA_022559845.1 Amorphophallus konjac | reverse complement strand
GACCCTCGAGGTCGGAGAGTCGTCTGATCTCGCTGCTAGGCCTGCTCCTCTTCATAACGCGGGAAGACTCTCCTTCCATCCTGAAAATCTCTAGATTCTCCTCTGTTTCCTCTCCTGAGCTTCCAAAACCCACCTTGGTGCATTTGAATGAACTATCCTAAGGGGAGTTCTTATAGGAAGGGAAGGGTGCTACAGGACAGAACATGTCACATCAGTGGTCATTGTCAAGATTTTGGTCTGGATCTCCTTTATACTGTGGTGCGATTCTGCTGTGATTCTGCTACTTTCCGATGTTGCTAACCTTTGCTAGTCTGTGCAGGTTTTACTAACGGACGTCTTTGTCCTATCTCCTGTCCCACCTTTCATTGGTTGGTCCCACCTTGTCATGCATCGTAGTATATGATACTTACGCTACTAGAACATGTCAAGGACCTTGCGGCTCGAACGAATCTGGGATCTGAGTTCCCCTTCAACAAAAATGGTGATGATCCCAGAGGAATTTGGGTTGTACGGATAGGCCGTCAACTTGTGATAGAATGGGGACGACGGTTCCATTCAGTGAGTTGGTACGCGGATAAACGGGCCCCAGCCCAGTATCAGCTCACCGGGTCGGTATCCTGACCCGTTCTGCACAAGTTGACAATATTATCCTTGGCTATTTTCTATTTTAGTTTGTTTTAAAATTTTCTTTGAACCCAGCATGCATTCATATAGGACTTTGATTTATTGCGGAAGATCAATCAAATGATTCGATTGTGAAAACCGTTGTGCTCCAATTCCCACAAATATGAGATATTCCACTCCGAACGAAATACTGAGTTTCCTTGAGACAGTCCTACGCTGCTCTTCCAAAGGAGACCCTTGTTTGGACAGACCCTCAGATATTCCTTTACCTTTTTTGACCCACCTTGGCCGCAGCACTTCCACATTGGCTGGTAACCGCTCCCCAAAAGGTGAAACCTCCGGTTTATGACCCAGGTACTTCCACACCGAGAAGTTGGTCTCCTTTTGTTTCGTGCCTGAGCGCACATCTCACCCTCCCTTATTTGATCTCCGTCCAAGCAATTGTCAATATTTGAAAGACCTTCTTCAAGGTCGCCTCATTGAAACTCCAGGAAAGATTCCAAACAGTAACGTCAAAAGCGTGTCTCATCACACCTTGGCATCAACTTATCAGTCCGCTCCCACTTCACTCCACTCCACTTCGATACCATTCCACTACGTGTCGCTCCCTTGCAAAGCAGACGCCAAGGCGGGGCAGCTGTAGACACGCCATTCCTGACGTCTCCTGAGAAAGTCTCATATTACTATACAACGCCCCGCAACGGCTTACGCATTTTGAATCACTCGAGTGCTTCCTTTTCTCGGGTCTTCTTCTGCCTTTTTCGGCATCCGGAATCGTCTCGTCACGGCATTCGGACGGCATCAACACCAGTCAGACGTATCAAGAGGTTCCGGAACCAAGATGTTGACTGCCGGGCGGCCGCCGATTGAGGACCCGGGTGGGTCTTAATGGGGGCGTCCAGGCCTCTGGACGCCCCCATATTTCTAATTTATTTTATTTCTTTTCTCAGGGCCCAAAACTAATTAAATATATATATATATATATATATATATATATATATATATATATATATATTAATGGAGGCGTCCAGGCCCCTAGACGCCTCCATAAAAACAATAATAAAAAAAATGTTTGTAAAATGCCAGTTGGCATAAAAAAATAAATAAAAAATAAATATATATTAATGGAGGCGTCCAGACCCCTGGACGCCTCCATAAAAACAAATAAAAAAATCAAAATGTCAGCCCTGGTATAAAAGACAAAAGAAAAATAAAAAATAATATAATTTTGGAGGCGTCCAGGCCCCTGGACGCCTCCATCAAAACCCTCACGGGCGCCGGCCACCGAACGACGGTTTGCCGTGTGTGAAAAAATCCAAAATATGGAGATGTCCAGCCAGCTGGACGCGCCCATTTCTGAATCACGGGGCGCCGCTCACAAAACCACGCGTTGTGCCAAACCGCGTGCGGCCGTCTTTTATTTTCGGTGGACCTGTTTGAGGCGTCCGGGACCCTGGACGCCTCCACAAAAATATTCCAAAAAATAAATAAAAATAGAATAAAATATTATTTCGACCCTGATGGAGGTGTCCAGGGTCCTGGACGCCTCCACCCTCCGGAGCCCTATAAATAGAGGCCCACCCCCTCAGTTCTGGAAGAGCTCAGAAGTGATCCGATAGGCTACCGGAGCCCAGAGGCTACGGAGTCATTTTCTAACCCGTGGGTTCTTTTGTAGGTGGAGGTTCTGCCGGCTTCTCGGGTGCCCACGCTCGCAAGAGGAAGGTCGTCTTCATCCACCGCGCTTCCACGTCGTCCCCACGCTGCCGGAGCTCTGCCGGATTTCACCCTCGGCTCCTCCAATAAGCCTTTTCTTCCCTTTTTTTTCCATAGTTCTTTACATTCATGATACTGCATCCTCTATCCCCCTTCATAAGGGCGCCTCTTCTCTTATACTTCTTGCATCCATCATCTCATTTCCCTCATACTCGAGTCCGAGAGGGGTTTAAAAGATAACACCAACCAGGTGTGTGTCTTGCCATCATTTCATTATTTTTATCGCAAGGATTTGAATACTACACCTCCATCTTTCTAATCCACTTGTCATTTGTTTGTCGTTATTTTGCAAGGGTAGCCGAGGAAAGCCCTCTCCGTCGGTCGGCCGGAGGGAGAGGAAGAAACAACCCGCCATCTCCCGCTCTTGAGGTAGGCGCGATCACCTTCTTATTTTGGGGTCTTTCGGCCCCTGGCGATCACATCTTATTTTCGAGGCCGCGGTGAGTCACTTCCCCAATGGCCGTTTAAATTTCCATTCTTATATTCTCTTTATACTCTATTATATTCTGCTCATATTCTCGAGGCCGCGGCGAGTCACTTCCCCAATGGCCGTTTAAATTCACGTTCTTATACGTTATATTCTTATCTGTTTGTGTTCTCGAGGCCGCGGCGAGTCACTTCCCCAATGGCCATTTAAATTCCCGCTCTTTGTATTCTCTCTATATTCTATCATCTTATTATCTGCTCATATTCTCGAGGCCGCGGCGAGTCACTTCCCCAATGGCCGTTTCAATTCTTGTTATTTAATTTTTGCACCATTCGCGTCCCCCCGAGGCCGCGACGAGTCACTTCCCGCTATGGCCGTTTAAACCCCATATTTTGCTATATCACACTTGTCCCGCTTGCCCCGCCGGAGCAATCTCCCGTGGTGGCCCCTTCTCTCTCTTCTCTTATTTCTGTGTTGCAGCAAACAAACACCAACACCAACAAAAGAGGAGCCCGCGCGCTCTCCGCGTCTTCTCCGCTCTTCCCCGAACCGCGTGACGTCGCTCACACCTAGCTTTTCTTTCTTGCCTTTCTGAAGCTCTGGGATCATGATTGATAGACTTTTGAGATAATGGCTTTAGATTTTGTCACAAAGATTGCTCCTTTTGCTTTCTTCTTTTCTTTGCTCTACGCTTGTGGCGTCAGGTCACAACGGACTGCCCCTATTTGAGACCTCCTCTCGTTAGGGTGCCTGGATCAGTCATCACCTCCTTATTCACTCCTTGCCCCTGGATTCAGCCGAAGACAGAAACGGACAGGGACTTCAACTTTCCCCCAAAGCATGGCCAAGGAGAAACGATGTCTACAAAGCGGAAACCCGACCAGGGATGTCGTGTAGTGTGTGATTGCCGTACTCGGGACTTCTCTTTCATGGTGAAGGGAAAAGAACACCTTACTGCCGGGGTGGCACGGGTTAGACTCCAAGGAAAGAAATGCTTAAGATACAACCCATTCCAAGCGTGAGAGAGCTCCTCACCTTCCGCGTTCACTAAGCGATAGACATTCCCTGGATAAGCCTCTTTTACAACGAACGGCCCTTCTCAGTTAGGTTGCAATTTAGACCTAGGACCTACAAGCCGAATGAATTTGCATTTCAAAACCATATCACCTTTTTGAAATTTATGTTCAATTACCTTATTTTAAAAATAACGCGAGACTCTCTTTTGATAAACGGATACGTGATCGGCGGCATTCATCCTCTTCTCATCCAAGAGTTCCAGCTGGACGAGCAGCGCCTCTCAATGTTCATCGAGATTAAGTTCCTTATCGAGCTTCACTCTAAGGGAAGGGATCAAGATCTCATAGGGGAGCACCGCCTCCATCCCGTAGGTAAGAGCGTAGGGAGTCTGTCCCGTGGGAGTACTGACGGAGGTGCGGTAAGCCCACAGAGCTTCCACTAATCTTTCCGGCCAATCGAAAAACTTATGAGATTCGCATGTTTTCTTTATAATTTTAAGAAGGGTTTTGTTAGTGGCCTCGGCCTGACCGTTGCCTTGAGAATAATATGGAGATGAATGATGCAATGCAATATTGAACTTCTTACATAGGTCCTTGAGCTCTTGAGAGACGAACTGGGGTCCGTTGTCGGTGATGATGCTGCTTGGCACTCCGAACCACGAGATGATATTCTTCATGATGAAGCGGCACACCGTTGAAGCTTTGATCTCTGCGTATGCCTCCGCTTCGGCCCATTTGGTGAAGTACTCAGTGGCAGTAAGGATAAAGGGTTTCTGTTTGATCTGAGAATTAGGATCACCGAGCGGGCAGACAACGTCAAAAGCCCACATAGAGAATGGCCAAGGAGTGGAAAGAGGATGGAGAGATGAAGCTGGAGCATGGATTTTATCAGCGTGGAGTTGGCATTTAAGACACCTTCGGACGTAGAGGGAGCAATATTCCTCTAGAGTGGGCCAATAGTAGCCCTGCCTAAGGATCTTCTTTGCTAGAGCCTGGCCATTGACATGACCTCCACACTCACTAGAATGGGCCGCTTCAGCCACCTTTTAAGCCTCATCATCATCTAAGCATCTCATGAGCATTCCATTGGTAGCACGCCTGTATAGTTCTCCTGCGACGATAGTATACCTTGAGGCGGCTCTCCTTATTGACTTGCGCTGCTCGGCATTTGCCCCTTCTGGGAACGATCCGTCTTTGCAAAATAACTCAACTTCATGATACCAAGGCAATTCTTCTTCCTCCAGGATCTCTTCTAGTTCTATCAAAGATACCTCCTTGAGGTCCTCCTTCTCGGCCCTTGCCTCTACAGCTTTCCTAAGATTTATGTACCAAGGATCTTGCAGAGAGGGTGCGTCCATTCTCTAAACGACGATAGTCTCAGTACCCCGACTGATAGGGAAGGATAGAGAGGAGGCAAGTGATGCTAAGGCATCGGCTAGGATGTTCTGAGACCTAGGAGTATGAATGTAGATCAGCTTACGGAATTGCCTAGCAAGGAGCGTGACCAAGTCTTGATAAGGCATGAGCTTGGGGTCACGAGTGCGGTAAGTGGACAGAACTTGCTGCAGGACGAGCTGAGAGTCTCCTATGATATTCAAGTAACCCGCGCCTAGAAGATATGCATTCTTTAATCCGGCTAGGAGAGCCTCATACTCAGCGATATTGTTGGTAGCAGGAAATCGAAGTTGATAAGCAAAGGGAATTGTCACTCCCTCTAGAGTGAGCAGAACAGCGCCGATCCCTCGGCCTTGAGAATTGAGTGCACCATCGATGTGCAAAGACCAAAAGGGATGATGAGAGATAGCAGAGAGATGCTCATTAGGGAAATCGTCCTGAATAGAGTCGGTGTGAGGAATGGGGAGATGGGCAAGATGCTCAGCGATGGCGTATCCTTTGACCTCCTTCTGAACGACAAATGTGATATCGAATTGGGAGAGGAAGCTCTGCCAGCGAGCTAACCTACTAGAAAGGATAGGCTTTTCTAAGAGATAGCGGATCGGGTCCATTCTAGAGATCAACCTAACTGGGTGGGCAAGGAAGTAATGTTTAAGCTTCTGAGCTACCCACACTAAGGCGGCACAAGTCTTTTCCATAGCGGTGTATTTGGCCTCAGCCGGGTTAAATAACCGAGAGAGGTAATAAGCAGCCCGCTCTTTCCCTTCGTCATCTACTTGTGCTAAGACTGCCCCTAGGGAGTCCTCAATGACCGAGATGTATAGGATTAGGGGTTTCCTAGGGACAGGAGGTTGCAAAATCGGGGGATTGGATAGATATTCCTTTAAATCCTCATAGGCCTTCTGACAGTCTTAATTCCATTCAAACTTAACCCCCACCTTTAGCAATTCGTAAAACGGGTGGCACCTTTGAGAATGTTGGGATATGAATCTTCTGATGAATTGTAATCTTCCAATTAGTCCTCGAAGTTCCGTGATGTTCTTTGGCAAAGGCATGTCCATGATGGCCTGTGCTTTGTTAGGATCAATCTGGATCCCCCGTTTGCTCACTATGAACCCTAGCAACTTCCCTGAAGAGACTCCGAAAACACACTTCTTCGGATTCATCTTAAGCTTGTACTCCCTGGCTCTTTGCAGCACCTTAGCCAGAATAGAGGGGTGCTCTTCTTTTGTCCTTGACTTTACCAAGATGTCATCCATGTAGGCTTCCATATAGATATGCATCATGTCATGGAAAATAGCCATCATCACCCTTTGATAGGTGGCACCTGCGTTCTTCAGACCGAATGGCATGACCACATAGCAGTACATGCCCCAGGGCGTGGTGAAGGAGGTTTTCTCTTGATCTTCAGGAGCGAGACGGATCTGATTATATCCTGAGTATCCATCCATGAATGACAAAGATTCGTACCCGGTGGTGCTATCGACCAGGACGTCTATGTGAGGCAGCGGGAAATCATCTTTGGGACATGCTTTGTTAAGATCCCTGAAATCGATGCAAATACGAACCTTTCCATCCTTCTTAATAACATGGACTATGTTCGCCACCCACTGAGGATATAGAACCACTCTAATGAATCTGGCCTTGTACAACTTGTCGACTTCTTCCTTAATCCTCAAGGCCATGTGGGGGTGAAATCTTCTCGACCGTTGTTTCACAGGTGTTGCCCCTGGTTTAAGCACGAGTCGGTGTTTTACTAAGGAGGGGTCAAGACCTGGCATGTCCTCATAAGACCAGGCGAAAGAATCGCTATACTCCCTTAGAACCTTGATCAAATTTCTTCCACTTGCGGAGGGAGATTACCGGCAATAATGATGGGCCTTGGGTCTTCTTCAGTTCCCAAATTTATTTCTTTCTTAGGTTCATCCACTGCCGACGATGGCTCATCAAATTTCTTTAACCCTCGTGCATACAAATCGGCAGTGTCGTTTACGTTGCTGTCCTCATCATCAATCGGGTCTTTTTCATCCAGGATTTCATAGACACCGAGTACGTCATCACTCCACACCCCATCTATTTCCTCTTCACCTTCGATTATGATTGCGGTAGCAATGAATTCTGGGCACCTCAAAAGAGCATGACATCGCTGAACTAGATCTTGCAGGAATCTATCAGGTACAGATTTTGGAGGACGCGCAAGCGGGCGCGGCTCAGGGGAGGAAGGGTTAGACAAGCTAGAACAAGACCCTACTTCTCTAATTCTAATTGACTCTACTTCCCTAGACTCGACGGACCCTAATCCTAACCTAAGGGAAAGAAAATCTAGTGGGAGGGAAGGAGCAGGGGACTCGTGCCCCTGGGCGGAGGATGGAGACAGGGTAGCGTAATCTTCCACTGAAATCTCCGTTTCAAATTTGACGTTTTTTTTTTTGAGAATAGTGGAGACCACACAACAGGATGGAGGAGGCGGGAGTTTCATGGGGAACAACTCGGGGAAGATGCAATCGAAGAATGGATCGGAGGATCGGAACCACATCTCATGGAGTGGAGTGGTGGAGGAAGGAGGAGTGAATAGATCGAACAGATTGATGGGTGGGCAGCGCCCACATGCGTAGGGGACAAACAGGATTTCAGGTGGTCCGTCCGTAAAGTATGGATCGACCATCATAGGGGGAGAACGAGGAATGGGTTCCAATAGTTGGAAGAGAGATGTAAGACGGGAAGGAGACCAAGAAATAATAACGGGTGAGCTCCCCTCCTCCCGTGGATGCTGAACTGGCTGCTTCTTTGGCCTCCATTGGACGAGCCGAACCTCTTGATGCTTCTGTCGGTAGCCCTCTTCGTGGAACAATCTTCCAAAGGCCTGACTATAGTCAATCATGTCATCAACTGGCCCTTTTGGTGGTAGAGGGGGACCGGCAACTGGACAAACTGAATCTTTTCTTTCTGGCAGAGCTGGCGGTGGGCTCAATGTGCCTGCTTGAAGAGGCCCTCTGACTGGATCTTTTCTTTCTGGCAGAACTGGCAGTGGGCTCAATGTGCCTGGTTGAAGAGGCCCTCTGACAAAATGCCGATGGTAGTCCCAGGTGAGTGGCCCAGAGTCACCCATTATAGATAACGCGGTCTCTCGGTAGCCGAAACCTCTCCTGTTCATTTTTCTTCCCTTGGGGATGGGCTTGGTCCTTCCCTGCAATTGAGCACCGAGGCCTCTCCCCGGTTGGTAGCCTAGTTTCAGTATAATGTCCCAGCCCTTGGAATCTTGGATCCGGGGCTTCATCTTGATATTAACCGCGGCAGCGACGGGCTTGCGGGGTGCATAAGCCCAAGGGAAATCTAGATCTAGCATAGAGATAATCGGCCGGCTGCTTGGCCATAAGGTAGGAAGAACGTTTTTTGAAATAGCTTTCACGGATTGGACCGTGGATAAGCTCTTAACTTTGACGACCCTCCCTTGGAAAGGGAATTTAATGCATTGATGTGTAGTGGAGGGTACGGCGCTGAGAGTGTCAATCCATGGGCGACCCAAGATAGCCTTAAACATAGGGTCAATGTCTAGCACATAGAACTCCACAGGCATAGTAAGAGGCCCAAGTTCTGCTTGAATAGTGACCACCCCGTGACATGCTCTCCTTGAGTTGTCATATGCAGCTATAGTCGTGGGAGTCGGGCGTAGAAGTTCTTCTGGTATATTGCAGGCCCTGAGAGTGCTGAGTGGACATACATTGATAGACGCCCCTATATCAACTAGTGCCGCCTCAATACTGACCTTGTTCAAAATAATAGTGATGCAAAGCGGCATTTGTCGAGCTTCCGGTGGTGCTAGCTCGGTTTCAGAGAAGGTAATAGCGGGCCCCTTGGAGATTGTTGCCAGTGCGGTAGGTAAGCTGTCGACTGCCATATCTTTGCTAACCATCACCTTCTGAATGAAATTCCGGAGAGCATCCTGGTGAAGGGTAGATCTTTTAATGAGCTCCAGAACCGAAATTTTGGTGGGCACCCAGTCCAAATGATGTAGCAGGTCGTATTGGGTACCCGGCAGAGGTTCGGTTTCTTCTTGTTCGGCAGCCGGTTGGGAGGACTGAAGATTGGAAGTGGTAGGATAATTTCGATGGAACAACCGCCCGCTCCGCAGGGCGAGGTTTTGTGCCGGCACGGCATCAGGAGGTGATATGATTGGCCCGGTGGGGTGGATGAGTGGGATAAGCGGTGTAGGAGAAAGGATCTGGTGGGATGTGGAGTTGGTGGAGGTAATAAGTGGCGATGGATGGATGATGGGTGAGGGATTAGTGGAAGGTGGGGTAGTGACGATGGGCGTAGGCACGGGCTGAGGAAAGGTTAGCGAAGGTGTAGTGATAGGTGAAGTGGGTGACGGATAAATGATGGTAGTGGGGATAACTGGTGGCGGATTTACTGGAGCATGTGTGAATGGGAGAACAAGTGGTGAAGGCGTTGGGTGTGTAGGTAAAATGATGGGGGAAGCGAGGGGATTGCGGTGATTATGGTGGAGGGCCATTATCTGCGGTGTAGTGCTGTCGTCATCAAAAGACCACCCGATGTTAGGAGCCGGGGGTTGGACAACATTGACCTGAGCCGGTGCCGGCGGCTGAGGCTACGGAGCGGGAGGATGGTTCGGCATCGAGTTCTAATGAATCCCCAAATCCTGAACCGGCTGCTGTTGCTATTGCTGTTGTAGTGGCTGTTGCTGCGGCTGTGGTGCCTGTTGCTGTTGCACTTGCTACCTCGGCGGTTGCCTTCTCTTCTCTTTGATTTCAACAATGGCCTTGTGCATCTCGGCCCAATCAATTCTCTGTCCTTTGGTGGTCATACACTAGGTCCCTGAACTGAAAACATCCTTCAATTGTGTGCCCCGGTTGCCTATGGAATATGCAATACTTTGTTTGATCAACGGCTGTGTTCCAAATGGGCCGTTCCGGAGGAAGTTGTATAGCATTTACTGACATGAGAGCTGAGAAGATATCCGTGAGGGTTTCTGGAAAGGGTGGGTATTGTGCCCTTTTAGGAGCCGGACGCTTGCTGTTGTTGTTGTTATAGCCATTAGGTGGAGGGACATTGTGATATTGCGGAGGTTGTGGTGCTTGCTGTGGTGCGGTGAAGGTATTTTGTGGAGTGGTGAAGGCAGGCGGAGGGTTTTGTGGAGTGACTTGGAAGCTTTGGGGAGCGGGGTTCTGTGGAGTGCGGGGGTTTTGGGGGAAGCGGAAGGGTGCGGCTTGAAAAGGGAAAGTAACAGCTTGAACTTGCTCGTTCATCTAGATTCCCTCGGTAACAGGCCCTTAAGGTTTCTTATGATAGTTGGGCTTTTGATTTTCAAAAAGCGAGTGTATGGGGGAATCCTTAAATTGAGTTTGAATAAAGCATGCTCGGCAGTAAAGTTGATGCATGTTGGCTATATCATTCATGGCTAGAATGTTGCGGAAGGTCGGAGTGGAATTTGAAATAAGCAATTTGACCTTCTCTTGCTTCGGAATGTTGCCGGGCACTCTAGCGGCCATCTGCCTCCATCGGTCTGCGTAGGTAGCAAATTCCTCATCAGGCTTCATCTTTTCGGCCACCAGATCTGTAAATGAATATTCCAGGCCGACTCTATCTTGGAACCTCTGAATAAACTTATCTTTTACTGTCTTGAAACTCTTGGCATCTTCCAATGGTAGAGAATAGAACCATTCCAGTGCAACACCATCCAGCGATCGGTGAAATAGATACGCCATGAGGCGATCATCGTGCTGAAATTGAGCCGACTCGTATAAGAAGTCCCTCGCATGCACAAAAGGATTGTTGTTCCCATCATACTTTCTATAGTTGGGGAGCTCGCACTGTGGAGGGAACCGGATGTTCTGAAAACTCGGGACTGGAACGTCTGCCAATGACTGAGGGCCAACCCGCTTCTGAAGGAAATCGAGTTGCTGTTGCATAGCGGCCCACTTATCAAGTAACACCTGCTCTCGGGAGGGAGCAGGGACAGCGAAAGATGAATTCTGAGGAATAGAAGGATAAGTCGATGGAGGAGATGGCCCATAAGAGGGATGGTGGATCGAAGGGTGACCCACATTAGACTAGACCTAGGCTGCCCCTTGCTGAGGGTGCATAAAATCATTGGGACCAAGAAGAACTTGTGGCACATCTGGGCCTGAGATGTGATGATCCAACGGGAAAGAAGGAGGCATAACTGGGTTTCCCTTATCAAGGCACTGCTGGGCCGAACCAGAAGACTGGCCCATTTCAAGATTGGAGAAGCGGAGGGTCCTAGGTTGGACCGGAGTGAGATCAACGGGCTGCACAGTGGGTCCATCGGCTCTAGGTTGAGCGACGGACGGATTGGAATGACCAAAGACAATAGGAGAAGGCGGGGTGTTAGACCCCTGCATAACCTGATAGATCGTCGGAAGCTGGGCCGGGTCTAATTGAGCCATCATCTGAAGGACAGAATTGGCGGAAGGAAGAGGAGGATTTTGGGTGGATGGAGCAATCTGCATAGGGATGGAAGATGAGGAAGGAAGGGGTTCTTCCCTGGGCTGGAACGAGACAACCCTAGAGGGATCCTCTAGAAGCCCTTGAGGGAGAGACTCCTCTTGGGACAGAGGAAGATCAAAGGAAGCCATAGTAGATTCGAAGAGTGGGTTGAAATAGGATGAGGAGAGGGACTCGCCCCCGGGTGATGATGCTTCTAACGGATGGAGGTGACTCCACATGCAACGGACAACCTTAGCAAGATGCAAACAACATACAACAATCACACAATAAGTGACCAAACTAAGATGACTTCTAGTGAAGATGTAAGTGAAAAAGAAATGAAGGCAGTCCAAGTCAACCAAGTTGCTTAAGATGATGCCACAAGATTTCTATGATTTCTCCTTTGGAACTTTAGTAAATTGGTTAAAAATGTGCTCTCAACAATGGGTTCATAATAGGAGAGGGGTGTGAGGCTTGGTTTGACTCTAAATGTGATCATTCCTTCACTTATGCAATCCTAGACATGGGGTAGAAAGGTACAACTGGCCCGGCGTCCGTGTGGGAATCCATGGCTCGCGGGGACTTATGGAGGTCCCTGGTGTGATTTCCTAGTCGACCCCAAGGAATATGGAGACGAGAGGTCCGCACACCAAGGTAGAAAAATGCAATCTAATGTATGGAAATATGTATGAACCTATGCGCACCGGAGTGCATGCAAATTCTAACCTAGAATCTAGCAAACAAGTATGCACACAATGAATATGAATGAGCAGAATAATAAGGGAGGGGACCAGGTATCACCCAAGTAAGAATATCACGGCAGAAACTACGGAAAGAGAATGCACCTCGGGATGCGTACCTATCTGGAGTATATAACGGTCTAGGGGACCTGCGTCAGAAGTAAGTGACGGTCTAAGACCAGACCGTCAGAAGCAATGTAACGCGGGAACTGGAGACCGTCAGAGGAGCCAGGGAACCAGAAACAACAGAAAATAAAAGGGAAATCCGGGGAAAACCAAGACAAGGAAATGATGGCAGGTTTAACAGATTTCAAAACACGATTGGCACAAGTTGTCCCACCGTGATCGCCAAAAAACTATTGATTTGTTTTCTTCATTTTCTTTGTGATATGATGAATGACAAATATAATGAGCAAATAACAACGATCTCAATCAACCTATGAACATGTGAACCATGAACCTAGGCAATCAGAACAAGCTCTAGCATGGGCAATGCTATCTCAATCAAACTAAACTAAAGAAGGAAAAGGAAAACACACTCCGGAGTGTGGAGCAAAGGAATAAACGAAAACACACCGCGTGGGTGGAACAAGCAAAGGAAATAAGAGATATGAGAAAGAGAAAACCAATGCCCAGTACTAAGAAAGAACGTGATCGCCACCAAGGTAAACACAAGCCAAAGACCTGAGAAATACCTTAGAATAGGAGGATGATGCACCCGCCCACGGGAGAGAGAAACAAATAGGAAATTGCAGCTCTGTTGAATGTAACGGCCCAGAACCTACGCGTCACAGGAGTGTGACGGTCGCCCGATGAACCGTTAAAGGCACCTGACGCGCCTAATGAAGACCGTCAGAGTGTCTGTAGAACAAGCTCGTGAATTCTTCAAACTCCAAACCTTACAGTCGGCCAGAAAGCTTGGGCCTCGCCTTATGAACCCTGTAAACCTGCCAAAGAACGTAGAACACAAGAAAATAACCCCATATTAGCCTTTCACACAACGTAGCATCAATTCTTGAATGAACTTAATATCATGCAAAAGGAAACGGGAATATCGAGGAAGTTTGGTTTTTTAACCCCTCTGGGCGTTTTAAAACATAGGAAGGATGTTTAGATGATTGAAACAAGTGGAGGAACATGGAATAAGGAGTGGGACAATGCTATGATGCAAAGGAGAAGGGAGAACACAAGTATGCCAATGATGAAACTAAACACTTGAAACCAAAGTACTCCCTTGACTGAGATGCAGATGGACGTAGAAAATCAATTCTCCTTGGTTGGATGTGGCTCCAGAATGTGGTAGCACTTTGACGCAAACTCCAGATTTTTCCCCCTTAGGCCATGAAGTCAAGGGTTCTATTTATAGGCCCTCAAACTCTCCGGTCGAATAGAGGATAATCCAGCTAAAAGGAGGATGATTCTTAGCAAACTCTTGAAGATAATTCTCCCAAGAGTCCTTAGAAACAAACAGAAGGTCCTGAGGATCAAAATTGGAAGAGAAATCACAAGATCAAACTCTCAATTCGACCATGGAGTGACAGAGAAAAGACCAGACCGTCCAGGACTCTCTGTTGGATGTAACGGCTGCACGACATACCGCCACAGGAATGTAACACTCCAGGAGTAGACCGTCACAAAACCTTATCTCTTAAGAAGATAAGATCAACGGGAAGAAGTTGCAAACAGTTGGACTCTGAATGAATGTAACGGTCGAGGGATAACGCGTCACAATGATGTAACGGTCTCCCTAAAGACCGTTAGAGATAACGGATAGGCAAAAGGATAAGCACTGGCAACATGCCTTAAGCTGTAGGACTCTTCAAGATGTAACGGCCCAGAGCCAATGCGTCAGAAAGACGTAACGCGCCTGTTATAGACCGTTAGAGACAATGGATAGCCAAAGGATAAGAACCGGAAAGAAGCCTTAAGGGTAAGGGCTCTTCAATATGTAACGGCCATCGGCTAATGCGTCAGAGAAACGTAACGCCCCTGGAATAGACCGTTAGAGACGATAGATCCAATGATGAAAAGAAAGCTTGCTAAGCTTCATCGAATGCAAGAAATCAAGGAATCAGACCCAACCAAGGAATCAAGACCCATGAAATAAACCTCCAACTGATCAAGAAAGCTCAATGAAAGGGAATAACTCGGAGCATCATATAGAATGAACAAGGAGATGACCCGACTTATTGGTCATAAAACGGGTGTCAACACATAACATGAGTGTTACACTACTGTAACGGCCCCTCGATAAACCGTCACAATCACTGTGACGCCCCCATTCTCGACCGTCAGAGTAACTGTAGGCAGAATGGAAGAAAAGTCACATTAACTTATAAATATGCCTAGTTATCTTAGTTTTAACCTGTTGATATGACTTTAAATTTATTAATTGGTTCATGATAAGTATCGCATGTTAAAAGCATCTTGAATTATTGTAAGGATATGTTAATTTCATGCCAAAGCACTATAGTTTGTATTAACTCCATGATGTTTAAATGATGTATTGACGGAGTTTATCTTGGTTTCACACATTCTCTCTCTATCTATAGAGTCATTCTTTAAGTACATGGCACATATTCCAGTATGTTGTCCATTAGTTCACACTTTGCACTATGGGAACATTATTCTTGGACTTGAGGACCTCTCTATTAGATATTCCTTCCAATGGACCAGGAAATCTTGTTTCAAAGCCTCCATAATTCTCCGCGAGCCTGAGATTCCCACTAGGACCCCGAGTTAGTTGTACCATGAAAGCCCAATCATTAGAAAACACTATCGATGGTTTCTGGTTTCTAGATATTTAACGGATCAAGGTTGGACCGTCAGGCTCATCTAACGGCCCAATGAACGACCGTCACCTATACTGAGTCCATCTTTATTTCTTTCGGATTCATACCATGTAACAGCCCAATACTGGAGCGTCACGTTATGTAATGGCCCAGTACAAGACCGTCACATTGAACTGAGTCTACTTTCTTCTTTCAGGATTCAGACCATTGTAACGGCCCAACACTCGTCACATGAATGTAACGGCCAGTATTAGACCGTCACAATGCTTGAATACGTTAACCCAAGGTTTGACCCATGGGTTGATATTCTAAGGTTCCTAGATGACTTGATAATGGTCTAGGACTTATCATATCGATCAAGAAACTTAATATAATGAATGGAAGATAAAGAAATATACCGTTATGCTGTCGATTTGTTTCCATAAGCATAACATTGTCTTAATTCATTCTTGATCTCTCATATTCTTAATAGAAGTATTCATTCTTTGATAATTGTTGTCATGAGCTTATTGATTGAACTTATTACATTCTTGGCCATACTTTATTGTTACACTCATGGAAGTAGCTTGATTTATACGTGAAGATGCAGCTAGGGTGCTGATTGTGTCCAAGGGCTCTATGCTAGTCCTCTCAGCTGATTGCCGGAAACATACTATTATAAACCATGGGGTGTGATGCTACTGGCGTCGCATTGCGTTGGGAGTACTTTCTTTATAAATAAGTGAAATCCATGAGCACTCGTGAAAATCTAGTGAATTGCTACGTGATTGACGTTCTAGTGCGTAACCTTTATGGTTATGAAAGTGAAAAGTGAAAGTGCATTCTCGTTACATTCTAGTTCATGAAAGGCCATGCTACACTCTTGTTACATTCTTGCTAGTTCATACTTGTTCATTCTATCTTACATGATCATCTTGTTACTTTGGTTATTCGCATGATTTGTCGCATTTGCATGGTTTTACCTTATTCTTTAGAGCTAAAATGTTAATTACTTTAATAGTGCTAATCATGTTGATGCGAAGATACCTACTGAGCAAGTGTGCTTATTACCTATTTCCTATCTTTTTAGGAAATGAAAGTGATTCGAATTCGGATTCGGGTTATACAAGTAGCGGGTCCGAGAGAGAATGAAAGTGTTGTCAAGATGAGAGTGAAGACTTAGGAAAGTCTGTATTGTTTAGATTGAGTCTATGTAATTTTCCTATTTCTTGAGTCTAATAGATTGAAAGAAGTTGAAAGTTATTGTATTTGAATACTGATTATCAATGAAATAAGATGGAGTTTGATTAAAAATATTGTGCAATTACATTTATGTGTGTGATTGTCTTGCACTCTGATCATTCTTGCTTGGAAGAGGCTTACCATGCCGGCTGTTCACGTTCCTCGAGCGAGTCTTCCACTGTCATAAAGGCTCGGGGCGTGACATTATGTCTTCCTCAAGCCTGAACATCATCATTTGGGTTTTCGTGCCATGAACATCGTATTTATGTTTTAATCTGCCATGCCCATTGTTGCTGGGTTTTTAGTTGATAAACTATTGTTGTGTGATGGCGGAATGGCAGGAAATAGGTTTAAAAATGGGTTTCCCGTCGATCTAGGTCGATCGGGAGGGGACCCGGTTATGAACCCCGCGGATTCGGCTCTCTGGTAGGGTGGCGGTCCTACCAGAGACCGTTTCTGTTAAACAGCAAGGTGGTAGACCTTGGCGGTCCACAGCCCATGCGTTTCTGGCCTTGTAGTGGCCCATCATTAATTGGACCATCTACTGACCCTTAGCGGCTGAACCTTCAACCGCTAGAGACGTTTGACCAGGTCAGACGACCTTTGACCTGATAGGGCGGTTAGTCTTGCGGCTTATCGTAGAACCGCCAGGACCACTTTGGCGGCCCAAGCATGGACCACTAGAGCATGTTGATACATTGTAAAACAGTGAGGCGGTGGAGTCTCGCGGCCTATTAGTGGAGCGCTACACGCCTTGTAACGGCTAAACCATCGACTGCTAGAGAGTGTGGTGGTCCAATATTCAACCGCCATTTTCTACAGAATTTCAATTTAATCATGTTCATTTAATTATGTGTTCCATGTTGCATATGCGCCATGTTTAATTTATTTTACCAATGTGGCATATTGTTAGATCTCAATAGAGTTACTTTCTCTTTCCTTGTGATGGAACCACTAGTCGTAGCCCGACGACCTCTAGTGTCGGGCCACCTGGGTGATGTGGCGGGGTAGTCCCGGTTTACGATTTTTAAGCTAGTCTCCGTGGGCCCCTTTGCTTGACAGTAGCATCCTACTAGGAGGGAAAACTAGCTAGAGGCCTGGCTCAAGGCATTGAGCCTGTGTGTGCACACGTGGTCAGGGGCTTGGACTGGCACTGACGAGTGTTACCCTGACTAGTACTTGTCTTCTGGTACTGTTACTTGTCTCACTTGTCGCGATCTAGACTTGTGTAGATACTTGAGACACAGTGTCAGCCGTCAGTGGACGCATCTGGTTTCTCTTTCTGGTGGTCCTTCTCTCTCCTATCACTTGGAATTGTTGAAGCTTATTCTATTAGTAGATCTAGTTCCTTTTGCATTTGATTAGCTGTTGTTAAACTGTATAGATAGTTTTACAGCTTTACTAAATTGTTATTTAATTATGCCAATGCATGCTTTAATTGCTTTCCTTTATTTTTATGGCGAGGTAGGGATCGGCGTGACCCCTACTGAGTCTTGTTGAGAGACTCACCCTTACTTTTCCGTGTGAGCAGCCTCAGCCGTCTTCCGGAGCTTCCCGTGCGTTTGATGGCCGTACTTAGTGCCAGCAATGGTCGGTTAGTAGGTTGTTAGTTGTCTTTTGTCCTTTCTTGTACCTTTTGACCAAGGTATGCCCCGAGTAGTTGTATATTTTTGACTCTTGTTCAATGGTTGGACTTGTATAAACTGTGGAGCTGGACTATTGTATATATTTATCACTCTGATATGTAAAATGCTTCCGTTTATAGTTCAAATTGTTGCTATAATTAATATAATGCGCGTGTAATTCCAATTCATTATGCATTATCTCGACAAAACCCTTCAACCCTTACGGGGCCTCATCAGCCTCTTGGGTGGCTTCCCCGCGTTCTTGGTATCGGTTTACCGGTATCTGGATCTCCGGGTCGTTACAGTTGGTATCAGTGCGGAGTTGAGGTTATGTATAAGGAATCAAAATTGCATTAGTCCAGAACAAGTCCATGTGATTCTACTACTGCTGGCTTAGGATGTTTTCCGTGATTACTTATGGATTTTCCATTGTTATGTGTCTTCTAGATTGAAATGCCGCCTAGAAGAAGAGCCTGTATTCCAAGGGAGGAAAATGGTACCTCTCCTCCTCTGGGTAATGTCCCAGCGCAAGTTCAAGTTGATCATGCTCCTGGAGCTGATTTGCCTCAAGGTGGTCATGGTAGAACTTTAAAAGAGTTTCTGTTGTTCCATCCACCAACATATGAAGGGCAAGCAGATCCTGATGCATCTATGGTGTGGCTAGATGCGACTGAATGTGTGTTCCGTTCAATGGAATGCACGGAGGAAGAAAAAGTGATGTTGGCCACATTTCAACTGCAGGGAGTAGCACTCGCGTGGTGGACCACGGAGTGGGAAGTTGCTTTTAAATCTCGTCCGCTTTGGCAGATAACTTGGAGGGAATTTGTCACGTCGTTTGAGTGTACATACAGTCCGGTCTATCTTAGAGTGGACAAGATGTGTCAATTCATGGAATTGGCTCAAGGTGACATTACTGTGCTACAGTATCGTAACAAGTTCATGGAATTGGGTCGATATGCGCCCCATATTCTTGCTGATGAAGGTTTAAAGACCGAGCAATTTCTGCGTTGCTTGAAGGCAGAATTAAGGCAGCCTTTGATTGCAACCAAGGTAGCAGAGGTGGATGCAGCATATCAGGCAGCTGTGGCATTAGAACTTGACATGGCAAGATCCCGAGGGCGTACTCAAGTTGACTCAGTTAAGCCTAATGTGCAGCATCAACAGGTCAGTCAGCCGACTGTGACAGGAGTCCAACCTTCTGCTCCTACCGTCAGTGGCACTTCTTTTTCCAAATCCAAGTTTAAGAAGATGTTCAGGAAGACTAAGAAGTAGTATGACCAGAAAGATTCTTCTGGTACCGTGCAGCAGCAATCAGTACCTTCTTCCTTTCAACGACAAGGATCAACAGCAAGTCAACCGAGGCTGTGTTCGAGATGTGGTGGCAGCCATCCAGGCAAGCCTTGTTCAATGCCAGTGGTTTGTTTTCGTTGTGATCAACCTGGACATGTGGTTCGAGACTATCCTAAAAGGCCGAAACCTGTGCAGTTCTCTCAATTTTCTCAACCATAGCCGTCCCAGTTTAGACCTCCTCCACCACCACAATCTCAACAATATTCTCAAGCTTCATCATCTCAGCAATCTACAGCTGTGGGTAGGAAGCAAAAAGGGAAGGTCTCGCATATAACTCATGATGAAGCTGTGGCATCCCATCTCGTGGAAGGTACTATTATGCTTTATGGTCATGCAGCTCGTGTTTTATTTGACTCAAGTGCTTCTCATTCATTTATTTCTGAAGACTTTATTACATGTATTGAGGAGCCGACATCTGAAATGTCTTGTGAGTTGCTTATGGAATTACCTTCTGGAGATTTCATGTTCACTCCTCTTTGTCTAGAAAAGACTCCTATTGTGATTGGCAATCAACAGTTGCCAGCTAGATTGTATGCTTTACAGCTGATGGATTATGATGTTATTCTGGGCATGGACTAGTTAGAAGAGTATAGAGCCGTGGTTGACTGTAGATCGAAGAAAGTCTATTTTCAGCCACATGGGAAACCAACACTCTACTTCCAAGGTATTCGATCTTGTTCTTCTCGCTTGATTATTTCTGCTATTTGAGCCTGTCGATTACTTTATGCAGGTTGTCAGGGATTCTTACCTTCGGTGGTTGCTGTTGAGGCGCCACAGTAGGATATTAATAATATTCCTGTGGTCTGTGAATTTTTTGATGTGTTTCCTGATGAGTTACCAGGCTTACCTCCTCAGCGAGAAATAGAAATGGTGATTGAATTGATTCCAGGTATGGAACCTTTAGCAAAGGCACCTTACCATATGGCTCCAGCTGAATTGAAATAATTGCGAGCACAACTGTTAGATTTGTTGGAAAGAGGCTATATCCATCCTAGCTTTTCTCCATGGGTGCTCCAGTTTTGTTTGTGAAAAAGAAAGATGGAAGACTGAGGCTGTGTATTGATTACAGGCAGTTGAATCAAGTGACAATCAAGAACAAGTATCATTTGCCCAGGATTGATGATTTATTTGATCAACTTCAGTCAGCTACTGTCTTTTCACGGATTGATCTTCGATCTGGCTATTTCCAATTGAGGATTCGAGAATCTGATGTGGAGAAGACTGCTTTTAGCATGAGATATGGTCATTATGAATTTTTGGTTATGCCGTTTGGGCTAACCAATGCTCCAGCAGCTTTTATAAACTTAATGTAGCGTGTGTTTCATCCATATCTGGACCAGTTCGTGGTGATCTTTGTGGATGATGTTTTGGTCTATTCTGCTTCTTAAGAAGAACATGTTCAACATCTCAGTATAATATTACAGACTCTACGAGATCACGAGCTTTATGCAAAATTCAGTAAGTGTGAGTTTTGGGTTCGGGAGGTGCATTTTCTCGGCCACGTGATTTTTGGAGACGGAGTTGTAGTTGATCCTGCTAAGATAGAAGCTATTCTTCAATGGCAGAGCCCTAAGAATGTGACAGAGATCAGAAGTTTTCTGGGTCTTGCTGGTTATTATGAAAGATTCATTCAAGATTTTGCACGGATTGCCGCGTCGATGACTCGATTGACACGCAAAGATGTGCCCTTTATTTGGTCAGATTTGTGTGAGCAGAGCTTTAATGAATTGAAAAGGCTTCTCACTACTTCTCCAGTGCTTGTTTTGCCCTCTGGCTCGGGTGGATTCGTGGTATGCACGGATGCTTCTCTAGTAGGTCTGGGTGCAGCGCTTATGCAACATGGTAAAGCTATAACGTATGCATCCCGGAAATTGAAACAGCACGAAGAGAATTATCCAACTCATGATTTAGAGCTTGCAGTAGTGATCTTTGCACTAAAAATCTAGAGACACTACTTGTATGGCGACAAAATTTGAGATCTTTACTGATCATCAAAGCTTGCAATATGTGTTCTCTCAAAAAGATTTGAATCTTCGGTAGTGCAGATGGATGGAATATATGAAGGACTATGGTTTAACTCTCTCCTATCAGCCAGGTAAAATGAATTTTGTGGCTGATGCTCTGAGCAGGAAAATGCAAATCAGTCAATTGCTGGTTCGAGAATGGAAGTTGTGGGAACAGTTTCCTAGCGAGACATTCAGCGTGAAAAATCCTTCTGATTCGATGGTAGCTGTGTGTGCTAGTCTTGTGATGACTCTAGCTATTTATCAGCAGATCAAGGAAGCTCAGCAGGTAGATTCTGAATTGTCTAGCATTATAATGATGCACGATATAAAGTTTAATGATGAGTTAGTGGTCAGTTTCCGAGGCAGGCTGTATGTACCAGCTGATGATGTTTTGATAAATACCATCTTGCATGAAGGCCATGGATCTCGTTATGGTATTCATCCCGGCACTAGCAAGATGTATCAAAATCTAAAAAGACAGTTCTGGTGGACAGGAATGAAAAATGATGTAGCTGAGTTCATGTCGAAATGTTTGACATGCCAACAGGTTAAAGCACGACATCAAAATCATGGAGGAATGCTTCAACCTTTAGAAATTCTAATGTGAAAATGGGATCATGTTACGACTAATTTTATTGTGGGGTTGCCTCGGACTTCACAGGGCTTCGATGGAATCTGGCTGTTAGTTGATCGTTTAACAAAGACAACATGATTATTGCCAATGAAAGTTACTTGGAGTGTTCAGAAATTGGCCAAACTTTATGTTGAAAATATTGTGCCATTGCATGGAATTCTAATATCTATTGTGTAAGATCGCAACCCACGATTTACTTCTGGCTTCTGGCGCAGTTTTTAAAAAATGTTGGGCACAGAGTTGTCTTTCAGTTCAGCGTATCATCCTCAATCTGATGGTCAGTCAGAAAGGACTATTCAGACTTTAAAAGATATGATGCGATCGTGTTGCCTTGATTGGCAGGGTTTGTTGACTCAACATTTGCCATTAGTGGAATTTGCATATAATAACAGTTATCACTCCAACATTAATATGGCACCGTATGAAGCGTTATATGGGCGTCCTTGTCGTACACCATTAAACTGGTTTGAATTTGGTGATCGACTGTTGACATGATCGGATATGGTTCAGCAATGTGCTGATGTGGTTCACTTGATCATGTAGAGAATATTGACAGCTCAGAGTCGACAGAAAAGCTATGTAGATCAGCGTAGAAGACCATTGCAGTTTGAGCCTGGAGATATGGTGTTTGTGAAAGTATCTCCAATGAAAGGTGTGATGCGATTTGGGAAGCGTCGAAAGCTTAGTCCCCATTACGTTGGTCCGTTTCCTATCTTGGAATGTGTGGGCCAATCAGCTTATCGACTCCAGTTGCCAGCGGCGATGCAAGCAATCCACGATGTATTTCATGTTTTACAGTTGAGAAAGTATGTTCCTGATGCGTCTCACGTTCTAGATGATTCAGTTGGGCCTGAAGTGACAGCAGATTTATCTACTCCAGAGTACCCAATTAGAATTGAAGATCATCGTGAGCAACGATTAAGAAATAAGGTAATCTCTCTGGTTAAAGTTGTATGGCAACGTTATTCGGGTAATGAGGCTACCTGGGAACGTGAGGATGAAATGTGTCAGCAGTTTCCTTTCTTATTTGAATAGGGTATACTTTCTTTTAGTTCTCTCCTTGTGCTTCTTTTTAATATTCGAGGATGAAGTTTCTATTAGGAGGGAGGGACTGTAAGACCCGTTCTTTAACGGATCTTTACCAATATTAAAATGTATTTTTAACCACGAATTTAGGAATTGTTAATGAGTTTAATGGGCTTTTTCTATGCATTTAACCCATTTAGTTAAAGGTTTTTAGAAATTGAATGGGCATATATACATAATTTTGCTTCTTTGGGGGTTAACATTTGATTTGATGTTAAAAATAAAAAAAATAATATAACAAAAAAATTTACCCAAACCGTCGACCCCTCTCTCTCTCCCCATTTCTCTTTCACTCTCTCACCCTCTCTCTCTCCCACGATCGCTCTCTCCCACTCTCTCGGGGCGCGGCCTGACCGGGCCACTGCAGGAGACGCGGGAGGTACCGTCGGAAAGCTAGCGACGCGAGGAGCGCGGTGACATCAACCTCAATCTGAACCACGGAGCGTGGAGACGGGACCAGGCGAGGAGAGCTGCGGCGACCCTCGGCTTACATGCGATCGGAACTGCATTTTCGTCGCGATCGAGGTAGGGGGATGGATGCCCGAGCTCGTTAGGATCGTTTCCTCTGCCATGCCCATCATCTTTATGTCTTCCTCAAGCCTGAACATCATCATTATGATTTTTGTGCCATGAACATCGTATTTATGTTTTAATCTGCCCTGCCCATCATTGCTGTGTTTTTAGTTGATAAACTATCGTTGTGTAATGGCGGAATGGCAGGAAATGTTAGTTCACACGATGGGTGAGCTAGAAGGGGGGGATGAATAGATCACCCCCAAATTGAATCTAATTCGAAGATCGACAAAATAATTCAAAACCGCAGTAAGGATCCTTCTCAAGATTAGCCACGAAACAACAAGAGAGACAAAAGCTCAATGGAACTAGGACATATGAGTAGTGCAGAGATCAAACACCTGGCGAGCTGAAAACAGTAGCAGACAAGATCAAACCACATCAAGGGACAAAAGATTTTTAAGGTGGTTCGATTGCGGTCTGCAATCTACGTCCACCCCTTACTCCACAGGAGTAAGGCTTCCTTGCAGTAAGCAATAAAAGCACCGCAGACTCAGTCTGCTGAAATCCGCTGCCTTACAGCTTGCCTCAAGGGAACAAATCCCTCAACACTGATCCTGCGACCTATAGGATCTGAACCTAAGCTTGCCCCAGCAAGATCAGAACCGGAGGACCAACCTCCCTTCCTCTAAACTAGAGGGTACACACAAGTGAATTCCCTACACTCACAACCAGAGAACCAATCTCCCTTCCTCTAAGAACACTTAGAGGGTAACAAGGCAATATAGAAGAAATGGATGAAACAACTCAAAAATGAAAGAAAGAAAAGAAAACAATCACTCAAAACACAGTAAAAATGTAGCTTCCAGAGAAGCAGTCTTTCAAGCTCAAAACAAAGAAATGATCACTCAGACTCTCCCATTTCTAGACAGGCTCTTTCTCTCGAATAGGGAGGTTTTAGCACTCGCAGTGGCTTCAGATGCTCTCATTTTTTTCTTTCAATCTTCAGCAGCCTTCTCTTGCAGACTTCAACCTCTTTTTATAGTCAGATGATAGCGTGTGGCTAACACGATTCCCGCCCATTTCTTCTCACGGATCTGATCCCTTTTTGGTTCCACGTGTCAGGATCATCCTATCTGTTCCTTGCCTTGGATCACAAGCCCTTAAACCTGGTACATTGATTTCCACGTGGAGTAAGTTCATTGCTTTTGGGTTCCCCGAACACATGCTCGATCAGGTGACAAACCTACCAAGCAAGAGAGGATTTTAGTGGAGGCAACATTGACCAACGTCATGCATAGACTTTACGTATTGTATAGCAAGTCTAGCACAGACTCTAACTGACATGCACTGACCCTGTTTATCACAAAGAAGGATGTGCACTGACTTTTACTTATCTTCTAACACATGTGCACCG
The DNA here is from genome assembly GCA_022559845.1 of Amorphophallus konjac. Taxonomy (NCBI): domain Eukaryota; kingdom Viridiplantae; phylum Streptophyta; class Magnoliopsida; order Alismatales; family Araceae; genus Amorphophallus; species Amorphophallus konjac. Next base: position 269,517,821 of record CM040124.1, on the reverse strand, counting down.
ATCATGGTGCGGCTAGAACAGAACATGCACTGACTTTAGCAAGGCTGAGATAGATATGCACCGACCTTTACAGTGATATGCATAGACATGGGTCAAGCGATGCAAAACATGCACGGACTTAGAATGTGCACAGGCTAAGATTGCACCAACTCTACATGCACAACACTCTAAACATGCACAGACTAGTGCATCCCCAAACCTGCATCGAGATTTGACCTATAACCTCTTATGCACGGACTTAGCAAAGAAGTATGCACAGACTTAGCTTTACTGCCAATGCACAGACATGGTTCGCTGGAGATGCGGCATATGCACAGACTTGCAATGCAGTCTAGTGAACATATGCATCGACTTAATGAATGGCCAAGAGATAAACTACACGGACTCAATATGCGTATACAGATATTGCAACAACTTAGTCGCGTGCAGCAACTAAGGTTGCACCGACTTGTTGCTTGCATGCACAGACCCTCTTTAGTTAATATGCAACAACAGCATGGACTCAATGTAAAAAATTAACTATCTATGCACAGACTTTCTGAGTAGAACTAGAGAGTGCAGTATGTAGAACCATCATGATTGAATTATAGTGTATGACATCATCAAAACCATAGGAGTGCAACAGTCTCCCCCTTTTTGATGATGGCAACACTATGAGTCAACATTATGAAACAATTTATGTCAATGGAATCAAAATAGAGTGAACAAGCAGCAATCAAGCAAACATGCCTGAGGCACTAAAAAGTTGTCAATGCAAAACACCTCTGACACACTATGAACTCTCCTTCACTCTCATTCCCCCTCAATGAACTCTCCCCCTTAAACTCTCCCCCTTTGACATCATCAAAAGGAGATGAAAGATACATGCAGTTGTTGGATAAGTGAGAGTAAAATGCAGTATTTTCACAGAAAGAATGACCCATGGGCATATCTTAAAAGATTAAGGCACTAAAACAAGTGTTGATTCTTCAAAGCAAGTAATCTATAAAGACCTAGAAGAGGAAGTGAAGTTTATCTGTGTACAAAGAATATGATGAGGAAACAAGGGTGAACAGATATGTCAAGAGAGAGCTGATCAAAACTATACTAGTTAGACTGCAAGAGACTGTTTCTCATAACAAGGTTCTTGAAGTATTGAGGACAAACAGCCCATGAACAAATAACAAGAACTAAGGATTTGACTGAATCATATTTTTCTTTAACGAGCAGAATAGAGATCAATAGGTAACTTGGTAGATCACATCTTTGACATTAAGAAGACACCTTGATGAGAAACCAGACTCCCTAATTACTCAATGTGAGAACCGTATTACCTCTCCTTTTAGAAAACAGAGTTAGTAATTGTGGCTTTTTACATGAGGAGACACCTTGATCAGAGGTCAGACTCCCCAGTTACTCACCACTTAATTACCATTGCTCTGTCATGATAGAAAATTTTGCACTTCTTAACAGAGATAATCTGACACCTCATGACTGAGGAAAGTTTTCATTTCTTTTTGATGAAACACTCAGTTTCTCAGTAATCAGACCATTGCCCTGAGCATGTAAATTTTTGTTTTTATTCCCCTTATTTTTTTTTAACATGAGTGTTTGAAAACAATACCTACCAGAAGTACTGATTCTTAAAGAATGTGTTCCTTGAAGTCTAGGTTTCAAGTTTTTAGCAGATATCATGACATATAAGTTTAGCTTGTTCCATGATCGTGAAATGTGTAAAGAGATATACTTCGAACATCTTATCCAAGTCTTTGCTAAATTACAAGATAAAAGATTCTGGCTGAGCTTTAGTTGTTCAGACATAAGGATTTAAGACAAGTATGGAATTCTACTTGCTGTGAATGAACTGTATTAAGTCTTTCATAAGAAACAACAACATACATCTCTCAAATGCTTCTGAATTAGTCAATGTCCATAAACTAGCCAGCTCCCCCTCATATAATGCAGGAATTTTTTTTAAAAAAAGCAAACACTCCTTCTCAGAGACAACTCCCCCTCACTCAATGATCTGTTATTCATATATGACTCACGCAGTATATGCAAATGCACAGACCCCTCAGCTTAACGGCTCGCATACAGACATAGACAGAACTCCCCCTCACACTATGACAAGATATGAAGACATGCTCATGCAGATTGGTTAAGGACACAGAGGAAGGACATGTTATACATGGAAGCAAAACATTTTATTCAAGAAAGTGTAAATGTAAATACTGAAAATAAAATCATGAAGGCATTTTATTCATGGAGATAAGATTTAAAAATACCTAATTCTCTCCTCAAGGTTGTGAATTTTTCATTATCCAGTGGCTTAATAAAGATGTCAGCTATTTGGTTTGCAGTGCCTACATGGATTAATTCAAATGTTACTTGGGAAACCTCATCTCTAATAAAATGATGTCTTATTTCTATGTGTTTGGTTCGAGAATGCAAAACAGGATTCTTGGCTAGATTGATGGCACTAGTATTGTCACAATATATAAGTGTGCACCCTATTGACACCCGTTTTATGCCGATAAGCTGAGTCGTTTCTCTTACTCCCATTAGTTGATGCCCTAAGTTGTCCATCATTCGTTGGGCCATTTTTGTGGCACGTCCTGGGCCCATTTTATGGGTAGCCTCCCTCCTTGGTAAAGTTAGTATCAATTCAGGGCTTATTGGACCTTGGCTTTGATTAAGTGAACGTATTTTATGAGAGTCAAGTGTCCAAGAGCATGAACGGCCCCACATCAGCCGTTCCGGACTGGGGCGGTTGATCCCAGACCGTTCATACATTTTGGCTAATTTCTGAAGATTTTCTTAATATTCACCGATAGGCTTTTGTGCAGCCCTATCATGCCCGTTCAAACCAATGGATGGGCGAATTCCAACCGCCCATATCTCAGAGTCCTACGCGTGCAATTTTCTCAGATAATTATCCAAATATTTGAATTATCACCGACAAGGTTAAAACGGCTTATTGTGGACCATTCTACGTTGGAGCGGTCTCCATGGCGTCGTTCATCGTTCAGGGTCCAACGCCGGCCGTTTCGGTCTGTTCGGGTGATAATTGGGCTCATTATCTGATTAATTCAATTTCCACCGACAGGTTGAACGGTCTGAATATAACCGTTCAAGACGTGAGCGGTCTATCGTTAGACCGTTCATCCCTTCGATGGAGGTTTTTTTTAACAGATTTCCATCCTTTTATGCATGGTTTTATCCCTGATTTGTTTTAACGATTTCTCCATGGATAATCAGCCATTTTTGATGCTGTTTCGTCTTGATGGAAGATAAGGATATTATCTATGAATTATCTTTTGTAAATTCGACCCGAAAATGCTTCTAAACCCTAATTTCGAGGCTGGCTTTCTAGGCTCTATAAATAGACCCTAGTGGCCGGACGTCGAAAGGGGGGGGAGATTTTTTTCGACGGCGAAGCCCTGCCGTATTCTTGAGCGATCTAGCACCAAGGAGGGAGGCTCTCTACGTCCATACGAGCCTCCGGTCTAGGGAGTAGTTGATGTTTGAGTTGTCTGTGTCTTTTTTTTGATAGGTTTCGTTATTGTTCATTGCATGCATTGTTTCCTCTCCACGTCCTCCTTCGTTTTCATCATCATGCACACACCCACCCACGTTTTTGTCACCCTAGGGGTTTAAAACCCCCCAGGTATTCCCCTTTCCATTTATTTATGCTTGATTCTTCTTACATGGACACGTACTACGTCATTTAGTTCTAATCTGGGTACTTCTTCTTTGTCTTCACACTGTTTTACAGGTCAGCACTTCATCAACGCGAGGCCATCCCCTCTGGCCGGCTGGAGAGGGTGGAGGTGAACCCTTTTTGCAACTCTTGGCATGGTGGTCTTGCGCGGTTCCGCTAGGACCGTTCAAGGAGACGAGCGGCATCCTCTGCACCACCCTTCTTCATTCTGCGGTTCGCTTAAAGCCGTCCATCCTCCAGGAGTTCTTCTTCCCGCGCGTTCGGCAGCACTCTTAGACGGCCTATCGTAGGACCGTGTGTCTTTAAGGCGGTTCCGCATCGACCGCGCCTCCTCCCAGTGCTGCATCAAGGCGAGTGTCTCCCCTTCCTTTCCAAAGTACGGTACGCTAGTCACGTGCTGCGCTTTGGTGGCGATCACGGTCACTCTCTGTTCTTCTCCCTCCTCTCACTGCGTTTCGTTTGTTTTGCTCGTGATATTATTGCTTTATTCATAACATATTGTCTGCCAAGTTTTGAGGAGAGGAGAAATATATATCTACACCCCTTTTGTGGCGATCACGGTGGGACCCCTAATGCCCATCGTGCTGTTGAGATTGCTGACCCTCCTTCTTTGCTTCCAAGTTTTTTCTTCTTCCCAAGATTGATTTGTAGGTTGGGGTGCGTTGCCTTCCCCTGGGACCTGCGCGGTTCCCCCAGAGCCGCCCAACAACAGGCACGGTTGAGATTCCACCATTCTACCCCTGTAGTCAACCGAGCTTCGCCGATCTTTCCTGTTACAGACGGTGCGATATAGACCGTCTATACGCCAGAGCGGCCTGGATCTGGCCTTTCAGTTCTCCAGCACAGGTACGATTTGCTCTGTTCTTATTGTAGGCACGCGGCTGATAGAGGACCGTTTGTGAGGTTACACGGTTGGCCAGTGACCGTCCTTTTGGTATTTTCTGCCATTGCTCCCTCATGTTTTGCTCCCTCGTGTTTTTAGGTCCTATGGTTGCTCTGTAGTTGTGTTTTCTCCCTGGATTAGACGGTCCCATACAGACCGTTCGACTATTGGAGCGGTCGCAGAGGGGCCGTTCATATGGTGCCACAGTGTATTTATGTTATACTTTGATTGTCATATTTCTTGTGGTTTGCCATGCCTGGTGCTATTCATTGATTTCCCCCCTGCTCTCCTTTCCTCATTGCATCACCATGCTCTTTATTGTTCATGTGTATACTTGCTCATTGATTGATAGCTGCTAGGCTAGTTTGTGCATGCACTCCGGTGCGCATAGGAGCATCGATCTTTTCTCATATTAGTTGCATTCCTACCGAGGTAGGGTTTCCTCTCGTCTCCATATTCCTTGGAGCCGACTAGGGACCTTGCCGAGGACCTCCGTAAGCCCCCGTGAGCCGTGGATTCCCACACGGACGCCGGACGGGTTGTACCGTATCCACCCCCAGTATAGGGTTGCATCCGCGAGTGAGAGATCCTGATAGAGTCACACAGTTCGTCATTTCTTATCCCAGCTAGGCGCCTAGTGGTTGAGAGGATTTATATCTTCATTAATCCACTAAAGCTCAAAGAAGAAGATATAAGGAACTGACGAGCATCATTTTAAGAACTTGATTGCATTGCCAAGTGATTCTACTCTCATCTCTCTCCATTGTATGCTTGGTAGTTGCTTGGTAGATCTAGTTGATTAGTTTTGCTGGCGCTAGTCCTAGGTGTCTTGGTGTATGTGGGATTGCTTCTGTCCCTCAGAAATAACAAAGCAAAAGGAACGATCAAGATGACAGCAAATCCATTCACAATATCAAAGCAAGGATCTACACAAAAGCAAGAAAGATACGAAGTCCGTTCTCACTTCCATTCTTATTTCAACCCCTTGTTTGATTCAGCTTACCCGATGGCGTCCTACGACTTCTCTCAATCTCACGAGGACTCTCTCCCTCGTGGTCTCCTCGAAGACCCACCTCGGGTCGCCCATGTGCAAGGAGGGGAGGGCAATGCCCCTCCGCTCCCGACCATTCTTAGTGAGGGTTCTCAACCCTCTCTTTCAAATCCCTCCATTCAGAATGCCGCCAGTCAAATCCTCAACATGATGGCTCAACTTGATCCGACCCAACTCCATCTCATCCGGTAGGCTTTACAAGGGGGCGATGCCCCGACCCCAGTTCTTCCTCGTGGCACGGCTGTTGTTGCCACCACTTCCCCCGTTGTCGGGACCACCTCTGTGGCTCCCGTTGATCTCACGCCTCTCCGTCCTCAGATCCTTTGCTCCTCCAACATGGAAATGGTCCAGGCCTTCACCTCGGTCCATCAACAGCTTGATAAGGGGAAGTCTCGGATCCCCTCCATGCCTTATCTTGATCCGTACACCACAGCTTCTCCATCGCCGCAGGCCCTCGTGGCCCCGACGAATTTTGTGAGGCTGCAGCCAGGGGCTGCTCAGCTAGCTCGCGCGGATATGGGCCCCTCCTCAGCCCATTGTCCCTCTTACGCGCTGCCCCTTCAGACGGTTCACCCTCCGGCTTCCTATCCAAATATTGCTCTTCCTGCTCCTTCTCCTCCTTCCCAGGAGCGGGAGATCCTTGACAAGTGGGCTGCTATGCAGCAACAGATTGATCTCTTCCAGAGGTGAGTTGGTCCGCAATCCCTCGCTGACGTCCCTATCCCTAACTTCAGGGACATTCATTTTACAGCACAGTCCGAGCTCCCCTTTACCGCAAATACGATGGGAATGGCAACCCGTTCATCCATATTCGGGAGTTCTTGTACGAGTCAGCGCAGTTCCAGCAGGACGAGCGCCTGATGGCCTATTTGTTCCGCCGGTCGTTGGAAGGGGTCGCTCTGGAATGGTTCCACACCTTGCCTATGGAGGAAGCCGAGAATTTCAAGACAGTCAAGGAAAGGTTTATACAAAGATTTCAAGATCAGGTTGGACCCGAATACTCCTTCACTGATTTAGTGGCAGAGAAGATGAAGCCGGAGGAAGATTTTGCAACCTATGCAGATCGTTGGAGGTAGATGGCCTCACGTGTGCCCGGGCAGATCCTGGAAGAAGAAAAAGTGAAGTTATTAATTTCCAATGCTACGCCGACTTTTAGGAACATTTTGGCAATGAATGATATCTCAAACATGCACCAGCTATACAGTAGAGCTCGATTCATACAAACCCAGTTCAAAGACTCCCCCATCCATTCTTTATTCGAGGCATAGAAACCCAAAGCCACCAAGAAAACCCACGGCCCCGTCACTGAGGGAGTACAAATTAATGAGCAGGTCCAGGCTGTTCAATTCCCCCATCAAGCCGCTCCAACTCGCTTCCCGCAGCCTCAGCGCAACCCCCAGTTTGCCACTCCGCCAATCCCCCAGCCCACCTTCCAAGTCCCGCAATACCCTCAACAGGCACCTTCGCCACCCCAACAGCCTCAGCGGCCCCCGCAGTACAATAATGTTCCTCCACCCGCCGCCTATGGCTCTGCTCGACCAGCTCCGAAAAGGGCTCATTACCCTCCTCTTCCGGAGACTTTGCCAGATATTTTCTCTGCTCTAATGTATACTGGTGATCTTCAGTTGCCTCCTGAGCGTCCGAACTAGAACCCGGCTGCCGATCAATCCCGATATTGCATATTCCATCGGCAACCCGGGCACACGATAGAATGATGTTATCAATTCAGAGACCTGGTGTATGACTTGCATGAGGGGAAGAGAATTGATTGGGCCCAGATGCACCAGTTAATTGAGGATATCAAGCAGAGGCAGAGACAGGCCAGGCCGCAGCAGGCGGCGCCCCAACAGCAGCAGCAGCAACAACCCCAGCAGCAACAACAACCCCAGCAACAGTAACAAGACCTCGGGATCCATCAGAACCCCATGCCAGTACATCAACCCGCTCCTCAGCAGCAATAGCAACCGCCAGCACCGGCCCCGGCACAGGTAAATATGGTCCAGCGCCCGGCCCCCAGCGCTGGGTGGACGTTTAATGATGAAACCCCCGCACCTACTATCCCCTCCAGTCTCAGACCCGCTATTTTACCCACCACACCATTGGTCGCTCCCTCCACATCGCCCCTTAGGCCCATTCCACTCCCCTCCGCTCCTCCCGTCCTTCCATCGCCGCCCACCGTATCCTCTGTTATTTCCCCTCCTCTTAAAACTTCACCCCTTCTCCCTCCACCAGGGCCTATTAAACCCACTTCCGCCATCCTCACCCCCATTGCTACGCCACTTACTTACCCCACCGGGCCAAGCGGGGGTCCATCTCAGCCCATGCCGGCACCAAACTGCGCCCTTCGGAGGGGGGCGTCCTTTCCAGATAATTTTCCCCCCTTCCGGTGCATCTGCACCTAACATCCAAGTTCATCCCCCCACAGCTGAAACAGAGGAAGAAGATCCCATGCCGGGCACAAGATATGACTTATTGCAGCATTTAGACCGGATGCTGGCTAAAATCTCAGTGTTAGAATTGATCAAGAGGTCGCCACTCCACCAAGATGCCTTGAAGACCTTCCTGCAGAAAGTGATGGTGAGTGAAGATGTGGCAGTGGATAGTCTGCCCTCGGTCTTGGCCACGATTACTAAGGGGCCTTCTATTTCATTCTTTGAGTCAGAGTTAGCACCCCTTGAAGCACGACAGATGCCATTATGCATTACCATTTCTTTGAACAAAATGGCCGTAGAGTCTGCACTTGTAGACACGGGCGCGTCAATAAATGTGTGTCCATTGAGTACCCTTCGTGCTTGCAATATATCGGAGGACATGCTCAAGCCGACACCGACTACAATAGCAGCCTATGATAACTCCAGACGTGCTTGTCACGGGGTGGTGACTGTGCAGGCCGAGCTAGGGCCCTTAGTTATGGATGTGGAATTTTATGTGTTGGACATAGACCCGATGTTCAAAGCCATTCTGGGTCATCCATGGTTGAATAGTTTGAATGCCGTCCCCTCGATAGCCCATCAATGTTTAAAATTCCCGTTCCAAGGACGAGTGGTCAAAGTAAAGAGTATTTCCACATTTCAAAATGTTGACGCCATAGCCGCCAAGATCCTGCCTACATTGTGGCCAAGCAACAAGCCTGTTCTCTCCGTCATGGACTTGAACTATTCGTGGGCATACGCGTCACGCAAGCCCACCGCTGCACCAGTCAACGTGAAAGTCAAGCCCAAAATGAGAGATTCCAAAGGTTGGCACATGATTCTAAAATTGGGCTATCAGCCTAGTTTAGGTCTCGGCGCGCAGTTACAGGGTTGGACCAACCCCGTTCCCAAAGGAAGGAAGTTGGGCCATCGGGGCCTCGGCTACCGTGAATCCTCCATGTCGATACTCGGCGATTCTGGGCCATTGACCTGGGATTATCGGCAACATTTTGTGAAAGGCCCGTTGCAGCCTGGCACCTTGAAGACCTCGCCGTCCAGCCCTGAAGAGAAGACCAACGAAGCCTATGCCATTGCTGATCCACCACCGTCACTACAAGGATTGGTCGGCGACTTGCAAGATCTTTCTGATTGCTTTATGAAGATGTTTCATGAAAAAGAAGCCAAGCCGAAGAAGAAGGAGACGCAGTTGGTGAAGCGTCCTCCGATGCCACTGGTCCGTCAGGGGCCACGGGAAATGGGTAGCTCTGTCACTACATATTCTATATCCCCATCTCGTCTTACTTCCTGGTTTCAACAGTTGGATTTCGTTCCCCGTTCCCCTCCAATTGTGGTCGACCCGTACTTCACGGAGAGACCCAAGATTTTATTTGTTCCGTGTGCTTGCGGGTGCTGCCCGCCCATTGATCTATCAACCCTGTTCACTCCTCCTCCCCTGGGAGCTCAGCTCCATGAAATGTGGTTCTCCTCTTCCGACCCCTTCTTTGACTGCATTTTCCCTGAGTTATTTCCTATGCAGTTACCTCTCCTCCATCCTCTTCCTCCTCCTGCTGCGTGATCACCTCCAGCCTCTAAAAAAAAAAACGCCAATTTCAAAACGGAGGTCTCCTTGGAAGATTACGCTATGTTGTACCCAGATTCCCAGGGGCACGAGACCCCTGTTTCTTTTCCGGTAGACTTCTTCTCCCCTAGACTAGATGTACTGTAGCAACCCTAATAAATGAATAATTGAAATGAATTAAAACATATATATTACAGAAGTAATATATAAAAGGAATAGGGTTAATTGGACGAAATAAAACAAAATTAAAAATAACGCCTCTTATTAAGGCGTTAATTTATAAAGAAACGCCTCTATCCATGGCGTTACTAAAGAAAGGACGCCCACACATGCGGTCGTCAGTTCTCATGCGACCAAATGGGTAAGTAAAAGAAACGCCCCTATCTTGGGCGTGTTTTAAAACACGAAACGCCCTTTTTCAAGGCGCTTTTTAAGAAACGCCCTAAAGTAAGTCGTCAATTAAATAATACACGCCCTTACCAAAGTCGTTAATTCCATTCGGAACCGTTCGAACCCAGAACTTATCCAGGGTAAGTGATAACTATGAGAAAGAGTTCGAATGTGGTAATAACTCAATCTTGGAAATATTACTTTCAATCAAACACTACTTTTGTTAGGACTCCTAAATCCTATAAATAGTCTTGATCGAACGAACCCTAAACCCATTTGATCGAACGTCTGCTGCTAGGTACGTGAAGAACAAACTGTTCTTCTTTCCTTTCTTCTGTTTCGAGTATATGAAGAACTAACGTTCTTCATCGCCTTCTCTTCTTACAGGTTGAGGAAGCCTGGACTTCGTGGAGAACAAGGGTAAGTTCTTCTATCTTCCATCTTCAGCCAAGCATTATAAAGAAATTTCTAACATCTCTTCATATTCCCCTGTAGGAAAGCTCTAGTGATCTACCGAAGAACAAAGGTTCTTTGACAGAACAACTCCATCCTCCGTCAAGCCCTGCCTGCTGCTATTTGCTGCTGTTAGAAGCTTCAGAGTCTAGTATTCTCAACCAGATCTTCACGTTTCTCCATCAGATAATCCTCATAAGGTAGGATTTTCTCAAGTCACTGTAGCCCAAACTAAATTGATACAGTACAATAATTATCATGCATATACATGGTTTGGTTTACTATAGTTTCTGAACGACTTTCTGTTAATTTCTTGAAAGAAACGTCCTTAGCGAGGGCGTGACTATGAAATACACGCCCCAGACTAGGGCGCTACTTTACAAGTCACGACCCTGCCAAGGTCGTCAATTTTGGATTTGACGCCCTGCACACAGGCGTTAATTTCATTTAATCATTAATCACCCATGTTAAGAATTGAGTATCTATGAAATAATGATCCTACAATAATGCATGATCACATGTCTTCAAACTTGCTAATTTTATTGTCATGACCATACATTCGTTCTCCATGAATTCTATTATCCTGAAATTATTACTGCCCATGAAAATTCATGGTATCTCTTGAATTCACGACCTAGACTAGGTCGTTTTCCATATGTAAACGCCCCATCATAGGGCGTGAATTAAAAATAAACGCCCCTTACTAGGGCGCGTATCTGTTAAAATCCTGGAATATATATTCTGTGAAAATAAGAATTTAATGATTCACGCCCCTGCCAAGGGCACGTTTTTGATAATTTCTGAAAATAAATATGTTCTGAAAAATATTGTAAATAAAAAGACGCCTGCTACTGTAGTCGTCAACTCTTGAAGAAACGCCCCTGCCGAAGGCGCTTTTAAAATAAATTATTGAATTATTGAAAATTCTGCAAAACGGACCATGTGTAAACGCCCTTCTGTTAGGCGTTAATTACTTGAGACACGACTTGACCTAAGTCGTTATTTTACTGTAAACCGATTTTTCCTCTGATTTGCTAACCGATGGTTTATATATTATACATATATATATATATATCGGCAATATTCTCCACTCCGTGAGTATAGTCCCACTTTTCACGGCGTTTTATCGATCACACTCTATTCTCATTGACATACAAGCTCTCCTTTGGACATTCCGTTCCTTAGGACTAGCGAGTTAGTCATAGAGACCTCCGTAAGACTCCTCGTAGCCTTGGATTCCCTCAAGGCCGACTGAGCTGGTTGTACCCTAAAAACCCATTACACGATCCTTGCCATGTCAATCTAAAGAAACATGGTATACCGGCCCTTATGATTATACAAAGAGTATATCATAAGAAATTCTTAATGGGATGATGATATCATGCCATATCATGTCGTTCTTGTAAACCTCAATTCTATGATAAGAATGGGGGTATCTTACCTTTGATATACTGTTCATGTGGACCTCAATTCTATATAAAGAATGTCCATATTGATTTGTCATGGTACCTCAGTTAAGGGAACCATAATCTACCTAGTTTTATCGACATCGTGATTATACCGTTATTATCGCCATTCTATGTCCTTTGTCATATTTTGGACTCTATTCTATCAAAGTTGTCATACGTGTCTACAAGCTTGATTATTGAAATTATATATTGGCTATATAAACAAGAGTGGATGTCAAAACACATGATAAATGCCTGCGTATATAGGGCCCGATCTGGTCCTGGGAGGAGCACCCGAAAGTACTTGTGCCCATGGGAGTTAAAATGATAAGGTATCTGGCATTATACCGAGTACTTGACTTGCTTGATTGGACATTCCACACACATCTTGTACTTGAATCGTACTTGACTTTACATGAAATGTGTGGCCCGAAAGAGGGTAATTTACTTGCTTGATACATGATAGCCAAAGTTCTTGACATGACTTGTTAAACGTGCTTGCTTGAATACCTTGAATATACTTGTCATCTTGTTGGAAGTTCATGATTAAGTTCATCTTGTTTCTTTGATATTACATTCTCTCTATCTTGTCGTTTCATGCGAGCATGCATAGCTTTATTGCATTCATGAAAATGTAATTACTTAAACCCCTTGCTAGTACTTGAGATATAATTTCCTACTGAGCGTTCGCTCATTCCGTTTGTCCCTTTTTACTTTTCAGGTAAGTCCGACGACGATGGAAGTCAATCGGATGGGAATGGTCAAGAGTGAAAGTGATAGAGCTTCTACAAGTGTCGTCTAGTCTTTTCTATAGTTTCTTGAGTCAACTATGTATTCTTTTCCTTTTTATTTAACAGAGTATTGGATTTGTAATAGTCTATCCATTATGAAATAAAGGATTGGGTTATCTTGCTATTTTGCGCATCTCTGTCTTTGTGTCGAATACACGACCACTCTGATTGACATGATTGATATAGACACGTCGCGCATCTCCGGGTATCTTCCGCGCTCGGGGCGTGACAGTCTTTGTGGTATCAGAGCCTAAGGTATTCAATTCCTAGGAAACCCAAGTCCAAGGATAGGTTTCAAAACCTTTAACCAAGTGAGAGTGGGTAGAACCAAGGGTTAAATGATCAATGAGTCCTTTATAAGATCATAATGATATAATACTAACATAGCTATTATAATTGTAGGATAATGGCTGCCGAACGTGCTCAATGGCGCAACATGCAGCGTACCCTTCAAGGGATGACCCAAGTGCTACAACAGGTAGCACAAGGTGGTGCTCCACGAGCTGGAAGCTTACACCAAGCATTCAAGAATATGAACCCCCCGAAGTTCATGGGATCGACCGATCCAGACGATGCCGAGCATTGGGTTCGGGAGATTAAACGTATATTCCGTGTCATGCAATGCACGGATCAGGACAAAGTCTTATTAGCTACTTTCCAGTTAGAAAAGGATGCTAGATGCTGGTGGGAGTCGATTGAAGCTACTATTGACCCAACTCAAGTTACATGGGGTGAATTCGTTGAATATTTCAACGCCAAATATTTCTCTGATAGGGTCCAGGAAAAGAAGGCCGCCGAATTTGCCGCATTAAAGCAAAGATCTTTATCGGTGGCTGATTATGAAGCACAGTTCTCTAGACTGTCTAGATATGCTAAGCATTTAATTAGCACGGAAAAGATGAAAGCCCGTAGATTTCTTAATGGGCTTAGGCCTCACTACATTACTCAATTGGCGCCTATGGATATTCAAGTTTATACTGAAATGGTGCGCCGAGCTCAGTTGCTTGAAGATGCCACGGAATTATCTGATAGGATCCGTGGGAAAGACAAAAAGGAGCAAGTCACAAGTTCGGGTTCTTTTAAACCCAACTTTAAGAAGAGGCCCAATAATGGAGGTTCTTCCTCTCAAGATCAGAAGTACAAGAAATCCAAGCCTTTCTCTATCACCACTACCCCTTCAAACGTAGTATGCAAGCATTGTGACAAGGCTGGTCACAAAACAGAAGAATGCTGAAGGAAATTAGGAGCATGTCTCCGTTGTGGGAGTCGTGAACATCGGATTCCCGATTGTCCATTAATGAATGACCAAGACGGTAAGGGTAAACGCCCAGTGACAAGGAACGCGCGTCTTCATGCGATCCAAGAGACCGAACCAGAAGAAGAAGGCGGATTGGTGGAAGGTACATTAAAAATTTGTTCCAAATATGCACATGTCTTATTTGATACAGGTGCATCGCATTCCATTATTTCCAAGAAGTTTGCTGACCCATTACCTCTAGAACCAGAATGGATGAAGTTAATATTGTCTACTCCTCTCGGAAACGAGACGGATATCACACATCATTACCAAAATTGTGAGGTATTGGTTCGAGGAAAGAATTTTCCTATTGATCTTATCTGCTTAGATCTAAAAGAATATGATGTTATACTAGGAGCAGATTGGTTATCCAAATACCAGGCAACGGTTGATTGCCGTGATAGCAAGATTGTTTTCAAGGAATTTTCGGAACTGACTTATACTAGTCCTAAGAGTCGAAGCAAATCCCCTCTTATTTCGGCTCTTCGAGCAAGCAAGCTCGTCAGGAAAGGATGTGTATCCTTCCTTGATTTTGTCACTATTAAAGAAGCTAAGGAAACCGAGATAGAAGGCATTCAGGTAGTGCGAGAATTTCCAGACGTATTTCCGGAAGAATTGCCGGGATTACCCCCGCAAAGAGATGTGGCCTTTACCATCGACTTAGTCCCTGGTGCTGGTCCTGTTTCAAAGGCACCATATAGAATGTCCCCTGCTGAACTCAAGGAGTTGAAGGAGCAGTTGATGGAACTAATCCGAAAAGGGTTTATTAGACCAAGTACTTCCCCGTGGGGAGCACCAGTCTTATTTGTAAAGAAGAAGGATGGATCCATGAGATTGTGTATCGACTATCGACAGTTGAATCATCTTACTATCAAGAACAAGTATCCACTGCCGAGAATCGATGAATTATTTGATCAGATTTCAGGATCCAAATATTTCTCCAAGATTGATCTCAGGTCGGGATATCATCAATTAAGGATCAAGGATGATGACATTCACAAGACCGCATTCAGAAGCAGGTATGGCCATTACGAATTTGTTGTTATGCCTTTTGGACTAACAAATGCCCCTGCTGCCTTTATGCAGTTAATGAATAGCATATTCAGGCCTTACTTAGATCAATTCATAGTAGTCTTCATTGATGATATATTGATATATTCTAAGACTAAGGAAGAACATGAAGAGCATTTGAGGATTGCATTGCAAGTCTTGAGGACAAATCAATTATATGCTAAACTCAGCAAATGCGAGTTCTGGCTTGAAGAAGTGGCTTTTCTCGGACATGTCATATCCAAGGACGGTTTATCTGTGGATCCGTCAAAAGTTGAAGCTGTGAGAAACTGGGAGAGACCCACTAATGCAAGCGAGATCAGAAGTTTCTTAGGTCTTGCAGGCTATTATCGACGATTCATTAAAGATTTCTCTAAGATCGCCGTACCACTTACAAGATTAACTCGTAAGGAGATCCGATATGAATGGAGTGAGGAATGTGAAAGCAGTTTCCAAACTCTCAAGGATCATCTCACTACAGCTCCGGTCTTAGCCCTACTAATTGAAGGAGAGAAATTCGAAGTCTACACTGATGCGTCTGGCATTGGCCTCGGATGTGTCCTAATGCAACAAGGAAAGGTCATAGCATACTCTTCACGTCAGCTGAAGAAGCATGAGGAGAATTACCCCGTCCATGACTTGGAACTGGCCGCGGTAGTATTTGCCCTAAAGATATGGAGACACTATCTCTATGGGGTACAGTTTACTGTATACTCGATCACAAAAGTCTCAAATATCTATTTTCACAAAAGGAGCTGAACATGAGACAAAGACGTTGGCTAGAATATCTCAAGGACTTCGACTTCAGTATACAATACCATCCCGGAAAGGGTAATTATGTTGCTGACGCCCTTAGTCGAAAGCCGAGAGCAATGATAGCAAATTGTATGATGCAAGAATGGAGGTTACTTGAACAATTCTCCGAGCTCAATATAAGCTTGGACACGGAATCCAAGATTGTCACACTATCTCATGTAAGCATACAGTCAGATTTGTTATCTGAGATACAAACACTTCAGGATGATGACCCTATATTAGTAGAAATCAAAGGCAGATTAGAAGGACAATCTGATTTTCAACTAACTTCTGATGGAAGATTATCGTTCAAAGATAGAACTTGTGTACCCGATTGTCCGGAATTAAAGAAGAAGATCTTAGATGAAGCTCACAGATCAAGATACACTATTCATCCTGGATCAACTAAAATGTACCAAGATGTAAAGAGGAACTTTTGGTGGCCCAATATGAAAAGAGAAATAGCGGACTATGTATCACGCTGTCTCACATGCCAACAGGTCAAGGCGGAACACCAAAAGCCTGCGGGAAAACTACATCCTCTAGATGTTCCTAAGTGGAAATGGGAGGATATTGGTATGGACTTCATCATGGGTTTGTCTAAATCTAAAGGAGGACATGATGGAATCTGGGTTATCATTGACCGATTGACTAAATCGGCACATTTCTTGCCAATCAAAAGCCGATGGTCGATTGATGTGCTAGCTGCACTATACATTAAAGAAATAGTCAGGATACATGGAATTCCTGTCTCAATCGTGTCTGATAGAGATCCCCGTTTTACTTCTCATTTTTGGAAGGGATTACAACATTCGTTGGGGACAAGGCTCAACTTTAGTACTACTTTTCACCCACAAACGGATGGTCAGACCGAGCGAACTAATCAAGTTGTTGAAGATATGCTGAGAGCATGCATTATTGACTTTGGAGGAAGCTGGCATGACCACTTACCTTTAGTTGAATTTGCATATAATAATAGCTACCAAGCTAGTATCCAAATGGCACCTTTCGAAGCCTTATACGGAAGGAGTTGCCGATCTCCCATATGTTGGAACGAAGTTGGAGAGAAACAACTATTAGGTCCAGACATGGTAAGGGATACAACTGAGAAGATACAGGTAATCAGAGAAAGATTACAAGTTGCCAGGACCAGACAAAAGACTTATGCAGATACAAGAAGAAGAGATCTTGAATTCCAAATCAGAGATCATGTATTTCTTAAAATATCCCCTGGACGTGGCATACGAAGATTTGGTGTTAAGGGCAAGCTTACGCCAAGATTCATCGGACCATTTGAGGTACTCGAAAGAGTTGGCGAGGTTGCTTATCGCATCGCGTTGCCTCCTCAGTTGTCCGAGGTACACAATGTATTTCACATATCTATGTTGAAGAAGTATGTGCACGATCCGTCACATATTATTGAGCATGGAGATCTGGTGATCCAGAAAGATCTCACATATGAACAGAGGCCCTTGAAGATATTAGATCGAGAAATACGAGCTCTAAGGAATAAGGTTATTCCCATGATCAAGGTGCAATGGAATAAGAATCCTGAACGCGAAGCGACATGGGAGACCGAGGAATCTATGAAGAAACGATTTCCCGAGTTATTCTAAGAGGTATATGTCCTACACTCTCCGCGTGTATAATTATATATATATTGAATTTGGGGACCAAATTCTTTTAAGTGGGGGAGGGTGTAGCAACCCTAATAAATGAATAATTGAAATGAATTAAAACATATATATTACAGAAGTAATATATAAAAGGAATAGGGTTAATTGGACGAAATAAAACAAAATTAAAAATAACGCCTCTTATTAAGGCGTTAATTTATAAAGAAACGCCTCTATCCATGGCGTTACTAAAGAAAGGACGCCCACACATGCGGTCGTCAGTTCTCATGCGACCAAATGGGTAAGTAAAAGAAACGCCCCTATCTTGGGCGTGTTTTAAAACACGAAACGCCCTTTTTCAAGGCGCTTTTTAAGAAACGCCCTAAAGTAAGTCGTCAATTAAATAATACACGCCCTTACCAAAGTCGTTAATTCCATTCGGAACCGTTCGAACCCAGAACTTATCCAGGGTAAGTGATAACTATGAGAAAGAGTTCGAATGTGGTAATAACTCAATCTTGGAAATATTACTTTCAATCAAACACTACTTTTGTTAGGACTCCTAAATCCTATAAATAGTCTTGATCGAACGAACCCTAAACCCATTTGATCGAACGTCTGCTGCTAGGTACGTGAAGAACAAACTGTTCTTCTTTCCTTTCTTCTGTTTCGAGTATATGAAGAACTAACGTTCTTCATCGCCTTCTCTTCTTACAGGTTGAGGAAGCCTGGACTTCGTGGAGAACAAGGGTAAGTTCTTCTATCTTCCATCTTCAGCCAAGCATTATAAAGAAATTTCTCACATCTCTTCATATTCCCCTGTAGGAAAGCTCTAGTGATCTACCGAAGAACAAAGGTTCTTTGACAGAACAACTCCATCCTCCGTCAAGCCCTGCCTGCTGCTATTTGCTGCTGTTAGAAGCTTCAGAGTCTAGTATTCTCAACCAGATCTTCACGTTTCTCCATCAGATAATCCTCATAAGGTAGGATTTTCTCAAGTCACTGTAGCCCAAACTAAATTGATACAGTACAATAATTATCATGCATATACATGGTTTGGTTTACTATAGTTTCTGAACGACTTTCTGTTAATTTCTTGAAAGAAACGTCCTTAGCGAGGGCGTGACTATGAAATACACGCCCCAGACTAGGGCGCTACTTTACAAGTCACGACCCTGCCAAGGTCGTCAATTTTGGATTTGACGCCCTGCACACAGGCGTTAATTTCATTTAATCATTAATCACCCATGTTAAGAATTGAGTATCTATGAAATAATGATCCTACAATAATGCATGATCACATGTCTTCAAACTTGCTAATTTTATTGTCATGACCATACATTCGTTCTCCATGAATTCTATTATCCTGAAATTATTACTGCCCATGAAAATTCATGGTATCTCTTGAATTCACGACCTAGACTAGGTCGTTTTCCATATGTAAACGCCCCATCATAGGGCGTGAATTAAAAATAAACGCCCCTTACTAGGGCGCGTATCTGTTAAAATCCTGGAATATATATTCTGTGAAAATAAGAATTTAATGATTCACGCCCCTGCCAAGGGCGCGTTTTTGATAATTTCTGAAAATAAATATGTTCTGAAAAATATTGTAAATAAAAAGACGCCTGCTACTGTAGTCGTCAACTCTTGAAGAAACGCCCCTGCCGAAGGCGCTTTTTAAATAAATTATTGAATTATTGAAAATTCTGCAAAACGGACCATGTGTAAACGCCCTTCTGTTAGGCGTTAATTACTTGAGACACGACTTGACCTAAGTCGTTATTTTACTGTAAACCGATTTTTCCTCTGATTTGCTAACCGATGGTTTATATATTATACATATATATATATATATCGGCAATATTCTCCACTCCGTGAGTATAGTCCCACTTTTCACGGCGTTTTATCGATCACACTCAATTCTCATTGACATACAAGCTCTCCTTTGGACATTCCGTTCCTTGGGACTAGCGAGTTAGTCATAGAGACCTCCGTAAGACTCCTCGTAGCCTTGGATTCCCTCAAGGCCGACTGAGCTGGTTGTACCCTAAAAACCCATTACACGATCCTTGCCATGTCAATCTAAAGAAACATGGTATACCGGCCCTTATGATTATACAAAGAGTATATCATAAGAAATTCTTAATGGGATGATGATATCATGCCATATCATGTCGTTCTTGTAAACCTCAATTCTATGATAAGAATGGGGGTATCTTACCTTTGATATACTGTTCATGTGGACCTCAATTCTATATAAAGAATGTCCATATTGATTTGTCATGGTACCTCAGTTAAGGGAACCATAATCTACCTAGTTTTATCGACATCGTGATTATACCGTTATTATCGCCATTCTATGTCCTTTGTCATATTTTGGACTCTATTCTATCAAAGTTGTCATACGTGTCTACAAGCTTGATTATTGAAATTCTATATTGGCTATATAAACAAGAGTGGATGTCAAAACACATGATAAATGCCTGCGCATATAGGGCCCGATCTGGTCCTGGGAGGAGCACCCGAAAGTACTTGTGCCCATGGGAGTTAAAATGATAAGGTATCTGGCATTATACCGAGTACTTGACTTGCTTGATTGGACATTCCACACACATCTTGTACTTGAATCGTACTTGACTTTACATGAAATGTGTGGCCCGAAAGAGGGTAATTTACTTGCTTGATACATGATAGCCAAAGTTCTTGACATGACTTGTTAAACGTGCTTGCTTGAATACCTTGAATATACTTGTCATCTTGTTGGAAGTTCATGATTAAGTTCATCTTGTTTCTTTGATATTACATTCTCTCTATCTTGTCGTTTCATGCGAGCATGCATAGCTTTATTGCATTCATGAAAATGTAATTACTTAAACCCCTTGCTAGTACTTGAGATATAATTTCCTACTGAGCGTTCGCTCATTCCGTTTGTCCCTTTTTACTTTTCAGGTAAGTCCGACGACGATGGAAGTCAATCGGATGGGAATGGTCAAGAGTGAAAGTGATAGAGCTTCTACAAGTGTCGTCTAGTCTTTTCTATAGTTTCTTGAGTCAACTATGTATTCTTTTCCTTTTTATTTAACAGAGTATTGGATTTGTAATAGTCTATCCATTATGAAATAAAGGATTGGGTTATCTTGCTATTTTGTGCATCTCTGTCTTTGTGTCGAATACACGACCACTCTGATTGACATGATTGATATAGACACGTCGCGCATCTCCGGGTATCTTCCGCGCTCGGGGCGTGACATGTACAGTGCGCAGAGTCTCCTAGGATAGTCGAGTCAGTCAGAATAGAATCTAGTTCGTGTCTAGTCAGCCCATCCGCGTCTGCGGCGCCTCCCGTAACGCGTCCTCTCAAAAGCATTCCCGATAGGTTTCTGCAAGATTTGGCTGGAAGATGTCATGCCCTGTTGAAATGTCCTGAATTCGTAGAGACCGCGATTATCTTGGAAGATGATGAGGAAATCGAAGGGGTCTGGAGCAATGATGGATTAGGAGTATATGAAATTATGAATGAGAAGGACCCAGCGGATGATGAGGAAGATGAGGTGGATGACACTGCCGATTTATACACACAAGGTTTGAAGAATTTTGACGAACCTTCCGCGGCAGTGGATGAGCCCACTAAGGAGATCAATCTCGGAACAGAAGAGGATCTCAGGCCCATACTTATCTCTGCTAACCTCCCTCCTCGAGTTGCAGAGGAGCTTGTCAAAGTTTTGAGGGAGTACCGTGATTCTTTTGCCTGGTCCTACGAGGACATGCCCAGTCTTGACCCCGCGCTGGTTGAACATAGATTGATTCTCAAACCAGGGGCAACACCTGTTAAACAGAAAGCAAGGAGATTCCACCTGCAGATGGCCTTAAGAATTAAGGAAGAAGTTGATAAATTGCATAATGCCAGGTTCATTAGAGTTGTGCTATATCCATAATGGGTGGCAAACATAGTCCCAATAATGAAGAAGGATGGTAAAATGTGAATTTGTATTGACTTCAGGGACTTGAACAAAGCATGTCCGAAGGATGATTTTCCACTTCCTCACATCGATGTCTTGGTCGATAATATAGCTGGGTACGAAGCACTCTCCTTCATGGATGGTTATTCTGGGTATAACCAAATCCTTCTGGCTCTGGAAGATCAAGAAAAGACCTCGTTCACCACGCCTTGGGGCACGTACTGCTACGTCGTTATGCCATTCGGATTAAAGAATGCATGTGCCACCTATCAAAGGGCGATGATGGCCATCTTCGACGATATGATGCACGTCTACTTGGAAGCTTACGTGGATGATATTTTAGTCAAATCGAGGTCACAAGAAGAACACCCCGCCATTCTAGCCAAGGTGTTGCAAAGGGCTAGGGAATACAAGTTAAAGATGAATCCAAAGAAATGTGTGTTCGAAGTTGCATCAGGGAAATTACTCGGGTTTATAGTTAGCAAACGGGGGATTCAGATGGATCCGAACAAAGCAAAGGCCGTTATGGAAATGCCGCCGCCAAAGAACATCACTGAACTTCGAGGTCTGATCGGGCGTTTGCAATTTATCAGGAGATTTATATCTCAGCATTCGCAAAGATGCCGGTCATTTTACGAATTACTAAAGGCAGGCACGAAATTTGAATGGAATGAACAATGTCAGAAGGCCTATGAGGAACTCAAGGTCTATCTCTCCAATCCCCCGGTTCTACAACCACCCGTCCCTGGGAAACCCCTGATCCTATACATTTCTGTGATTGAGGACTCCCTAGGAGCTGTCCTGGCACATGTAGACGATGAAGGAAGGGAAAGGGCAGCGTACTATCTCTCAAGGTTATTTAATCCCGCTGAATCCAAGTACACTGCCATGGAGAAGACCTGTGTAGCACTGGTGTGGGTAGCGCAGGAGCTTAAACACTATTTCCTCGCTCACGAGGTTAGGCTCATCTCTAGAATGGACCCCATTCGTTATCTTTTGGAAAAGCCCGTCCTTTCTAGTCGACTAGCTCGCTGGCAGAGCTTTCTTTCCTAGTTCGACATCACCTTCATAGTGCAGAAAGCAATCAAGGGATATGCTATTGCCGAACACCTGGCTCATTCTCCTATCCCTCGTACTGATTCCATCCAGGACGAATTCCCCGATGAACACCTGGCAGTGATTACTTATCTTCCTTTCTGGTCTCTTCATTTTGATGGTGCCCTCAATTCCCAGGGCAGCGGAATTGGCGCCGTTCTTCTCACTCCGGAAGGAGTAACTATCCCCGTGGCGTATCAACTCTTATTTCCTACCACTAACAATATAGCCGAGTATGAGGCTCTCCTTGCCGGTCTGAAGCACGCCTACATCTTGGGTGCGCGATATCTTAACATCATAGGAGACTCTCAATTGGTGCTGCGCCAAGTTTTGTCAACTTACCGCACCCGTGACCCTAAGCTTAAACCCTATCAAGATCTAGTCACGCTCTTGGCTAGGCAAATCAGGAAGCTCGTCTACATTCATACTCCTCGCTCTCAGAACATCTTGGTTGATGCCCTTGCATCGCTCACTTCTTCCCTATCATTTCCCCTAAGTCGTGCCACTAAGACCATTGTGGTCCAACGGCTAGATGTTCCCTCTCTTCAGGATCCCTGGTTTGACGACCTTAGGAAGTCTGTGGAGAAGAAGGTAGAAAGGGAAGAAGTGAAAGAAGTATCGTTAGCTGAGCTTGAGGAGATCATCGAAGAAGAGGAATTGCCGTGGTTTTATGAAATTGAGCAGTATTGCAAGGACGGTACATTTCCGGAAGAGGCAAACGCTGGGCAGCGAAAAGCCATTAGAAGAGTTGCCGCGAGATACACTGTCATTGCTGGTGAATTATATAGGCGGGCTCTGAATAGAGTTCTAATGAGGTGCCTAGATGACGAAGAAGCTTGGAAAGTCGTGGAAGCAGCCCACTCCAGCGAGTGTGGAGGGCATGTG
Organism: Amorphophallus konjac; assembly: GCA_022559845.1. Classification (NCBI taxonomy): domain Eukaryota; kingdom Viridiplantae; phylum Streptophyta; class Magnoliopsida; order Alismatales; family Araceae; genus Amorphophallus; species Amorphophallus konjac. The sequence continues at coordinate 269,494,415 of CM040124.1, read as the reverse complement.
AATGGACAGGCGTTGGCAAAAAAGATTCTTAGGCAGGGCTACTACTAGCCAACCCTAGAAGAAGATTGTTCCACCTATGTCCGTAGGTGTCTTCAGTGCCAGATCCATGCCGAGAAGATCCATGGTCTTGCCTCTTCTCTTCATCCCCTGTCTACTCCTTGGCCATTCTCCATGTGGGCGTTGGATATCATCGGACCCCTCGGTGATCCGAATTCCGCAGTTAAACAGAAGTCCTTCATTTTGACGGCTACGGAGTACTTCACCAAGTGGGCGGAAGCGGAAGCTTATGCATAAATCAAAGCCACCATGGTATGCCGCTTCATTATGAAGAACATTATCTTGCAGTTTGGGGTGCCGAGCGACATCGTCACCGACAACGGGCCTCAATTCATCTCGCAAGAACTCCAGGTCCTCGGTAAGAAATTCAACATAGCTCTGCATCATTCATCACCATACTACCCCCAAGGTAATGGCCAGGCTGAGGCCATGAATAAAACCCTTCTTAAGATTATCAAGAAAACATGCGAATCACATAAATTTACTGATTGGGCCGACAAACTGATAGAAGCTCTATGGGCTTATCGCACCTCCATCCGCACTCCCACAGGGCAGACTCCCATTGCTCTCACATATGGGATGGAGGCGGTACTCCCGTATGAGATTCTGATCCCTTCCCTAAGAGTGTAGCTGGATAAGGAACTTAATCTTGACGAACGTCGAGAGGCGCTGCTAGTCCAGCTGGAACTCTTAGACGAGAAAAGGTTGAATGCTGCCAATCATGTTTCAGTATATCAAAAGCGTGTCTCGCGATATTTTCAAAAGAAGGTCATCGAAAGAAAATTCCAAGTAGGTAATATGGTTTTGAAATGTAAATTCATCAGGTCAACAGGTCCCAGGTCTAAGCTACAACCCAACTGGGAAGGGCCCTTCGTAATCAAAGAAGCTTATCTAGGTAACGCGTATCGTCTGATCAACGCGGAGGGTGAAGAATTGCCGAACCTGTGGAATGGGTTGTATTTAAAACGTTTCTATCTATAAAAGGGGGAATCAGTAACGGTTCAGTGGCATGGTATACCTCACTAGATTGCGAAAGGAGGACTCGGGTCCAGCATCTCACACACTACACGATTGCCTGTGGTTCGGTATTTTCTCATGCTACCCGACACCGTTTCTTCTTTGGCCATGCTCGGGGAAAGGTGGAAATCCTTGTTTTTTCTCTCTCTCTGCTGAAGATAGGGGCAAGTGGTGAATAAGGGGGCGAGAACTGACCTAGACCCCCCATTAAAAGAGGTCTCAAATAGGGGCAGTCCGTTAAGACCTCACTCCGCAAAGAAAGAAAAGGAAAGCAAGAAGAAAAAAGAAAGAAAAGGGGCAAAATCAAAAGATAAGGCCGAAAGCACATAAGGCTCGAAGCTCTCAAAACCCCGAAAAGAATACAACTAGGCATGGCAAGAGTGGCAGTATAGTTTCCCTGCGGGACGTTATGAGCCCGGTCGCATGCGTGCCTAGAGCGGATGAAGGTTCGATAACGGATACAAAGCCCTGGCGCAACAGACCGGATTCTTTGAAAAGGGGGTGTCTTGGGAAAGAACTCAAGCCCTAAAAACCTCTATAACTGTCGTCAGCTTTCCCACTCGATCTTTTTTTTACTTTCCCAAGGAATGAACCCCACCCCGGATATGGCCTTGGTAGAAACACCGTTGAGCAAAGTTGACTCCAACCATAGGCAGTCCCCCTCCTGCACGCGCTGGGCCTGCGAAGTCCATAGCAAGATGAGAAGGTCCCTGCTATTAAAACCCAAGCTGGTTCAAAACCCAAAAAAAAGATCGAATATTCCAAAACCCAAAAAATTCGAATGTTTCAAAACTCAAAAAAAATCGAATATTTCAAAACCCAAAAAATCGAATATTTCAAAACCCAAAAAAATCGAATATTTCAAAACCCAAAAAATTGAATATTTCAAAACCCCAAAAAATCGAATATTTCAATATCCCAAAAAAAATCAGATATTCCAAAACTCACAAATCATGTGTCACGCTTGCATTCATAGCATTCATTGGCATTTTTTACATTTTTTTGATATTTGCCTGTTTGATAAGGCTTAACCCCTTGACTAGAAATTAAGAAAACGGTCACCTCCTAACTTGCTATAGGCAAGGGGCTAAGCCTAAGATAGATTTAATCTTTTTCATGTTTGCATGTGTACAGGGGCAGGTTGGAAGGACAGTTGGCTCATGACCTCATGAATATTCAATCCTCATCTTGGCTTATACAATCACATCATAATCAAACCCCAAAGCCAAAATTCAATCAATCCTATCCACTTTATTCATTTCATATATCAAGCTGTCTAAACATAAGTCTCATCCAACAATCATCATCAAACAAGAAAAGGGAAATCACTCAATCCTCCGCTGGGCATCCCCGCGGGGACGTATCTTTCTCAGCTCGCTAAGATAGGCCTGGCGTGTCGCCGAGATCTCCCCCACCTCTGCCGGTATGGTAAGTACCCTGCTCACCTCCCACATGATCAGGGCACTCCTGACTGCCTGCTCGTCCTCCTCCGCGCCGATCCTCCGCGCTTGCAATGCAGGAAGGTGGGGTAGTGCCAGTAGAACTGTCCGGGGTAGCCCGACCTGCAAGTAGCACCGGTGTGGGCTGTACATCACCAGTGCAGTGTCGCTCACGAGCCTCAAGTCCAAGCCGGTCCTCCTGCGAACTCTGACGGTGGTGTCATGAAGGAAGCCCAGGCGCATCACGAACCTGTCCAGGGGCAGCCAATTGATGTACAAACGCCACTCATCCCTGGTCTTCATCTCAGCTGTCCTGCACTCAACCTGTGGGGAGAATCTGAACACGCCACCTATGAAGAAGAGGGGGTGGCTCCCAAAGATCCTGCTCGCCGTAGTGACCTCCTCCCTTTGAATGAATTTCATCCTAACTCCCAACCAACATTCCAGTAGGATCATGGAACCAAAGAGGGGGCCTCCCAAAGCTGCTGAAGTAAGACCCTCATACAAGTAAGTAAGGATGGCCTGGGAGATGGAAAGTCCCTGCCACAGTCCGCTAATGGTACTAAGAAGGGGCATCTCTAAGATGTGGTCGACTGAGGGAAACAAGAGGGCCCCGCATAAACAAATGGAGGCGGCTTTGGCTATAGCATCGTCCCGCTCACTTCGGTTCTTACAATGCTCCACTACCCACTGGCTGAGGGGAAGAAGGTGGATCTGACGCGGGCCTACGAAAGTGTGAACCTCTCTACTGTCTGGGATGAATCCCCCTAGAATGAGTCTTGGGTCTATAGGGGCAACCGTATGGCATATCGAGTCTTCCTCCCCCACCTTGGACCTAGGGAACCCAAAATAGGTCTCTACCTCCTCCAGTAGGATAGTGGCCTCGAATGATGGAATGAAGAAAGTATGGGTCTGAGGATGCCATATTTCAACTATAGCTGAGATGATGTGCCAGTCAAGGGAAAGTTTTGGGTAGTTTTGACCAAGCACTAGGAGAGGTTGCAAATGCCAGGATCGAAGGATGGCCGTCACACCTAGGGGCAAAGCACGGACCATGGGAGCCATCCACTTCAAGATACAGTACCGCCTCGCGCCAGGAAGAAGCTGGATGCCAAAAGAGAGGGAAAGGAGGAAATATAAGTGGAAGGAGATGAATTGCAATGAATGTACCATAATAAGCTTACCTCTCTCATGGGACTTGAGCTCAGATGTTGTGGGATTGCGGTCAGCCGTTGGAGCACTTCCTGCTCTTTTCTGGCTGGCTTTGGCCCTTCAAAAAGTGCTCCCTCCGTCGAACCCACCTCTAGGGCCCTCTTCATGATGTTTTGGTGGTGAGAATCAGAGATTTCAAGCTTTGAAGGTAAGGGGAGGTGTGATGAGTTTAGGCCCCTGTGTCATTTATAGGGCTTGTTAGGAAACCAAACCCTCTTGGGATTAGGCCCGGATAAGTCTAGGACGGGTTAAGATAGGGTTGCGATGAGTTCAAAGCGTCTTACCCTCGGGCTGGGGACTCTCCAGGGAGTCCCCGTTCGAGCAGATAGGATGTCCTATTGGACGGTCTTACGATAGACCGTCCATCTTAATGTATGGCCCATCATCGACCGTTCATCTCTTTCAGAAAGCCCGAGTCCAATGACTTGTGCGGTCTAAAATCCGCCGTTCACATATTCTTGCGGTTGATATTGAACCGTTCCAACAAAATTGGAGCGGTCTCTGGAGAACCGCTCTTCTCCACGAACGGGTCTATAAGAACCGCCCATATGCTCAGCCCCCCAATCAAACTCCTGCACTCTCGTCTCACTCAGTCGGCATGTGCGTCTCTCGTCTCACTCAGTCGGCGTGTGCGTCTCTCGTCTCACTCAGTCGGCGTGTGCGTCTCTCGTCTCACTCAGTCGGCGTGTGCGTCTCTCATCTCACTCAGTCGGCGTGTACGTCTCTCGTCTCACTCAGTCGGCGTGTGCATCTCTCGTCTCACTCAGTCAGCGTATATGTCACTCATTTCACTCAAGTCGGCGGGTGCGTCCCCCTCTCAGGTCGAGTGCACCTTTCAATCTCGCATGTTTGCTTCACCCCCTCTAGAAGCTACGTCACGTTCATTCATGCATACATACAGTCACCCACTGTAGCACCTCGGATAAAGTTACGTAGGATAAGTCTCCGATAATAAATTTTTGAAATCTATATAGATATATAAAGAGGTCCAAACCAAATTAAAAATATACAACTCAAATATATATATATATATATATATTTAACCCTACATATAAATAAATACATGAATAATAGATAGAATGAAGAAATAGGTCAACCAGGAAATGGCTTAATTAAACACCTTAAAATGGGCCTTTACATATAAGCACATATAGAGGCCATGAGACCCTCATGAGCCTTCTTAACAAACAAACCCGCGTACTTGGCCCATGCACTAACAGCTAACCTCATTTACACATAAGAGAAGTCACGTTAAAAGATTAATGGCCCAACCCGTGCATGCAGGTGCGGCCTGTGTTTAAGGCCAACCCAAAACCTAATTACGTACATGCCAGAACGTGTTTGTTGTTAGCCTTAGGGTTTTTCTTTCGCTCAAACACGGAAGGTGGTTATAGTTTTAGCAAGATAAACCCACCATAGGAAACGATAGGATCAACTGGGGAACTTGAAACCAATTAGGATTCCTTAGGTCACGGAGAACTTGGGAAGTCAATAACCCTATAAATATAACCCATGTAGAGCAGCCGTGGTTACTGCTGTTGGTGACTGTTGCATATGTGGGAGTTTTTTTCTTTCTCTCTGCCCTGTCGCCCTTTGCACCGGCTGTGGGTGAGTTTGAAGGGAGCATCTTCTTCCTGTTCGCGTTGCCCTCCGTACGTCGGCTGCTGCATTGTACTACTGCTTATTCCTCCACGTGGAGTGGTCGTGCTGTTATTATTCTTATTTCTCTTCTCTGTCCGTCGTCCCAACCGAGACAAGTGGTAGGTTCTCTCTCTGATGGCTAAATCTAACTAATAAGATGAAATCATAATAGCCTGATCATGTTAATTACATAACCCCTAGTTTCCTCTGTCGAGCATGCATCCAGTTCTTCGTTTTCTGAAAGAATATTAGAAGACGCCCCTAGTTAAGGCACGTTTTATGTGTAAGACGACCCCGTCCACGTTGTCAATTCTTGTTTTGACGCCCTCACCATGGTCGTCAATTCTGTAAAATTGTTAAAATTCCCGCGTTTGAAATTTAATATTTTAGAATGTGTTAATCTGAATTATTAAGTGATCATACGTATAAAATCATGTTACTTTTATCATCCTGAACATAGAATTATTTTCTGAAATATTATCATACTTAAAGATCTGCGGTTCATATTGAATCTGGGAAATATTGAATTAACGACCTGATAAAGGTCGTCAATTAGAAAAGTAACGCCCTGAACCAGGGCTCGAATTTTAAAGTAACGCCCTTGTCTCAGGCGCATTTTTCTGAAAATTCTAGAAATAAAATAGACTAAATAAACGGACGCCTTCTGTTTAAGTCGTCAATTGCATGTGTGTTAATTATGAGACATTAGCATTAATAATTTGTTCATTACTATAGAATTATCCTTTGGCCATGAAAATTTACTGGCATACTATTGGGGTAGAGACGGAGATACTGAAAGTGGTTGCACCATTTTTTGTGCCCCATATTGTAAGATTCCCCGTCTCTCATCGAAAAATTATTTTGACCACATGGTTATGTAGAGTTTTTCGAGCCGGTCATTTCGGTATATTATAAGCCAGATTCTGACATCATTTAGTATATAAACAAGAGGTCTGAAAAAAATCATTTTTTGAAAATAACAACCCTAACATGGTCGTTTCTTCAAAATCTGACGCCCATACTCCTAGGCGTCAGATTACCATATAAATATATATATATATATATCATGTATGTTTATCTTTGAAAATCAATATTTATTAAAATATATACCAAAAAATTATGGAAAAAATATATTTGGAATCCTTGTATTTTTCTCCTAATTATCATATATTATATTTTCTTAAATTATTTTAAATAAATCAATGTGCCTTTTAATATATGTTTTCGACTTTATTCAATTAAATAGATATAAATATAACTTCTTGTTAAATAAATTAAGTTAAAATCATGAAAATTAACGTTCCTCAAGAGGATGCTAATTAATAAATAACGGCACTCACGGGTGTTAAATAATAGAAGTTTTCTTTAATTGTAGTTAATTATAGAATAGAATGGACATGAATTCTATGATTAACATATACTTGTTCTCACCGTTTTCTTCCGCTTTTGACCCATACCTCGAGTCTTTTGGCACTCTCATCTCACGTCCGTGCATGGAATCCCTGTTTCATGATCGGTTCGCATATACACCTCAACTCTTGGTGACATACGAGCCCTCCGTTGGACATTCCGTTCCTTCGGACTGGCAAGTTAGTCATTGGGACCTCCGTAAGTCTCCGCTAGCCTTGGATTCCCTCAAGGCAGCCGAGCTGGTTGTACCTTAAAAACCCTGGATCTGATCCATGTTACTTTGATTTTTCCGTTAGTCTTGACACTATACTCCTTTGGAATCTTCTCGTCATCAATTCGAGAACATAACCCTTTGACTCTGTATTTGGCCATATCTGATTCTGAAATATTAAAGGGCTCTGGGTTCGCGACTTTTCAGTGCCAGGAAGGACGGAAGTCCAATTCTGTAAACCATGGTAAAATTCTGGGTGTGGCATTGCACCAACGTCTGTATATCTGTTCTGATATGTTATCTGTTAAATCTATTATTTTGGAAATTCTGATATTCTGTTATTTGTTATTCTGTTATTCTATTAAATTCAGTTATTCCGTTATACTGATTAATCTGCTTATTATTATTATTGAACTCTGTTATATTCTGGCCAATTCTGAAGTTATGTTCATCCGCGCATCTGTCCTTGTTATATTCTGATAACTTGTCCTTGACTCTGCATGGGAATTCGTTCCTATATCTCTTGCTCTCGTATCTACCTTTGACTTTAGTATTCATCTTCCCTGGTAGTTGATCATCACGATTTTCTAGTTACATGCATTGCATCATCATGAACATGTTAATTGGCTAATCACTTATGTTCTGCTTGATGAGAGATGTAATTCCTACTGAGCGTTTCGCTCACCAGCCTATCTTTTATCTTTCTTTGAGTCTCGTCCTGTTATTTGAGTCACCAAGTCACTATCTTTTGTTTTCTTGGTTCTAGTCCTATCATGAGTCTTTTCATTTAAATATGTAACTGAGTCAAGAATTGTAAGTTTGACATTTGATATTAATAAGAATTATATTTTCGTCGCTTTTGTCTAGCCTTGAAGTTGTGTCTTATGAGTTGCTCTGATTATTCGCGACTGTATCACTGCCACGTTCCGAACGACACGTTCTGCTGCTATCGGTTCGGGGCGTGACAGTTTGTGGTATCAGAGCCTAGGCTTATTAAATCCTAGGTCTTGACTATAGGTTGCCATAAGTTCTAGGTTCAGTCCCATTATTACCCGGTGAGATTGGGTAGAACTTTGGGTTAAGAGCTAAAAATGGAAGATAAAATACAAATAATATCAGCTTATGAAAATAGCTTAGTAAAATTTCACGAGGATTACTTGATAACCTTACATAAGATTGTTTATATCTTGTAGAACTAGATAGATAGCAATGGCTGCCGAACGTGCCCAGTGGCGTGCCATGCAACGCACTCTCCAAGGCATGACTCAAGCTCTTCAACGAGTAGCCGATGGTGGAGCCAATCGTGGAGCCGGAGAATTGCATCATGAATTCCGGAGTTTAAATCCCCCTAGGTTTAGTGGAACTCCTGATCCCGATTTAGCTGAAGATTGGACTAAAGAGATGGAGAGGATCTTTCGGGTCATGGAGTGTTCGGACCGGGATAAGGTATTATTGGCAATATTTCAACTAGAGAAGGACGCAAGGGCTTGGTGGGAGTCAGTAGAAGCCACCTTACCAGACGACGAGGTTACATGGGAGGAATTCTTAGAACATTTTAACGAGAAGTATTTCTCGGAGAGAATTCGGGAGAAAAAGGCAGGAGAGTTCGCTTCGCTCAAACAGAGAAGCATGACCGTGGCCGAGTACGAGGCTCAATTCTCGCGGCTGTCTACATATGCACCTCACTTAATATCAACGGGGAAAATGAAAGCCAGAAGATTCTTGAATGGGTTAAGACTACAATATATACCCCAGTTAGCACCAATGGATATTCAATCTTATGCCGAGATGGTTAAGAGAGCTCAGCTATTAGAAGATGCCATGGAATTATCTGACAAGGTCAAGGCTAGAATGGAAAAGAAAAAGGTAGATAATGGCAACAAAAGGTCCAATAATGAGAATAGAGTTCCGAATGGCAAGAAGCCTAAAGGAGAGAAGTGCAAACACTGTGATAACGAAGGCCATCCATCTGAGAAGTGCCGTTGGAAGAATGGAGCTTGTTTTCGATGTGGGAGTAAAGAACATAGGGTATCTAATTACCCTCTTCCAAAAGACCAACCTCAGCAGGAAAAGGACGGTAATAAGGAACGTCATCAAGGGCGACTTCAAGCAATAAGAGTAACACCTGCTGGTCAATGATTGGATAGAGGTATTTCCCTTAACTTGAGCTTTCGTTCCTTAGTTCTATTTGCTAGTCATGATTGTTGAATTGAGGAATATGGATTAGATGAACATAGGAAATTGAATTTGGGGACCAAATTCTTTTAAGTGGGGGAGGATGTAGCACCTCGGATAAAGTTACGTAGGATAAGTCTCCGATAATAAATTTTTGAAATCTATATAGATATATAAAGAGGTCCAAACCAAATTAAAAATATACAACTCAAATATATATATATATATATATATATATATATATATTTAACCCTACATATAAATAAATACATGAATAATAGATAGAATGAAGAAATAGGTCAACCAGGAAATGGCTTAATTAAACACCTTAAAATGGGCCTTTACGTATAAGCACATATAGAGGCCATGAGACCCTCATGAGCCTTCTTAACAAACAAACCCGCGTACTTGGCCCATGCACTAACAGCTAACCTCATTTACACATAAGAGAAGTCACGTTAAAAGATTAATGGCCCAACCCGTGCATGCAGGTGCAGCCTGTGTTTAAGGCCAACCCAAAACCTAATTACGTACATGCCAGAACGTGTTTGTTGTTAGCCTTAGGGTTTTTCTTTCGCTCAAACACGGAAGGTGGTTATAGTTTTAGCAAGATAAACCCACCATAGGAAACGATAGGATCAACTGGGGAACTTGACACCAATTAGGATTCCTTAGGTCACGGAGAACCAGTAAAGTAACTCCTCCTCCTCGTTCCTCCGATGGCTGGAGGAACCAGTAAAGTAACTCCTCATGGAGCCGTGGGTGCCGTGGCTGCCACTCGCAGTCGCCCTGCTGCGCTCCCGACTCGCCTCCTCCAGGCCCTCCACCTTGCCCTCCAACCTGGCAACCTATAGACGGGCCTGCTCTGCCTCACTCCGATAGCGCTCTGCCTCTGCCCGGTAACGGTCCGCCTCGGTAGCACCGGCTCGTAGTCACTCTAGCTTGGCCTGGAGGAGGGCCGTCTCGATCCACTGCGTCTGCCGGTCGACTCCGCACCGCCTCCTCGTGCACCCGGGCCACCTCCTCCCTAGCCACTACCCGGCTCTGCTCCAGCTCTGTCTGGAGGCGGGTTAGCTCGGCCGTCTGCATATCATTATTAGGCAGTTGCATAAGCATTTCATTCATAAACACAATGAGCAAGGGGAAGTTTAGAATTGGGTACCCTCTCAGTGAGCGCCACCTCGGCCGCCTTGGCCTGCGCTACCATCCGAGTGAACTCCGCATCTCTCGCAGCCCGGTCAGCCGGAGTCTGGGTCGTAGAAGAGGAAGGGGCATCTGGTCTCACCCTCTGAGCACCCTCGGCACGCTGCATCCAAATACTCTAGGTCAGTCACATGCATAATCATAATCATATAGAATTGAATAATTTAAAGAGTGTAAGGTGTAGAAGACTCACCAGTAAGGCTAGGGCCTGTCGGGCCTCATCCCGCTCCCTGATGGTAGAGTGCAGAAGTCCCTGCAACTCCGCCACTCGCCCCGCAGGGTCCAACTGCATTTAAGAAGCCCATGTGTCAGTGCATCATCATATAGGAATAATAAGCATAATAGAAGGAATTCAAGTTTAGAAGTCGTAGTGGTCGGTGAGCACCCCGGAACACCTGGTCCCGGTAGTGCCGTGCGTACGCGGTGTAGTACGCGCTGTCGCTCTCTGCCCGGGCTGTCACCACTCGCCCTCACGCAGCCCAGTCGGTGACCTGCCCGGTGTTCCTTGCGGTCCTGTCGTACGCCTCGCGGAGTCCCCGGGTCGTCCTCGTCACCCGTTCCCCCGCCTTCTCAGGCGCAGGGAACTCAACAGCTGGCTGATGGACCCCGATGGTCTTCATCACCAACCTGAAGTGCAGTGGCTCCACCACATTCATGCAGTGAAGCCACACGTCCCGGCCAGAAAATGCCAGGGCCTCGGCCACCCACGGCTGGCCCTCCGGGCTCTCCTCCGTATAAGGAGTCCACCGTACCTGCAAGCATAGGAAACTACATCAGCATCATAATCATGAAAGAATTGTATTTAATTAAGGAGTCTAAGTTTAGAAGCATATTGAGGTGTACGGTAGAGTGTCCAGATCATCCTGTAGCTCCCGGACCTGTCGTCTCAGGGCTGTCATCTCCCGAGGTGCTGTCCACCTCCGCGCAATCGGTAGGAGCCCAGGACGGGTCTCCTCGCCCCTGCCTAGCCCGCGTAGCCGTACGTAGGCCCACACCTGCATCAAAAGGTCGTGTCAACATTTTAGCAAGCATGTAGTATAGCATAACCATGTCTAGAGTATAAAGGTCGTACCTGGAGTAAGGGGGAGAAGCCCCCAAGCATCGTCCTACGAACTGAGAGTGTCAAAGAGGAAGGCGAGGACCGCCGCTCCCCAAGCATAGTCACCTACATGCTCGAGCTCCTGGAGAAAGGGGAGGAAGCGACAGCTCATCACGTCCGCTCGCGTGGAGAAGAGAAGCCGCCCGAACATCAGCATCAGGAACCGTCTCAACACTCTGTCCGCCTCAGGTCCCGGTCCTGCAGCAACCCGTGGTCTCGCCAGCCCCACCAGCCGCTCCAAGTGCTCCTCCGGCCACTCGCCCACTGCAACGCCGGCTCGTCGTAGACCGAGGCTGTCCTGGAGAGCAGCCCGGGGAAGGAGGGTCGACTACCTCTCGGGGCGCCGCAGATGTAAGCCCAGCAACTCCCGAGCCATCCCCCGGTAGTCGGGAAACGTAGTCCCGCTGACCGGTGACCCGTGCACACGTAGGCCAGTGAGCCTGGCCACGTCCTCCAACGTAGGGACCATATGCCCCCACGGGAAAAGGAACGTCCGACTCACTGGGTCCCAGCGGTAGTGCAGGGCGTAGAGTAGAGCTGCGTCGAAGCGACACACCTCAATACTTAGGAAAGGGGCGAACCCTATGGCAGTCAACTGCTCCCTCTGAAAGTCCGACAGTGCCAGGTACACTGCACGGACCTGTAGCCAGGAGGTACGGGTCCTACGCTTCCCCTGCATTCATCCATTCCATTCATATTAGTCATTTAGCTCTCATATTTTGTTTCATTCAAATAAAATTCTCAAAGTCCAATTCTTGATGTAAAGAACGGCTATCCATGGACCGCTCGGCCGTGGAGCGGCACCTTTCAAACCGTTATGCTTCTTAAGTTCTCCGTTTTAAACGTCCTATCCCTAACCGTTCCCATCTTGGATGGACCACCATGAACCGTCTGTCTGCCTATCTTCCTAAGGAAACGCGTCCCACCTTTGGCCGTAGGAATGGTTGACGGTCTTGTGAGGGCCGTATTGTTTCACCTCGGTCGCTAGTTTGAACGGACCAATATGGTCCGTTTACTATGTGAACGGTGATGACCTCACCGTATATGTTTGTGATGGTTGGTTTGCTGTGTGAGTTTGAACGGCGTTCCCAAAGCCGTGTGGATTTGGACGGTCCTATGCGGACCGCATTGTTATTCCGTGCGATTTCTATTGAACCGTTCTACCATCGTCGTCCCCGACGACGGTGAACGCCCCCCCTCCCAGCCGGCTGGGAGACCTCCATGTTCCCTAAATCGACCCCTAAGCATAACTAAGCCCCTAAACTAACATGCATTGAACGAAATTAAAAGAAATGAGAGGAAAGGTGGAGGGGCCTACCTCGAGATCACGGGGCTTCTTGGCCGCCCCCGTGGGCGGTGGTCCTCCGGCGACCTCCTCCTCGCCGGCAGGGGCCTCTTCATCGGCGGCAACGATGGCGAGCTCTTCCATCGTCACCCCGGGCGTCTCTCCCTCCTCCGGCGGTGGTGGCGGTTGCTCCGGCGGCGGCGAGCCCTCACCGGCGGCCGATGGCCTGGCCGCGTGATGCTTCGTCCGGGTCATCAAGGGAGCTTGAGAGAGATTGAGAGAGAGAGGGAGCTTGAGAGAGATTGGGAGAGGGAGGGAGGTTGAGAAGAGAGAGCGAGGGAATGGGTGAATGAGGGCTTTTGGCCCCTTCGTCCCTTCCACCGTCGGTTACGGTGGAGGGAGACGAGGGGGTTTCATTTTTTTGAGGTTGCAGAGAAGAACGGTCTATCGTTAGACCGTTTATCGCGTGTACGGTCCCTCTATAGCCGTATGTCTCTCTTGACCATTGATTTTAAGTCGGTTGGAATTCCAGGCCTGCGCGGTTCTGAGGGAGCCGTTCATATCTAAACGGAATGATCCTGACCATTCATCCTCGGCAACCGGCTCGGTGAGAATGGTCCAAAGGTCAGGTACGAGCGGTTAATGTAAAACTGTTTTTGATGTTGCATGGTTAAAATATGGCCGTTTATCTGGATGTTGTATTTATATCGTGAATGTTGATATCTTCTTTGGAAAATTATTTCTTAACCATCTTATGCAGCATCATTTCAGCCAGTCTCGCCGTTTCACCTGCACAGGTAAGTCAGGTATGGCCTTCTGTCCCTAAATCCCTTATTGCATTAACTATATGATATTATATTATTATTTCGAGAGTCGGCAGGTTTTCTACGTGTCCCAGGATCTGATGTTCCCCTTCAATAAAAATAATGATGATCCAGGCTCATGTACCTAATCTTCGGATAGGCCGTTAAGTTGGGATGTCATGAGGAGGACAATTCTATCCGCACGCTGTGGTTGCGGACGGTATCTTGACTCTGACGTTCCCAGCTTAGCAACACTACTCTCGAATATTTTATATTTTAGTCTTTCTTTGCATTTATTTTTACGATTTCCTTTATTTTTAGCCCAGCATGCATCATACTCATCCTTTTTGAGCTTTCATGCCCCATAATCTGCTTTAGAAATGTCCCGCCAGTAATGATCAGCTGTGTGTCCAGATGCTCGAGTAAGATGAACTAATTTCACTCTAAATTCGAAGGTTTTCTTTGGTCGATTCGTTGGGTTCGGTTGACTGAAAGATACATGTCTGGAGCTTTAGCATTTTTCTTTTGTGGCCCCCTCATTGGACCACGGGATTGTGTCCCCCATGAGGTTGGTCTTGTCGGTTGGTTTCATTTAGTTTAGTCCCTCCAGATTGGTGTCGCCTTTGGCCAATTACCCCTTATGTTCAGTTCAGGGTTTTCCAGAAGATTCTCATCGCTTGTTGGTAGACACGGGTGTCGTTTTACCTTAACGCCCGCTTTTCTGGTCCACTCCACTGCATTTCCGCTTCGTCTCCATGTTCCGTGTCACCTCCGCTTCACCTCCGCTCGCTCCCCTGCAAAGAGGACGTTAAGGAGGGGCATCTGTTGACACCCGTTTTATGCCGATAAGCTGAGTCGTTTCTCTTACTCCCATTAGTTGATGCCCTAAGTTGTCCATCATTCGTTGGGCCATTTTTTGTGGCACGTCCTGGGCCCATTTTATGGGTAGCCTCCCTCCTTGGTAAAGTCCGTATCAATTCAGGGGTTATTGGACCTTGGCTTTGATTAAGTGAACGTATTTTATGAGAGTCAAGTGTCCAAGAGCATGAACGGTCCCATATTAGCCGTTTCGAACTGGGGCGGTTGATCCCATACCGTTCATACATTTTGGCTAATTTCTGAAGATTTTCTTAATATTCACCGACAGGCTTTTGTGCGGCCCTATCATGCCCGTTCAAACCAATGGACGGGCGAATTCCAACCGCCCATATCTCAGAGTCCTACGCGTGCAATTTTCTCAGATAATTATCCAAATATTTGAATTATCACCGACAAGGTTAAAACGGCTTATTGTAGACTGTTCTACGTTGGAGCGGTCTCCAAGGCGCCGTTCATCGTTCAGGGTCCAACGCTGACCGTTTCGATCTGTTCGAGCGATAATTGGGCTCATTATCTGATTAATTCAATTTCCACCGACAGGTTGAACGGTCTGAATATAACCGTTCAAGACGTGAGCGGTCTATCGTTAGACCGTTCATCCCTTTGATGGAGGTTTTTTTTAACAGATTTCCATCCTTTTATGCATGGTTTTATCCCTGATTTGTTTTAACGATTTCTCCGTGGATAATCAGCCATTTTTGATGCCGTTTCATCTGGATGGAAGATAAGGATATTATCTACGAATTATCTTTTGTAAATTCGACCCGAAAATGCCTCTAAACCCTAATTTCGAGGCTGGCTTTCTAGGCTCTATAAATAGACCCTAGTGGCCGGACGTCGAAAGGGGGGGGGGAGATTTTTTTCGACGGCGAAGCCCTACCGTATTCTTGAGCGATCTAGCACCAAGGAGGGAGGCTCTCTACGTCCATACGAGCCTCCGGTCCAGGGAGTAGTTGATGTTTGAGTCGTCCGTGTCTTTTTTTTGATAGGTTTCGTTATTGTTCATTTCATGCATTGTTTCCTATCCACGTTCTCCTTCGTTTTCATCATCATGCACACACCCACCCACGTTTTTGTCACCCTAGGGGTTTAAAACCTCCCAGGTATTCCCCTTTCCATTTATTTATGCTTGATTCTTCTTACATGGACACGTACTACGTCATTTAGTTCTAATCTGGGTACTTCTTCTTTGTCTTCACACTGTTTTGCAGGTCAGCACTTCATCAGCGCGAGGCCCATCCCCTCTGGCCGGCTGGAGAGGGTGGAGGTGAACCCTTTTTGCAACTCTTGGCGTGGTGGTCTTGCGCGGTTCCGCTAGGACCGTTCAAGGAGACGAGCGACATCCTCTGCACCGCCCTTCTTCATTCTGCGGTTCACTTAAAGCCATCGATCCTCCAGGAGTTCTTCTTCCCGCGCGTTCGGCAGCACTCTTAGACGGCCTATCGTAGGACCGTGTGTCTTTAAGGCGGTTCCGCATCGACCGTGCCTCCTCCCAGTGCTGCATCAAGGCGAGTGTCTCCCCTTCCTTTCCAAAGTACGGTACGCTAGTCACGTGCTGCGCTTTGGTGGCGATCACGGTCACTCTCTGTTCTTCTCCCTCCTCTCACTGCGTTTCGTTTGTTTTGCTCTTGATATTATTGCTTTATTCATAACATATTGTCCGCCAAGTTTTGAGGAGAGGAGAAATATATATCTACACACCCCAGGTCTACTTGATAGTCCTGAAGTTGGTGTTTGATCCAAATGACTTGTGTACCACAACTCCCCGCAGCTACATACTCACCCTCTGCAGTAGAGAGTGCCACAGAGTGTTGCTTCTTGGAACCCCAAGAGACTAAACACCCACCTAGAAATTCACAATGTCCACTAGTGCTTTTTCTGTCTAGCTTACACCCAGCATAATCAGCATCCGCATATGCAACAAGATCTAATGTGTGTGATACAGGAAACCATAAACCTAGGGTGTGTGTAGTAGATAAGTATCTGAAATTTCTTTTTACAGCTGCTAAGTGTAATTCAGTGGTCCTAGATTGGTACCTAGCACACATTCCTACACTGAACTGTATATCAGGTCTCGAGGAAGTTAAGTAGAGCAAAGATCCAATCATACCTCGGTATAGCTTTGCATCAACTTCTTTACCTGATTCGTCTGCATCCAAAGATGTGTTGGTGCACATTGGTGTTGTGATGTGCCTTAGATTAATCATGCCAAACCTCTTGAGGATGTCCAATGTGTATTTGGCCTGGTTGATGAAGCATCCATCCTCCAGTTGCTGTACCTGCAAGCCATGAAAATACTTTTATTCACCTACCAAACTCATCTCAAACTCAGCAGACATCAATTGAGAAAACTCATTGCATAGTTCAGTATTTGTTGAATCGAAGACAATGTCATCTACATATACCTGAACTATGATGAGGTCTTTATTCGAACTCTTGGTAAATAAGGTTTGATCCACCTTACCTCTGTGGTAGCCCTTGCTGATCAGAAATTCTGTCAGCCTTTCATACCAGGCTCGAGGAGCCTGCTTTAGACCATACAGGGCTTTATTCAGCCTGAAAACTTGGTTAGGTTGAGGAGAAAATTGAAATCCAGGAGGTTGTTCAACAAAAACTTCTTCTTTAATAACTCCATTCAAAAATGCACTTTTAACATCCATTTGTTGAAGTTTTATGTTTTTAGAACAAGCGAAAGCTAATAAAATCCTAATTGCTTCCATCCTAGCAACAGGTGCATAGGACTCATAAAAATCAACTCCAAATTCCTGACAGTAGCCCTTGGCTACTAGTCTGCCTTTATTTCTCGAAATGATTCCATCCTCATTCATTTTATTCTTAAAGACCCATTTAGTTCCTATGACATTTGTATTTTCTGGTCTTGGAACTAGCTCCCAGACATTATTTCTTTCAAATTGACCTAACTCCTCACACATAGCATTAACCCATGATTGATCATTGAAAGCTTCTTCTACTGATTTGGGTTCAATCTGTGAGACCAAAGCAACTAGGTCCTGATTATGAACATTTCTAAAGTGAGACCTTGTTCTAAGTGGATCTTCAAGGTTGCCTATGATGTTATCTATTGGGTGATCTTTCAAAAATTTCAGATTTGTTGAAGACTCGCCTGCTTCAGCTGAGCTTACTTGGTTGGAGGTACTTGATATTTCAGGTGGTTTAGCTTCTTCATTCTCTTTGTCCTCTAAGAATTCTCCATCTTCTTTTGAGCACCTATCATCATTATCTAAGTTAGTGAGATTGTTTGTTTCATCAAATATGACGTGAGGTGTTTCTTCTACAGTCTTATCTGTGCAGTTGAAAACCCTATATGCCCTAGTTGTTTCAGAGTATCCTAGAAAGATTCTTGGAGTACTCCTCGCATAAAATTTGTCTAGGTCTCTTTTATTGTTGTCATGGATGAAACATTTTGAACCAAAGATTTTGAAGTATGAAACATCAGGCTTCTTACCTTTCAGGAGTTCATAAGGTGTTTTCTTATGGATGGGTCTTACCAAGACTCTATTAATGGTGTAGCAAGCGGTGTTGGCTGCCTCTTCCCAAAATCTTCTAGGTAGCTGACTCTCCATCACCATGGTTCTGGCCATCTCAATGATTGTGCGGTTTCTTCTCTCCACTATACCGTTCTGCTCAGGAGTCCTAGGAGAAGAAAATCTGTGAGTCAGTCCCTCTTTATTACAAAATTCAGAGAATGTAGCATTTTCAAATTCTCCTCCATGGTCAGACTAAATCATGGAAATTCTGTGAATTCCTTCTTGTCTGACTTTATTGAAAAAATGTTCAAACTTCTGAAAAGCATCATTTTTATTTGCCAAGAAAAATAATCAAGAATATCTAGTAAAATCATCTACAATAACAAATCTGGATCTTTTACTATTCAGGCTCTGAGTCCTGGTTGGACCAAAGAGGTCCATATGCAAAAGCTCCATTGGTTTGGATGACAGAGACTCAGATCTGAGTTTGAATGATTTTCGGGTCTGTTTACCTAGATCACAGGCATCACATGGTTTTGAAATAAAACAAAATTTGATTTTTGGCAATCCTCTAACTAAATCATGTTTAATCAATTTATTCAAGGAGGAGAAGCTAGCATGACCTAAACGTCTGTGCAACATAAAAGTATTATCCTCAAGATCAACAGATAGACAGAGATTAGTTTCAGATTTTTCATTTAGATCAACAATGTATACATTATTGACTCTATGAGCTTCAAACATGACTTTGTCAGAATTTATTTCAAGAATTTTACATTCATTGTTATCAAACAAAATTCTATGACCCTTGTCACATAGCTGACTAATGCTGAGCAGGTTGTGTTGAAGACCTTCCACAAGAAGAACTTTTTCAATGGAGTTTGTGGAGGACTTACCAACTGTTCCAATGTCAACATTTTACCTCTGGTCTTTCCTCCGAATTTGACCAGACCCCCTAACTTCATTTCCAGCTTGCTGAATTTGGATCGGTCACCTGTCATGTGCCTAGAGCAGCCGCTATCTAGATACCACTTGTTGTCATGCCCCGAACTGATAGCAGCGGGAAGCGATGCTCGGAACGTGGCAGTTAACAGTCATGATAACAAGAGCGGAAGATAAACAACCACAATTAAACACAAGGAGGCCATAAACACACGTATTGAAAATACGAGCTCTTATTAATATTAAAAAGTATAATTTTGACCCACTCTTACAATATAGGATTCAAATTATAGGAGGAAATAACAAAGAGAAATAACCAGACTCGCGACACTAATCTAGACTCAAGAAGATAAAAAGACAGACTCCAAATTCTAGGTTCCAGGTTCACTCGATCACACTGATCCGATTCCCATTTGCAACGTACCATTACCGCATTACCTGAAAAGGATTGGAAGTAGGGGTGAGCAAGAAGCTCAGTAGGAATTATACTCTATCATCAGGCATAGTTTAAGTGATTAATAAGTAAATTACATTTTTCATATGCCATGCTAAATAAAGTAAATAAAAGACGATGCAATAAAACATCGTAATACAAAGATCTTGCAGGGTCAAGAAATATAACGATGACAAGAGATAACAAGATAACAAGTACAAGAATTTGCAGCAGGAGATAGTAATAGGGAATTGGCCAACAAGCAAGTATTTTAAACATCATTTCAACCATGATCAAGTAACAAGAGTAACAAGAGATTTTCTTCATGTCATAGACGTAACAAGCTAGTCATGCACTCGGTGTAATGCCTCACCATGTCATTAACATCCCATGGGCTCACTAACTTTCGGGCGCTCTCCCCAGGACCAGACCGGGCCCCTACGGTGCGTTGGCATCGATTTATTGGATACAAGATCCCACGATTGTCTAGACATTCAATCAAGTTATATGGCCAATTTAATCAGAGGAATTACTGCCACAAGTATGAGATTTAAGGACTAACTTGTCCTTGGATTCACTAAAACAAAAACTCAGTTATACAGCCACTTTGGGCCACATTACAAGAATTGGACCAAAACTTAGTCCACGAGGTCAATAAAGAACGGCTTACAGTGTACCGTTCAGGTGTGTAAGCAATCCATTTTACTGGGGTAATAATGACTATTCAGCAACTTAACAATTAGCTTAATCCTAATTACCAAGTTCATATACCAAGGATTGTCTATTATCATTTGCATTAAGACAATTTGCCAACAAGTTGATTCAAGATGATAAGGTAAAGAACAAGCTCGCACAGGAGTGAAATAGCATGCATTAACAGAAATTTAGTTGCACAATTAACCACTAATTATGTGGGTTTCTATTTAACCATTGTATGCGTTGAAATGGAGATGATAATCGGCATGTTTTTACACTATGGTTGAATGTAAGGACCAATGTAAATTGAAACCATAGGGTTACATGAATAGGTCACTGGTTCCTCAAAAATGTAGTTTTCAATTGGGCTAAGTTGAATGGGTCGATCCCTTAATGGTCCGGATCGATCCTCGGGTCACCAAACAACATTACCGGGTCATACAGCACGTGGGTCGACCCATTGGGTCGACCCCTGGAAAAATTCCAGGCATGGGTCGACCCATTGGGTCGACCCCTGGAGAATCCAGGGATCTGCCTAGTGATGGGTCGACCCATTGGGTCAACCCCTGCAGCTATGGGTCGACCCCATGGGTTGACCCATGCCAGGCAGACTGACGTCTGCTTGCTGGGTGTATGGGTCGACCCATGGGGTCGACCCATGGGTTTGCAGACGCGAACGGGCTTCCGAAAAACACATGAAACTCATCCATTTGGGGTCTAAATGGGTTGGGATCTTAACCACATATGCTAGGGTTCTTAATATACATACTAGGGTCATAAAACAAGAGTTTTGAAACACGAATTTCAATAAAAATCAAATGAATCACAACCTATCTATGATGAACACATGAAAAACCTAGTTCTTGACATGCTTCTACTAAATCGTATGGTTCTCTCAATATATACAACGAAATTTGGGGCTTCTTATATCAAAAGAAAGCTACTTCGATGCTGATTCCAACCATATAAAATATGCTATATGGGGATCAAGATATACAACTCAAAATTAGCCCGAAATCATGCTTTGACTCTAAGGAACATACCATAAATCAAGCCTAGACATGCTCTTACTTCGATCCAAAATTCTCTAAACATGCTCAATGAAATTTGGGGCTTCTTACGCCAAATGAAAGCTACTTCGATGCTGATCATTTTGATATATTACTTGCAGTTTGAGCCTGAGAGAACCTACCTCAATCAGAGGAGAAAGGAGGAAGAAAGGAGGAAGAACGAACACCGACACGTCACCACTAAACTCCCGAGATCTCTCTAGATCGAACTCCAATGCGGACACCACAACTACTAAATGAAAATAGACATGTAGAGTTTTATTTTGATAGCTCATAGAGCTTTTGGAGACTTCGGAGCTTGGAGAAATCGACCACGCAAGGTGGTGTTGGAAAACGGCGCCGCCAAGGTTGACTTCAACAAAACTCGGCCGCCACCATGTGCTAGGGTTAGGTTTTGGTTCGATTGATAGAGGGCTATTGATCCTTAGATCGTGGCCTTTCATTTTCCTCTGATTTGAGCTCATTTGGTTGAGTATTAAGCTCTAATTTGATGTTTTAAGATGAGGTTAACAATGAACACGAATTTGAGTTAGGTAGGTGTGAAAATTGGACTTAACCCACTAATTAGGCCTAGTTAATGATTTTATTAGGCTTAGTCGTAGAAGATAAAATTGTTAAACAAAATGGATTACACAAGAATATGATTTTTATGGATTTTTATAAAATAGTCGAAATGTGACTTATTCTATTTATTAAAGAATTAATCTAATTAATTTTGAATAAATTCCCATTAATTCAAATAAATACAAATAATTTCTACTAAATTCAAATAAGTTCTAATTAAATTTCTAAAAGAATTTGGGGTCATTAGGTTGAGTATTAAGCTCTAATTTCACGTTTTAAGTTAAGGCTAGATAAGTGTGCACTTTTAGGCTTAATCCACTAATTAGACCTCATTACGGATTTTTATTGGGTCGAACACAGAAGACAAAGTTGTTACATAAATCATTCTTTACCATTATACCATTTTTCCAGATTTTTATAAGGTAGTTAAAATTTCACTAGTTCTATTTACTAAGGAATTAAATTTTAAATTCTGAAATTCATTTATCTCAATTGAAAATTCAATTATTTCAATTAAATTTTAGATTTTTAAAACCGGGGTATTACACTTGTTGTTCTTGGCTGCTAGGCTAACCTGCATAGAGTAAATTAAGCAAAGTGGTTTGGAACCCAAGATAGATTGGGTCCAAAAACATTATTCAACTCTCTAAGCAAACACTTTGGAATCAAGGCATGTCTCAAGGTATTTTTCGTTTGTACTCTATTTGCAGTTTTGTTGAAGTTATGACTCAAGTTCTGTCCACTTGATTTATTGATATTGAAACTGTTCCTGTTGGTGGACTGTTCATTCCTCGGGTATCTACTGTACCCAGACTATCTAGGAAAGGTATAATCATTAAAGAATCCATGAGGATGAGCATGATTTCCCCAGTATCTTCTGTACTGACATATGTTCTTATTGAAGTTTGAATTTCTGTTGTGGGTCATTTGCCTGGTTCCGTTAACACTCTTGTTCTGGTTGATAGACATGAAAGCTTGTCTGGTTGATTTCTTAGCAGTTTTGGAGTGTTGTTGGGCATGGTTTGTTGAATTATTTTTAGTTTGCTGGACATTTTGATCATGACTAGAACTTGATGGTGTGTCCATTTTCTCTTTTCCCTTTTCTGGACAGAATGTGGTAGTTTTGAATTCAAAGGGTCTTTTGTGTGTTGGATTGAAACCCAAACCCTCCCTGTTAAAATTAACCCTTGTACCGAACATGGTGTCTAAGTTCGTCTTTCCTTGAACAAATTTTTCAAGAGTTCTCTATTTATCTTCCAACTCCTTTTATAATGTTTCACAGTTTTTCAGGAGTTCAGAATGCACCTTTTTAACAACTTCATTTTTCTCAAACATTAAGTTGTTTTCACTCTGACTCTCTTGAAGTTTTGACTTAAGTTCATCAAGTTGTTTTTGTATTTCCTGACTTTCAGACTTAAGGTCTTCATTTTCTTTTCTAAGAGAGTTCATCTCTTCTAATTCTTCCTTAAACTTCATATTCTCTTTGTTAGTTTGGACCTACTCTTCAGTAGCAATATTCAATTTTCCCTTTACCATCTTATGCTCTTTGCTCAAAGCATTAAATTTATCTAGCAGTTCAGCATATGAATCTTCCCAATCATCAATTGTAAAGTTCTAAAAAATATTGGTTACCTCTTCATCGTTTTTGGCCATGAGGCATATTCCTTCTTCATCTTCCTCTGAAGAGCTAGCCTCTGGGTCTTCCTCCTCATCACTCCACGTGCAGACCATAGCTCGAGGTTTCTTCTTCTGCACCTTGGAGGCCTTCTTCTGGAGATCTGGACATTCACCTTTTATATGTCCTGTCTTCCTGCAGTGATAACATGTAATCTTCTTAGTGCTCCTATTTTTATCATTGTTAAAATCAAACTTCTTATCAGAGGGATACGACCCTTTCCTTCTAAAAGTTTTTCCCTTTGTTCTCAGAAACTTCCGAAACTGTCGAGTAAGCATAGCTTGCTCCTCTTGATCAAGGTCTGACAAACCGTCAGACTCCCCACTGCTACTATAACTGCTGCTGCTACCTTTACTACTGGACACCTTGAGGGTAATGTTCTTGCCCTTCTTCTCACTTCCTTCACCATTCCTTTTGAAGTTCATTTCGTAGGTCATTAGGGATCCTATCAGTTCAGTGATTGTCATTTTCGACAGATCCCTAGACTCTTCTATCACTATGGCCTTAGTGTGCCAAGCGGGGGATACCGACCTAAGAATTTTCCGGACAATGTCCCCTTCTGAAACTTATTTCCCAAGCCCATTCATACTGTTAGTAATTAATGACAACCTGGCATACATTTCAGTGATCGTCTCCTCAGATTTCATTTTGAACAATTCATATTCAGAGGTCACATATTTACCTTAGTGGCCTTCACTTGGGATGTACCTTCGTAGATTAGCTCCAATTCATCTCACATCTTGTTGGCAGATTTGCGGGCTGAGATCCGGGCGTATTCATCAGGGTGAACCGCACACCGAATGATGTTCAGGGCCGACCAGTTGATGGTTGAAAGTTTGATGTGATCCTCCGTCCACGCATCTTCATTCGGTGGAAGATCATAAGGCCCTACGGTGATCACTCTCCATAGCTTGTGGCTCTGTGCTCTCATTAACACCTCCATCCTATTTTTCCAGTAGAAATAGTTATTACCATCAAAGAAAGTAGGGCGACTTATAGACTGTCCCTCAGCCATGAAGCTTCGAGGACCACTAGATCCAGAATTACCCTGGCCGTTGGACCACATGATGGGTAACCTTCTCTAATACCAAATGTTAGTTCACACGATGGGTGAGCTAGAAGGGGGGATGAATAGATCACCCCCAAATTGAATCTAATTTGAAGATCGACAAAATAATTCAAAACCGCAGTAAGGATCCTTCTCAAGATTAGCCAGGAAACAACAAGAGAGACAAAAGCTCAATGGAACTAGGACATAAGTAGTGCAGAGATCAAACACCTGGCGAGCTAAAAATAGTAGCAGACAAGATCAAACAACACCAAGGGATAGAAGATTTTTATGGTGGTTCGATTGCGGTCTGCAATCTACGTCCACCCCTTACTCCACAGGAGTAAGGCTTCCTTGCACTAAGCAATAAAAGCACCGTAGACTCAGTCTGCTGACATCCGCTGCCTTACAGCTTGCCACAAGGGAACAAATCCCTCAACACTGATCCTACGACCTATAGGATCTGAACCTGAGCTTGCCCTAGCAAGATCAGAACCGGAGGACCAACCTCCCATCCTATAAACTAGGGGTACACACTAGTGAATTCCCTACACTTGCAACCGGAGAACCAATCTCCCTTCCTCTAAGAACACTTAGAGGGTAACAATGCAATATAGAAGAAATGGATGAAACGACTCGAAAATGAAAAAAAGAAAAGGAAACAATCACTCAAAACACAACGAAAATGTAGCTTCCAAAGAAGCAGTCTTTCAAGCTCAAAACAAAGAAATGATCACTCAGACTCTCCCATTTCTAGACAGGCTCTTCTCTCGAATAGGGAGGTTTCAGCACTCGCAGTGGCTTCAGATGCTCTCATTTTTTTCTTTCAATCTTCAGCAGCCTTCTCTTGCAGACTTCAACCTGTTTTTATAGTCAGATGATAGCGTGTGGCTAACACGATTCCCGCCCATTTCTTCTCACAGATCTGATCCCTTTTTGGTTCCACGTGTCAGGATCATCCTATCTGTTCCTTGCCTCGGATCACGAGCCCTTAAACTTGGTACATTGATTTCCACGTGGAGTAACTTCACTGGTTTTGGGTTCGCCGAACACATGCTCGATCAGGTGACAAACCTGCCAAGCAAGAGAGGATTTTAGTGGAGGCAACATTGACCAACGTCATGCACAGACTTTACGTATTGTATAGCAAGTCTAGCACAGACTCTAACTGACATGCACTGACCCTGTTTATCACAAAGAAGGATGTGCACTGACTTTTACTTATCTTCTAACACATGTGCACCGATCATGGTGCGGCTAGAACAGAACATGCACTGACTTTAACATGGCTGAGATAGATATGCACCGACTTTTACAGTGATATGCACAGACTTGGGTCAAGCGATGCAAAACATGCACGGACTTAGAATGTGCACATGCTAAGATTGCACCGACCCTACATGCATAACACTCTAAACATGCACAGACTAGTGCGTCCCAAAATCTACACCGAGATTTGACCTATAACCTCTTATGCATGGACTTAGCAAAGAAGTATGCACAAACTGCGCTTTACTGCCAGACATCAATGCACAGACCTGGTTGGCTGGAGATGCGGCATATGTACAGACTTGCAATGCGATCTAGTGAACATATGCACCGACTTAATGAATGGCCAGGAGATAAACTGCACGGACTCAGTATGCGTATACAGATATTGCAACGACTTAGTCGCGTGCAGCAACTAAGGTTGCACCGACTTGTTGCTTGCATGCACAGACCCTATTCAGTTAATATGCAACAACATCATGGACTCAATGTAAAAAATTAACTATGTATGCACATACTTTCTGAGTAGAACTAGAGAGTGCATTATGTAGAACCATCATGATTGACTTATAGTGTATGACATCATCAAAACCGTAGAGGTGCAACAGGAAACAAGTTTAAAAATGGGTTTCCTGTCGATCTAGGTCGATCGGGAGGGGACCCGGTTATGAACCCCGCGGATTCGGCTATCTGGTAGGGTGGCGGTCCTGCCAGAGACCATTTCTGTTAAATAGCAAGGCGGTGGACCTTGGCGGTCCACAGCCCATGCGTTTCTGGCCTTGTAGCGGCCCATCATTGGACCGTCTACTGACCCTTAGCGGCTGAACCTTCGACCACTAGAGACCTTTGAGCAGGTCAGACGACCTTTGACCTGATAGGGCGGTTAGTCTTGCGGCTTATCGTAGAACCGCTAGGACCACTTTGGCGGCCGAAGCATGGACCGCTAGAGCATGTTGATACAGTGTAAAAAAGTGACGCGGTGGAGTCTCGCGGCCTATTAGCGGAGCGCTACACCCCTTGTAGCAGCCAAACAATCGATCGCCAGAGACTGTGGCTGTCCAATATTCAACCGCCATTTTCTACAGAATTTCAATTTAATCATGTTCATTTAATTATGCGTTCCATGTTGCATATGCGCCATATTTAATTTATTTTACCAATGTGGCATATTTTTAGATCCCAATAGAGTTACTTTCTCTTTCCTTGTTATGGAACCACTAGTCGTAGCCCGATGACCTCTAGTGTCGGCCCACCTGGGTGAGGTGGCAGGGTAGTCTCGATTTACGATTTTTAAGCTAGTCTCCGTAGGCCCCTTTGCTTGACAGTAGCATCCTACTGGGGGGGAAAACTAGCTAGAGGCCTGGCTCAAGGCATTGACCATGTGTGTGCACACGTGGTCAGGGGCTTGGACTGGCACTAACGAGTGTTATCCAGACTTATGTAGACGCAGTGTAACCCGTCAGTGGATGCATCTGGTTTCTCTTTCTGGTGGTCCTTCTCTCTCCTGTCACTTGGAATTGTTGAAGCTTATTCTATTGGTAGATCTAGTTCCTTTTGCATTTGATTAGCTATTGTTAAACTGTATAGATAGTTTTACAGCTTTACTAAATTGTTATTTAATTCTGCCAATGCATGCTTTAATTGCTTTCCTTTATTTTAGTGGTGAGGTAGGGAACCGCGTGACCCCTACTGAGTCTTTTTGAGAGACTCACCGTTACTTTTCCAGGTGAGTAGCTTGAGCTGTCTTCCGGAGCTTCCCGTGCGTTTGACGGCCGTACTTAGTGCTAGCAGTGGTCGGTCAGTAGGTTGTTAGTGGTCTTTTGTCCTTTCTTGTACCTTTTGACTGGTGTATGTGATGAGTGTCTATTTTCAATGGTAATTCATCGCATGTACACCATTTTATGTGCGTATAATTAGGTAATTGTGCATATTTCATAGTTAACCTCAACTCCGCATTTAAATTGGAGCTTTCACGTAAATTGATTAATTTGGTGATATTATTTAATAAATTGAAGTTGAGGGCCATGAGCATTAATTCTCCATTGCATAACCATGAGCATTTGAGATTTATGTGCACATTAAGATAATTTTTATGGACTAAATTGTAATTATGTGTATGCAGGACACGGAAGGTAATTGCAAGAAATTCCGGGGGCAAAACTGTCATCACCACTTTGACCAAGTCAAACACAGAAGCACATATGTTGGTTGGAGGGAAATTAAAATTCAAAGTTTATATTTTGGTTGGAGGGAAAAGAAATTTCAAAAGTTTGAAATTGAAGAGAAGAAGCACATATTTTGGTTGGAGGGAAAAGAAAATTCAAAGTTTGAAATAAAGAGGAGAAATGATGAGCCTTGCGAAAGGGGGTGCCCAAAGTCTAAGAAAGGGGGTGCCCACCTCCTTTTCCTTCTCCCCATACATCATTTTCTACCTAAATCTCAGTCATCCATCTCTTTTTGATATAATCTCCACCCTCTATTGACCCAACTTTCCCTATAAATAGCCCATGACAAGGAGAAGGGGAGTGCTTCCTTTGGCATTTTTTTCTCCTTCTCTCTCTCACATCTTAGGTCACCGATCTCTCCCCCTTTGTTCATTTTCTCCTCATGCATTCTTCATGAAAGTTCTTCAATTTTAAATTTTCTCCAACTTTGTCTTCTTCATCATTTTCTAATTCTTCTTAGCTTTTACGCTATTGTCTAATTTTCAAGGTTCTATCATGTATTCTTACTGCTCATCTACAGCTCTGCACTTTGTTCTTCTTAAGATGTCTTCCCCTTTTGCTCTTCTTTTTATCTGAGTCTCTCCATCAAACTTCTACGTTT
This sequence comes from Amorphophallus konjac, assembly GCA_022559845.1. Classification (NCBI taxonomy): domain Eukaryota; kingdom Viridiplantae; phylum Streptophyta; class Magnoliopsida; order Alismatales; family Araceae; genus Amorphophallus; species Amorphophallus konjac. The sequence goes on along the minus strand of CM040124.1, from coordinate 269,465,973 downwards.
TTTAAAGATCTAAATTTTCTTCTTCTTTATCTTTCTCTAATTCCTTCCCGTTTTCAAGTTATAATCTCTTTTTCAAGGTGATGTCTTCCCGTTTATACTGTTCATTCGAGATGTTAGCCTCAGTTCTTCCTCTGTTTTGAAGCTCTTTCGCTCTTTTTTTCTCTCTGAGTTCTTCATCAAAGTTCTTCCTCTCTTGTAGATCTAGATTTTCTTCTTCTATCACTGCCTCCAATTATTCATCGTTTATGAGTTATATTTATTTTCCCACTATTTTACTTTCTCATCTTCTTCCTTCTTCATCTCCACACAAACCCCTTCCACATTCCTCTCTATATTTCTCTCCAAAGTGTACCCTTCACAACTCTCCTTTCATGGCGGCATGCACATCAAGGCAGGCGACGTTCCAAGGCTCATGACGTGGATGACGATGGCTTCTTCATCCACCTCTTTCCTCGACGATCTCCTTCAAGACAGAGCGATCCTCTCCAAGACTCGACGAGGAGGAGACGATGGCATTCATCATCCTCTCATGGCTCTAGTTTCTTCCCTTTTATCTTAGTTTACATTGGTTGCCATCTCTATTTCCATAGACATTATACTTTTTAATTCATAGCAATACAAGTTTCATTTTGTGCAATTTTATTTCTTTCTCTTCGTCTCTATCTCTACCAATTTTCTCTTCTTCAACCCTCCAACGATCTTTAGTTAGATTTTATTTCAAGTAATTTTAAGTTTTTACTCTATCCTACTCACTCAGAGATTTGCTAAAAAAATTACAAGAAGTTTTCCAACTTAACAAAAATCTCTTCTTTCCCGTGGATTCGACCCGTCTCGCTATCATATTACGTCTTTCTTTCATCTAGTGTGAGTTGGAATTTTTAAGATTGATACGCGTCTTTTAAACGATGAACTTTCGTGTTATCAATTTTTGGCACCGTTGTCGGGGAAGAATGATGATTTTTGATTTAAGAACTTTATTTTTCCTGTGTTTATAAGTGTACTAGTATCTCTTTCTTTTTCTTATTTCTGAAAAAAAATAGAACGAGGGAATGCACTTCAAGAATTGAAGCTAAAAATCAAAAAAAAGAAGAAAGAGCAAAAAAAGAAGCAGTTAAGAGGTAAGCTCTCCTCCCTTTCCTTAGTATTTTTGTCATTTCATTTAAAAAAATAGAGCGAGGGATTGTGCATCAAGTAAGTCTTCAAACTTATTCCTCTCATTTTGTGTCATTTCCTTAATGTTCTTGCATACTGTGGTTAGATAGGTTCACAAAAAAAAACTCTTCACTTGAACCCAATAAAAATCCTCATTCCAAGAGTAGAAATCACATTTTCATATTCAAAGTCATGCATCATTTAGGATAGAAGTTATTTTTCCTTGTTGTTTAACTTTGGTCATTACATTTTGGAGATTGCGAGGGGCAAGGTGAGTTCTTTTCTAATCTTTTTCTTAATCACATGCTCATGCATACTTGCATAGAACCCCTTGTTTGAACTTGATTTGTTGCATATCATTTCTAAAATATTCTAAGGGCAACACCCATAAACAAGATAAGGTGGGGATTTCATCACCCTTCCTTAGCCCACAAATCACAATTTCCTTCATCTTTGCATCACCTAAACCCTAAATAAAATTCAGTAGACGTTGGCCCTAGTTCACACTATGGTTCTTGTGTTATTTGAGTTTACCCTCTTGTGAAAATCGGTCCCTAAGGGAAGATGGTCGGACGGAAAACGCCTTAAGTGGGCTAGTTGTTTGTAATTAGGTCCCTACGAAAGTAGGGGGAGCCTCTCACTATCCCACCCCTTACCAGACCGGTGGAAATATTGAGGGTGAACTCAAGTTGCACTTTAGCCATTTTGTGAAATTTAATTTTTAGGTCTAGGTCACATTTAGGTCATTAGGTAATTTGTGTGACAACTTGTTTGTGTTTGCATAAAAAAAAAAAAAATAAAAACAAAAACACAATATCATCTTCTCTCTATTCGTCTTAGTTTGAGTAAAATAAAAACAAAAAAATAAAAATCATCATAAAAAATAAAAAAATCATCATTTTGCATTCATATAGTGATTAATTCATTACATTTGCATCATTTAAAAAAATAAAAAATAAAAAAAAAGTGAATTTCAAAAAAATTGGTAAGAAAATTCTAATCTTTTAGTGGACTAATAAATTTGATGAGGTGGACTTGTTGCCCCATGTTTCTTGATCTATTTTTTGGGCTATGAATTTAAATTCTTTCATTCCACCTTATTATCATGATCATAATGACATGTGGGCCAAGCCGGCCCATTATGTTAACAATAGTCCCACTCAACCTCTACCTTTCACCCAAGCTGACCCAGCCCATTACGATAGTTCACACTATTGGCCGGCTTACAATGAAAGCCCATCACTCATGAGGGCCCAGCTTCATTCCTTTAATCATGATCATGTCAAATCCACTCAATTCCTTCATGGGTCCTATAATTCATTTCCCCCCAAGAACAGGCTCAAATTGCTCAAAGACCCTCCAGACCTTCTTATGATTCCTATGGGGGAGGACAACATAATAGTTCTTGGGATTCTTATCAAGGCCCGACCCAAATCTTCCAGATCACTTTTTCCAAAAGTGGGCTCCATCTTCAAATCACTCTTATGATCAAGCCCACTATGGAGGACAACGTACATCATCTCCTCTACCTCACTATTCAACTTCTTATCCTTCGAATTTTGCTTCTCAATCTATACATTTATCTCCTCCACATTCAGCTCTCAAGCAGGAGGATAACTTTAATCAATTTTATCAATTCATCATGGCTCAAAATCAATCAATCCAAGCCCGACTAGATCGATTTGCTACAAACATCAATGGCATGGAAGATGATCAATTGCCTAGCTACTCCAATGTAAATTCTCATTATCAACTTCCACAATTTGAAAGCTTTTGTGATCAACCCATGATTCTCCATGAACTTAATACTCAAGTCACTATCAATTTAGATAATGGGGGAATTATGGAGGAGTCTTATCAGGAAGTTTTAGAGAGAGCTAGTTGTAGTCATGATGATAATCAAAAAGATGATCTCGAGAAGCTTGAGCTAAATTGCACTTATGAGGAGAGTTCTAAAGAAGTTAATGATCTCAAGTTGGGGGGTGAAGAAGAATAAAGTAATATGCTAGGCCATGATAAAATCACATTCACTTCCTTTCTTGAATTTGAGGAGACATTGTTTCAATGGAAGGATGAAGAGGATGTACGAGTGGAGAATGAATTGAGTAAGGCAGTTACTGATCTCTCTTGGGTAAAGGAGGAGGCGGGTACCTTTCATAATTTTTATCTCGATTGGGCATCTCTAAATCAATGGGAGGATATTGATTTGCTATCTATTCCTGACATCGGTAACTCTCACTTTGTGTTGGACACTTTCATGTTGGCCGATTTGTCTGATTCCATTGAACCTTCCAAGTTTCATGATGTTGAGGAGTATGCTTCTTTTACTGTTGATTCTCCTAAGCTCCTTGATACTAATCCTTTGCTTGAAACTTCTCTCCCTTTGATCCCTTCTAACCTCATTGATGTTTATGAAATCTCTAAAAGTGAGGGAGAACATGAAATTTTGCTTGATAATAAGGTCTTCATTAATATTTTCAACACTTACAAAGACCACCAGTGGGATGAAAATTTTGTGATCATTAATCATGGGGATCCTTTTGGCCTAACTGATCCATCATGGTATTTATCTCAGGTCACCCCGTTAAAAGTAAGGTTGTTAACTCATCCATTGCATGATCAACCTAATTGTGATAACAACCACTCTAGCCCCTATGCTATCATGCTCAATCTCGTCTTGTTGTGGTATAATGTTTGGTTTTTCAATGAAGATGAGATAACGTGGTGGCTGATTCTCAAGTCAACATGTTGTTTATGAAGCTTGCACCATCTATGCGTGTGTCTGGCTGAAGACGAAAAACTTAGCGCTTTTGGGAGGCAACCCAAGATTTTTGTTGTTTGACGTTTTTGTTTGAGTTTATTTTAGTAGTCGAGTCAAGGCAAAGGAGAGGAAGTCGTCGCCGTCCATGACATTGATGGAGGTTTCATCCCGCATATCCGGTTGTCTCTTTCCTACTCAGAAGTATTTATTGATACATTGTTCTATTACTTTCAATTCTATATGCTATTGAGGATAATGTCATTCAAGTTGGGGGGGAGAGAAAAATTTTAATGATGCATATAGTACAACCTGATACGAGTTTTGTCTTGCATGTCATCGTTGCATGAAAATAGAAAGATGTAAATCCCATTTTGAGTTTCATGATTCATGCTTAAATTAAAAGTAATTCTGGAATAGAAAAGACTAGGGAGAAGGATGATGGGAAATTTAGTCAATCTAGCCATGGAAAAATGATATAAGAATACTTTTAAAGTTCATGTGCTCTTTAGAAAAAAAAATTCACATTGCACACTAATGAAACAAGCGAGACAAGCCCTCTGCTATTTTAGGTATGTTGTCTGATATTCTGCACTAAGTAAAAAAAGAGATCCTTTTACAAAGCTTTCTGCCAAATTATCTATCAAATAAGCGCAATGACACTATGAAAAAAAAAAAAGAAAAAAATACCATAAAAAATGTCCCTAGTCTTAGTAACTAGCCATACTTCACCTAAGACGTGTTGATGTTCGCGTAAAATGGAAAAGGGAACCTTGATCTGTGAAACCGGGCCTGTTTCTCCTAAGGCAAGAGTCGAGGTTCACGTTGAGCAATGAAAGGTAGTGCAGCATCATGTGTAGTATAAAAGATCTCAAAATGACAAAGTAATAATACAGATAAAAAGCTAATATACTTAATACTCTGATCTAAGAGGTGTAGGGTTGAAAAGCATTTGCTTGGAATAGCGAATGGGGGATGCAATTGTCTAAAATGTGGATTTAGTAGTTACACATGCACAAGTGCTATTGAGCTTTGATTTGAATTCTTGATCATGTACTATTAAGTTCTTACATAAGGCTAGTGTGCATTAATGATTTCAGATTCCTAATCTTTGGTTGATTCTATGAAGGGAGAGCTGGATATGAGAGTACGAATTTTACAAACTCTTGTTAGTCCTAAATTATAATTTATTTGCATTGCTAAGGGACTAGCAATGAGTAAGTTGGGAGGTGTGATGAGTGTCCATTTTTAATAATAATTCATCGCATGTACACCATTTTATGTGCATATAATTAGGTAATTATGCATATTTCATAGTTAACCTCAACTCTGCGTTTAAATTGGAGCTTTCACGTAAATTGATTAATTTGGTGATATTATTTAATAGCATTAATTCTCCATTGCATAATCATGAGCATTTGAGATTTATGTGCACATTATGATAATTTTTATGGACTATATTATAATTATGTGTATGCAGGACACGGAGGGTAACTGCAAGAAACTCCGGGGGTAAAACTGTCATCACCACTTTGACCAAGTCAAACACAGAAGCACATATTTTGGTTGGAGGGAAATTAAAATTCAAAGTTTGTATTTTGGTTGGAGGGAAAAGAAATTTTAAAAGTTTAAAATAGAGGAGAAGAAGCACATATTTTGGTTGGAGAGAAAATAAAATTCAAAGTTTGAAATAAAGAGGAGAAATGACGAGCCTTGGGAAAGGGGCTGCCCAAAGTCCAAGAAAGGGGGTGCCCACCTCCTTTTCCTTCTCCCCATACATCATTTTCTACCTAAATCTCAGCCATCCATATCCTTTTGATACAATCTCCACCCTCCATTGACCTAACGTTTCCTATAAATAGCCCATGACAAGGAAGAGAAGGGGAGTGCTTCCTTTGGTATTTTTTTTCTCCCTCTCTCTCTCACATCTTAGGTCACCGATCTAGCCCCCTTCTGTTCATTTTCTCCTCTTACGTTCTTCATGAAAGTTCTTCAGTTTTAAAGTTTCTCTAACTTTGTCTTCTTCATCATTTTCTAATTCTTCTTAGTTTTTACGCTATTGTCTAATTTTCAAGGTTCTATCATGTATTCTTACTGCTCATCTACAGCTCTGCACTTTGTTCTTCTTAAGATTTCATCCCCTTATGCTCTTCCTTTTATCTGAGTCTCTTCCTCAAACTTGTACATTTTTTAAAGATCAAAATTTTATTCTTCTTCATCTTTCTCTAATTCCTTCCCGTTTTTAAGTTATAATCTCTTTTTAATGGTGCTATCTTACCATTTATACTGTTCATCTGAGATGCTAGCCTCTGTTCTTCCTCCATTTTGAAGCTCTTGCACTCTTTTTTTCTCTCTAAGTTATTCATCAAATTTCTTTCTCTCTTGTAGATCTAGATTTTCTTCTTCTATCACTTCCTCCAATTTTTATCGTTTATGAGTTATATTTATTTTCCCACTATTTTACTTTCTCATCTTCTTCCTTCTTCATCTCCACACAAACCCCTTCCACATTCCTCTCTATATTTCTCTCCAAAGTGTATCCTTCACAACTCTCCTTTCATGACGGCATGCACATCAAGGTGGGCGACGTTCCAAGGCTCATGACGTGGACGACGATGGCTTCTTCATCCACCTCTTTCCATGACGATCTCCTTCAAGGCGGAGCGATCCTCTCCAAAGCTCGGCGAGGAGGAGATGACGGCATTCATCATCCTCTCATGGCTCTAGTTTCTTCACTTTTATCTTAGTTTACATTGGTTGTCATCTCTATTTCCATAGACATTGTACTTTTCCATTCATAACAATACAAGTTTAATTTTGTGCAATTTTATTTCTTTCTCTTCGTATCTCTCTCTACCAATTTTCTCTTCTTCAACCCTCCAACGTTCTTTAGTTAGATTTTATTTCAAGTAATTTTAAGTTTTTACTTTATCCTACTCACTCCATGATTTGTTAAAAAATTTACAATAAGTTTTCCAACTTAACAAAAATCTCTTCTTCCCCGTGGATTCGACCCGTCTCGCCACCATATTACGTCTTTCTTTCATCTAGTGCGAGTTGAAATTTTTAAGATTGATACGCGTGTTTTAAACGATGAACTTTTGCATTATCAATTTTTGACGCCGTTGCCGAGCCTTTGATTGTCGCCCCACTTAGGTAAAACGTCGCCGTGAGAGGACCGAAAGAAGTAATTTCGCATTGGGATGTTTAGATGAAAATAGAAGGGTGGATGGAAGAAGAATACATGGAAAATTATATTGAAAAGAGGGCGAGTTAAAGAGCAAAATAACTTTAAAACCAGAGAGAATTAAAAGAAGTGACAGAAGATAAAGTTGAAGATCGGAGGGTTAAAAAGAAGTTTCATGAAGAGTGCAGAGACAGAAAATATAAGGAAGAAGGTGAAAAATATGAAAGACAGATCTATATGCGCGGATGAACAGTGACTGAGCAGAAAACGGTAGAAGAATAAAATCTAGATCTACAAAAGAGGAAAAACTTTCATGAAGAACTCAGAAAGAAAAGAGGATTGGAAGGGCATGAAAATGGAGTAATAGCATAAGGTAGCAACTCAGATGAATAGTAGCGTGCCAGGACATCAAATGGAAAAACGTGCAATAACTTGAAATCAGAGAGGAATTAGAGGAAGAGGTAGACAAAGAAGTTGTAGATCATTTACAATTAAAGAACTTACATAAAGAAAGTCAAAGGAAAGGAGAAAAATAAGAGGGTGAAATTGGCAGCCTAAGGTTGGGAGAGAAAGAGTGAAAGATTGCCAAAAGAAGAATTCCCCTTCTCCTCCTTGTCATGGGCTATTTATAGGGAAAGTTGGGTCAATGGAGGGTGGATATTGTATCAAAAAGAGATAGATGGCTGAGATTTAGGTAGAAAATGATGTATGGGGAAAAGAAAAAGGAGGTGGGTACCCCCTTTCTTGAACTTTGGGCACCCCATTTCCCAAGGCTCATCATGTCTCTCCTTTATTTCAAACTTTGAATTTAATTTTCTCTCCAACAAAAATATGTGTTTCTTTTCCTCAATTTTAAACATTTGAAATTTCTTTTCCCTCCAACCAAAATATGTGCTTTTGACTTGGTCAAAGTGGTTATGACAGCTTTGCCCTCGGAGTTTCTTGCAATTACCTTCAGTGTCCTGAACACACATAATTGCAATTTAGTCCATAAAATCTATCATAATGTGTACATAAATCTTAAATGCTCATGGTTATGCAATGTAGAATTAATACTCATGGCCCTCAATTTTAATTTATTAAATAATATCACCAAATTAATCAATTTGCATGAAAGCTCCAATTTCAACGCGGAGTTGAGGTTAACTATGACATATGCATAATTGCCTAATTATTATACACATAAAACGGTATACATGCAATGAATTACAAAAAAATAAAAATAAAAATAAAATGATGAAAAAAGGGGTGAGAAAATTTATAGCTATGAGTGAGCTTGTAAATTCAATAATGTGGACTTATTGGCCCATTTTTCTTGATCCATTCATTGGGCAATGAATCAAACTTCATCATGCCACCTTATAATCAAGAGTATGATCACATGTGGACCAATTCGGCCCATTACACTCTTGATTGCCCAAATCAATTTTCATCTCTCACCCAACATAGCCCGACCCCCTATGAAAGTCCATATTCATGCTCGGCTCAACAAGAGAACCCATTACCCTTGGCGGCCCAGTCTCTATCCTTTCCCCAAAACCAATCCCAACTCACTCAGTTCTACCAAGGGGCCCATACTCTACATCTTCCCCAAGAGCAAGCCCAAATATTTCAGGCTTCTTCACACCCTTCATATGAACCATGTCCATACACTCTTAATCATGGGTGGAGAGACCAATCAAATCTGTCTTGGGAAACTCATCAAAATCAAGTGCAAACTCCTCTTGAGCCAAATTTTTAGAATTGGACTCAATTTGCAAATCACCCTTATGATCAAGCCCAGCATGGAGGGCAGCCCACGTACTCCCCACTATCTCACTACCAGACTGATTACCCTCTAGATTACTATCCACCACGACCTGACTCTCAACCCATTTATCCATCTCCTCCACATACTGATCTTAATAAGGAGGATAAGTTCGATAAATTGCATCAACCCATCATGGCTAGACAACAATCCTTTGAGGCTCAACGTCAATCTGTCCAAACCTTATTAGATCAACTTGGCAAAAGCATGAAAGGACTGGAAATGGATCAATTGTCTAGCCACTCTAATACAAGTTTTGAAAATCAACTTTCTGGACTTGATCAACACCTAAATCCTCATGATCAACCCATGGTACCTCAATCCAATGACACATTTGGCCTTTATAATGGGGAGATTGTGGAAAAGACATACCAGAAAGCTTTAGAGGGAGCTAGCAATATGGAGCATCAAATTGAGGAGCTCAAGCCCAACCTCATCTATGAAGAGAACCATGATGCGCTTGTTGATCTTAAGTTGGGGGGAAAAGAAGAGGAAGATGATTTGCTAGTTAATGATCAACTTTCATTAATTTTCCTTCCTGCTTTTGATGAGTCCTTATTCCAAGTAAAGGACGAAGAAGATGTGAGGGTGGAGAAAGAATTGAGTGAACTCATGAAGCAATTTTCTGGGATTAAGGAGGGACCAGATACCCCGCATGACCTTCATCTTTACCGGGCATCTCTTGATCTAGGGGAGGACATTAATCTTTTACCCATTCCTGACCTTGGTGAATCGAAACTCACCTTGGACACATTGCAATTAGCTAATTGGCCAGACCCACCTGAACCTAATGAGCATCCTTATGTTGAGGAACATATTTCTTTCATTCCTGATATCACTCTGCTCCTTGACACTAATCATTTGGTAGAAGCCCCAAAAGTCCCTCACCCTCCAAGCTATTCTCACCTCAACCATATGCAAGTAAATTTTAAAATTGAGATTGTAGAAGAAAATTTGGGGAACAATAAGGTCTGCATTAGCATGTTCAACACTTATAAAGACCCTATGTTTGAATAGGAATATGTTACAATTGATGACATGATCACTCCTCTTCCCTTCTCTAACCGGGGGGGGGGGGGGGGGTCCGTTTGGATTACTAGACCCACCCTGGCACATAATTGGCCCTTTCACTTACATGTATCATCTTTTCCTCCAGTGGTACAAGGGCTGGAATTTAAAAGAGGATAAGATCAGTTGGTGGCTCATTCTTAATGGAACATGTTAGTTATGAAGCTACATTGCGTCCGGCTAAAGACGTTAAATTTAGCGCTTGTTGGGAGGCAACCCAATTATCCTTTCTCTTTTCAAAAAAAAATTGTATGATTGATTTTCTTCTTTTGTCTAAGGAGCATGGAGCATGGAGCATGGAGCATGGAGCAACATTTCTTTGATGACGGCATCTCTCTCTCAGGTCGTATCAATCCTTCCCCCTACTTTTCATGGCTTTATTTTATTTCTATATTTTGTTCATGTCATTGGGGACAATGACATGGAGCATGGAGCATGGAGCATGGAGCAACATTTCTTTGATGACGGCATCTCTCTCTCAGGTCGTATCAATCCTTCCCCCTACTTTTCATGGCTTTATTTTATTTCTATATTTTGTTCATGTCATTGGGGACAATGTCACCTAAGTTAGCTTGAGCTCTAATTTTCTCAAAATGATTGCAACCTTTCATCACACTCCTAACAAGTGTTTCATGTTCATGTTTCATGATGAGAAACTTTTCTTAGAATGAAAGGACTTAGAGTCTTACTTGTGAGAGTATGAAGTTAAAGGAATGAATTAATTGGTTTTATTTTTAGCCTTTTTCTCAGAATACACCTAAAAATTCTATTGAACTTGCACACAATTGTATCATAACAAGATTGGTAGATGACAAACATTAGGATGATGAGAATTTTGCTTAACACTATGGTGATGATTGATATTATGCCTATTCGTTGAAAGTAATCATGAGGAAAAAGTTACCTGTCAACTTGCAAAAAAAAAACATGGAAAATGCCCCTAAACTTAGTAACCGGGCCTACTTCTCCTAAGGCAAGAGTTGAGGTTCACGTCAAATGGTGAAGGGATGTGCAGCACCATGTGTCAAAAAAAGAAAAAAAGAAAAAAAGAAGAAGAATGAATAAACAGGTAGAGTGAAGCTACCTGTATTTCGAGAGCTTCATTCGAGATGTGGGTAGAATTGAAAATAATCTTAAAGTGAAAGGTAGAAGACTCATTCATCTAGACTGTTTGGTAGTCACTAGTCAAGTTATATCACTCCTACACAAAGAGATATTTTTGAGTGTATCATGAAGAAATGTCTAAACACATGGACTGATGAAATTTGTTCGAATACATACTACTTGAATTTGTGATACTCCAAAGTCCAAATCATTGTGCATAATGTTCGTGCCATGAACTGTGACACATGAGTGTTTGCTAGTCCTAATTCTATAATTGTTTACATTCTTAAGCGACTAACAATGTTCAAGTTGGGGGTGTGATAAGTGTCCATTTTTCTATGATAATTCATTCCATACACACTATTTTATGTGCATATAAATTAACAATTATGCATATTTCATAGTTACTCTCAACTTCGCATATAAATTGGGCCTTTTCATAAAAATTTATTAATTTGGTGATTTTATTTAATGAAATGGAGTTGATGGTCATAAAAATTATTTCTCCATTGCATAATTATGAACATTTTTGATTTATGTGCATATTTTAATAATTTTTATAGATTAAATCACAATTATGTGTGTGCAAGACACTGTAGGCATATGCAGAAAGAATCGGGGGCAAAACGGTCTCTGTCCCTTCATTGTTGACCAAGTCAAATTTAGCCACCACCTATTTTTGTTGGAGGGAATAGAAAATTCAAAGTTTGAATTCAAAATTTATAAAGGAGAAAATCAAGGAGGGAAAAGAAAATTCAAAGTTTGAAAAGGAGATTCAAAGTTTGAAAATGAGGGAATCAAGGAGAAAAAAGAGGAGCATTCTTGACCAAAAAGGAATGGGGGGTGCCCACTGTAGTGCCCCAGAAATTTTAAATAATTTTCAAGAATTTATAAAGGCCTAAATAAATTTATAAATGGTTAATAAAGTTATTATGAGGCCAAGTGGTGTTAATCAATTAACCCAACCCACTTAATTAAAGTCCAAAAGGTTTTAACTCTGGCCCATTAAGTTTGGCCCACATTCTAGAAGGTAATTAAGTCTATCCACAGATATTAAGGATAAATACTAGAATATATAAGATAAGTTAACGGATAATTATCAAAAGAGTTTTAAATTGTTTGAACTCTATCCACGACACATATAACGGTCTATAGCCTAACCGTCACAGACATGTAACACACGGTGTCTCGACCGTTACACTATGAACCAGAAAACTAAAAGAGTTTGATTTCCTTTGAACTCTAGGAACGTGTAATGTAACGGTCTATCGCGAGACCGCCACATAACCCTAAAGCGTAGGTCCTAGTCCGTTACAAACCTGTTAGTTCCGTAAGCAAAGGAACTCATGAAAAGATTGGAACTTGATGTTCCTATCCACTAGGGATCGACTTGGGAAGGATTGTAAAGACTCTAAGGACTCTTAGGGATTAGGATTTGATGAAACAAGGACTCTAAACTCGATCTAATCCTCAAAACCCTAGTCTAAACTCTATAAATAGGGCATAGCTCTGAACTGTGCGACCCTTACTTTTTGGACGTAAAGAAGTAAAGTAAGGAGTCATTATCTCAGGTAAGCTCTTTAGAATAATTTGTTCACAATACTTTAGACTAACTCCCCTCCGAATTTCACATCTTTAGGTCAAGAGGTCGTGGAGTTAGAACCCAAGGAAGTTGCTGAAAAAGTCACAAGGGAAGGAAGGGATCTAGGGCAAGGATCTCAACCAAATTCAGAAACTACAGTCTAAGTTAAGAGGTAGGTTATCTCATGAACGGCAAAAATAGCTTGATAGGACTAAGAGCCTCTGGTTTAATTGATTTTCATGCATGGTAGATCATTGATTTCACATTTTGATAGCTCAATGCATATCATGCAGCTCTTAGCCAAATTGAGAAATTAAAACATGACTATTCATCTATTCATGATTACCTATGCATATAGATGGCATTTACTTCGTTAACATGTCTGGAAACTCATGATGTTTTGATAAAAGACATGATGTGAGTTGATCTCTAAGTTTCTATAGTTGTTTTCTGTTAGCAGATACTGTAACGCATTATCATAGGACCGTCGCTTTCAAGTAACGGCCCTACGATAGACCGTTACACACTCTGTGATATTTGAATTGCACTGTTGTTTCTAACGCGCATGGACAGAGGCGTTACATTCATGTAACGGCTGGGTCCTGACCGTCACAATAACAGTGACGTCCCCTCTCCAGACCGTTATAATCTGTGTTCTGTTAAACCTAAGACATAATATAACCTACCAATCTTCTTATAGTTAAAGCCTAGTTACCTAAGTTTTAAACCTAATCATGTGATTTTAAGGATATTTGTTTATTCATGATAGGTATTGCATGTTTTGTTATCACTTCTATTTAAGTTATGTTAAACCAAATTATATAGTTTTGTACTATAAAGCATGACTTTTTAACATTGTATTGACGGAGTTTTTATCATGATTTTCACATTGATTATACATATCTCTCTCTGTCAATAGAGTCAATTCTATACGTACATGGGACATATTCCGGTATGTTGTCATTAGTTCACACCTTGCACTATAGGAACACAATCTTGGACATGAGGACCTCTCTATTGGATATTCCTTCCAATGGACTAGGAAATCATTGTTTTAAGGCCTCCGTAATTCTCCGCGAGCTTGGGATTCTCACTAGGACGCCGAGTTGGTTGTACCAATGAAAGCCCATTAATTAGAATACTCTATCGTGGTTCTGATTCTTGAAATGTAACGGCCTTGAACTGGACCGTCAGGCTCACGTAACGACCCAGTGCCAGACCGTCACATTCGTCTGAGTCTATTTTTATCCTCTGGACTCGGATCACTGTAATGGCCCATTACTGGCGCGTTACATAATGTAACGGCCCAGCAAATGACCGTTACATAGCTTGCATTTGTTAACCCAAGGTTTGACCAAGGGTTGATATTCCAATGATTCTAGACAAACCTTGATGATATAGAACTTGTCATATTACTTAAATTGATCTAAATGAAATGGAAGTTATGGAACATACCGTTATGCTGTCGATTTATTTCTATGAGCATGACATTGTTTAAAGTCTATTTCTTGACTCCTACATTCTTATGTTGAAGCATTCATTCATTGATTTTAGTTATCATGGAATTATTGGAAGTGCTATATTCTTGGCCATACTTTACTGTTATACTGCGTGGAAGTAGCTTCATTTATAACTGAAGATGCGATCGAGCACTGATTGTGTTCAAGGGCTCTATGCTAGTCCCCTCGGCTGATTGCCGGAAATATACTATTTTATAAACCATGGGGTATGATGCTACTGGCGTCGCATTGCGCTGGGAGTACTATTTCTATAAATAAGTGAAGATCCACGGCACGACATGACATTTTTGCTTGATATTCCATAGAAAGTCACGAAGCACTTGCTCATAAGCATAAGATGCTAAAGTGAGGAATATATGGCTTGCTAGTACAATCTCGTTACATTCTTGTTCATGGAAGGCCAATATCATGTTCTTGTTGTATTCTTACTAGTTCATTCTTGATCATTCTGTCTTACATGATTATCTTGTTACTTTGGTTCAAACGCGTGATCGATTCGCATTCGCATGATTTTACCTTATTCTTTAGAGCTAAATTGTTAATTACTTTAATAGTGCCTTCATGTTGATGCGAAGATACCTACTGGGCAAGTGTGCTCATTACCTATTTCTAATATTTTTTAGGAGATTGAAATAGTTCGAATTCAGATTCGGGTGATTCAAGTAGCGGGTCCGAGAGCGATTGAATGTTATTATGACAAGAGTGAAGGCATAGGAAGTCTAAATTCTTTAGATTAGGTCAATGTAATTTTCTTATTTCTTGAGTCTAGTAGAATGAAAATCAAATTAGTGATTGTATCTTGAATATTGAGCATTATGAAATAAAGTTGAAGTTTGATTAAATCTTGTGCAATTGCATCTAATAGTGTGATTGTCTTGCGCTCTGATTGATTCTTACTTGCAAGAGGCTTACCATGCCGGCTGTTCGCGCTCCCCGAGCGAGTCTTCCGCTGTAATAAAGGCTCGGGACATGACAGTTAAGTTGGTATCAGAGCCTAAGTCTCAGGACTTAGGGAAAAGAGTCGTGTCATAGGATAAGTCCAAGGTTAAGGACCCCTACCTATGAACTAAGTAAGAAATTTCACACCCATGTGAGGAGTGGGTAGAACCTGGGATAAGATAACTAATTAGCTTTAAGAATTATTATTCCAATTTCATGAGAAATAACAAGTTGTTATTTTCTCTCAGGCACCTCATACATGGAATGGCTTTCTCACCCTATTCTGTTCCAAGTACTTCTCCGAGCATGTGAAGGAAAGGAAGGCCGTGGAGTTTGCCTCCCATCGTCAAGGGATGATGTCAGTAGCAGAGTATGAGCTACAGTTTTCAAGGCTAGCACCATATGCACTACATTTGATTAGTACAGAATTATTAAAAGCGAACCGATTTATGGACGAGTTACGGCCCGATTTCATTCAACAACTAGGGACACAAAATATCCGCACTTATGCAGAAATGGTTCAGAATGCATATCTATGCGAGAGGACCTTAGAGAAGGTCGAAAGGTTGAAGGGTAAAGGAGAAGAATCCAGCCGACGAACTGATCGGCATTATAAGAAAGAGAAATTCAGCATCACGGAACCATACAAAAGCCATGATAACAAGAAAAGATCAAGGAACGGGAACGGTGGAAGTTCCCAAAAGGGTAGTAAAAAGGTGAAGGAAGAGCAAGTCGCCTCGGCGTGCACTTTCTGTGAGTAATTCGGCCAGTCGGCTGAAGAATGCTGGAAGCGTCTAGGTGCTTGTTTGCGTTGTGGGAGTATGGAGCATCGTGTACCAGATTGCCCCTTATGAAGGATCAATCAAATAATGGAGGACGTAGGAGGCAGGCTCGCCTCAATGCAGTTATAGATGAAGATGAAGCACCCAGGGATCAAAATGATGGTCTTATGGAAGGTACTCTTCAAATTTGTTCTCGTCCTGCATTCGTGCTATTCGATACTGGTGCTTCTCATTCTTTTATCTCCACCACTTTTGCAAACACCTTACCATCTGCAGCAGTTCCCCTACCTTCAGATCTTGCTATTACTACACCTTTAGGATCTGGAACTAAGCTTACCCAGTATTATCCCGATTGTGAGGTGGTAGTAGAAGGACACAATCTCCCCACAAACTTAGTATGCCTCGATATGAAAGGTTATGATGCCATTTTAGGGGTAGATTGGCTTGTAGACCATGATACTTACATCAACTGCCGAAATAGGATGATATCTTTCCGAAAGCCCGGTCTTCCAAGATTTTTCTTTCTTGCCATCAAGTACAAGAAGCATCCGACCATTATATCTTCTCTTCACGCTTGCAAGCTTATCTCGCAAGGATGTGAAGCTTTTTTTGCTTCAGTCGTTGTCACCGAATCTAAGGAAATTGTCCTAGCAAACATTCCTATTGCAAATGAGTTCACAGACGTGTTCCCAGCTGAACTACCTAGTTTACCACCCGAGAGGGAAGTAAACTTTACCATTGAACTCATTCCAGGTGTGGCACCTGTTTGTATAGCCCCTTACAAGATGTCTCCCACAGAACTTAAGGAACTAAAGAAGTAATTACAGGAACTTCTAGACAAGGGTTTTATCAAACCTAGCACATCCCCCTGGGGTGCGCCTGTTCTATTTGTCAAGAAGAAGGATGGTTCTATCAGATTATGCATCGACTACCGACGATTGAATCAACTTACAATCAAGAACAAGTATCCATTGCCACGTATTGACGAGCTCTTCGATCAGCTTTCGGGAGCAGAATATTTTTCTAAGATTGACCTTAGGTCTGGTTACCATCAACTTAGAATTAAAGAAGAAGACATTTATAAATCGGCTTTTCGAAGTTGTTATGGCCACTATGAATTCGTGGTGATGCCGTTCGGTCTAACTACTGCCCCAGCAGCATTCATGCAACTTATGAACAGTGTCTTCCAGCCATATTTAGACCAGTTCATCATCGTCTTCATCGATGATATCCTGATATACTCCAAGACTAAAGAAGAACATGAAGAAGATCTAAGGATAGCTTTGCAAGCACTTAGAGAACACAAGCTATATGCCAAACTCAATAAGTGTGAATTCTGGCTCAAGGAAGTCTCATTCCTAGGCCACATTATTTGAAAAGAAGAGATTGTTGTGGATCCTTCTAAGGTAGAAGCTGTCAGAGATTGGAGCTGACCAACGACTATATCTGAAGTCAGAAGCTTTTTGGGTCTAGCAGGTTATTATAGAAGATTCATAAAGGACTTCTCGAAGATCGTGGTTCCTTTAACTAGACTTACTAGAAAAGAAAATCCTTTTATATGGTCGAAGGACTATGAAAAGAGTTTTCAAAGTCTTAAGAATCTTCTTACAACAGCCCCTGTTTTGTCGCTACCAATAAAGGGTGCTGGATTCAAAGTATATACGGATGCATATGGAATTGGCTTAGGGTGTGTCCTTATGCAAGATGGAAAGGTGATTTGCTATTCTTCAAGACAATTGAAACGTCACGAAGAAAATTATCCTGTACATGATTTGGAATTAGCAGCAGTTATTTTCGCCTTGAAAATTTGGCGTCATTATCTTTATGGAGAAAAGTTCACGATCTACGCAGACCACAAAAGCTTGAAATATTTATTTTCTCATAAGGAGCTTAATATGAGGCAAATGAGGTGGTTAGAACATCTCAAGGACTTTGATTTTACTATTCAATATCATCCTGACAAGGCAAATGCTGTAGCAGATGCACTTAGCAGAAAACCAATTGGTATGTTATCAAGTCTCATGATTAGTGTGACTAACCTTATTCCTCAATTTGCCCAGTTGAATTTAGATGTTGACGTTAAGGAAGAAGATTGCTTCATAGCTAATATCCGAGCTCAACCTACATTGATAGAGGATTTGGCCAAGCTACAAGAGGATGATCCAGTTCTACTGGAAATTAAGGCCAATATTGAACAAAGATCGGATTTTTCTATTTCTAATGATGGAAGATTACTATTCAAGGGCCGAATGTGTATACCGGATCATGAGGATACAAAGAAATTGATCTTAGAAGAAGCACATAAATCAAAGTACTACATCCATCCAGGAGGTACCAAGATGTATCAAGATCTCAAAAGAAACTTCTGGTGGCCCAAAATGAAGAGGGAAGTAGCTGACTTTGTGTCTCGCTGTCTTACTTGCCAACAAGTGAAGGCGGAACATTTCAGACCTACAGGAAAATTACATCCCTTAAATATTCCCGAGTGGAAATGAGAAAATATAGGAATGGATTTCATTATGGGATTACCTAAGACAAGAGGTGGACATAATGGAATATGGGTAATCATAGATCGATTGACTAAATCTGCACATTTCATATCAATTAAGAGTCGATGGTCTGTGGATATTCTTGCAGCCTTATACATCGAAGAAATTGTTAAACTACATGGTATCCCTATCTCTATTATATCAGATAGAGATCCACGTTTTACATCACAATTCTGGAAAAATTTACAACATTCACTGGGGACTAGATTAAATTTCAGCACAGCCTTTCATCCACAAACGGATGGTCAGACGGAAAGAACAAATCAGGTAGTAGAAGACATGCTCAGGGCTTATGTCATTGATTTTGGAGGAAGTTGGCATGATCACTTGCGTCTGGTAGAATTTGCATATAACAACAGTTATCAAGCAAGCATACAAATGGCACCTTTTGAAGCTCTATATGGGAAATGTTGTCGATCACCAATATGTTGGAATGAAATAGGGGAAAGGCAATTTATAGGCCCCGACCTTATCAGAGATTCTACAGAGAAAATAAAGCTCATCCAGGAAAGAATGAAAATGGCATAAGATAGGCAAAAGACTTATGCTGATAATCGAAGACGTGACTTGGAGTTTCAGGTAGGAGATCATGTGTATTTGAAGGTTTCTCCAGGTCGTGGTATTCGAAGATTTGGCATCAAAGGAAAGCTAGCTCCAAGGTTCATTGGCCCAATTGAAATTCTTAAAAGGGTCGGTGAGGTGGCTTATAGATTGGCCTTACCTCCACAGTTAGCAGGAGTTTATGACGTATTTCACGTCTCTATGCTGAAAAAGTACGTATATGATCCAGACCACATTATCACTTATGACAATATAGAGATTCAGAAAGACTTGACATACGAACAAACACCGATAAAGATTCTGGATCGAGAAGTGCGTCAACTCAGAAACAAGGTCATACCTATGGTTAAGATTCAATGGAAGAAAGCATGGCCTTATGAAGCAACGTGGGAAACCGAATCAGCCATGAAGAAAAGATTTCCGAAAATATTTAACTGTAAGTACACTCTCCTCAATCCATGTTTTGAATTTGGGGACCAAATTCTTTCTAAGTGGGGGAGGGTGTAGTGCCCCATAAATTTTAAATAATTTTCAAGAATTTATGAAGGTCTAAATAAATTTATAAATGGTTAATAAAGTTATTATGAGGCCAAGTGGTGTTAATCAATTAACCCAACCCACTTAATTAAAGTCCAAAAGGTTTTAACTCTGGCCCATTAAGTTTGGCCCACATTCTAGAAGGTAATTAAGTCTATCCACGGATATTAAGGATAAATACTAGAATATATAAGATAAGTTAATGGATAATTATCAAAAGAGTTTTAAATTGTTTGAACTCTATCCACGACACATATAACGGTCTATAGCCTAACCGTCACAGACATGTAACGCACGGTGTCTCGACCGTTACACTATGAACCAGAAAACTAAAAGAGTTTGATTTTCTTTGAACTCTAGGAACGAGTAATGTAACGGTCTATCGCGACACCGCCTCATAATCCTAACGCGTAGGTCCTAGTCCATTACAAACCTGTTAGTTCCGTAAGCAAAGGAACTCATGAAAAGATTGGAACTTGATGTTCCTATCCACTAGGGATCGACCTGGGAAGGATTGTAAAGACTCTAAGGACTCTTAGGGATTAGTATTTGATGAAACAAGGACTCTAAACTTGATCTAATCCTCAAAACCCTAGTCTAAACTCTATAAATAGGGCATAGCTCTGAACTGTGTGACCCTTACTTTTTAGACGTAAAGAAGCAAGGTAAGGAGTCATTATCTCAGGTAAGTTCTTTAGAATAATTTGTTCACAATACTTTAGACTAACTCCCCTCCGAATTTCACATCTTTAGGTCAAGAGGTCGTGGAGTTAGAACCCAAGGAAGTTGCTGAAAAAGTCACAAGAGAAGGAAGGGATCTAGGGCAAGGTTCTCAACCAAATTCAGAAACTACAGTCTAAGTTAAGAGGTAGGTTATCTCATGAACCGCAAAAATAGCTTGATAGGACTAAGAGCCTCTGGTTTAATTGATTTTCATGCATGGTAGATCATTGATTTCACGTTTTGATAGCTCAATGCATATCATGCACCTCTTAGCCAAATTGAGAAATTAAAACATGACTATTCATCTATTCATGATTACCTATGCATATAGATGGCATTTACTTCGTTAACATGTCTGGAAACTCATGATGTTTTGATAAAAGACATGATGTGAGTTGATCTCTAAGTTTCTATAGTTGTTTTCTGTTAGCAGATACTGTAACGCATTATCATAGGACCGTCGCTTTCAAGTAACGGCCCTACGATAGACCGTTACACACTCTGTGATATTTGAATTGCACTGTTGTTTCTAACGCGCATGGACAGAGGCGTTACATTCATGTAACGGCTGGGTCCTGACCGTCACAATAACAGTGACGTCCCCTCTCCAGACCGTTATAATCTGTGTTCTGTTAAACCTAAGACATAATATAACCTACCAATCTTATTATAGTTAAAGCCTAGTTACCTAAGTTTTAAACCTAATCATGTGATTTTAAGGATATTTGTTTATTCATGATAGGTATTGCATGTTTTGTTATCACTTCTACTTAAGTTATGTTAAACCAAATTATATAGTTTTGTACTATAAAGCATGACTTTTTAACATTGTATTGACGGAGTTTTTATCATGATTTTCACATTGATTATACATATCTCTCTCTGTCAATAGAGTCAATTCTATACGTACATGGGACATATTCCGGTATGTTGTCATTAATTCACACCTTGCACTATAGGAACACAATCTTGGACATGAGGACCTCTCTATTGGATATTCCTTCCAATGGACTAGGAAATCATTGTTTCAAGGCCTCCGTAATTCTCCGCGAGCTTGGGATTCTCACTAGGACGCCGAGTTGGTTGTACCAATGAAAGCCCATTAATTAGAATACTCTATCGTGGTTCTGATTCTTGAAATGTAACGGCCTTGAACTGGACCGTCAGGCTCACGTAACGACCCAGTGCCAGACCGTCACATTCGTCTGAGTCTATTTTTATCCTCTGGACTCGGATCACTGTAACGGCCCATTACTGGCGCGTTACATAATGTAACGGCCCAGCAAATGACCGTTACATAGCTTGCATTTGTTAACCCAAGGTTTGACCAAGGGTTGATATTCCAATGATTCTAGACAAACCTTGATGATATAGAACTTGTCATATTACTTAAATTGATCTAAATGAAATGGAAGTTATGGAACATACCGTTATGCTGTCGATTTATTTCTATGAGCATGACATTGTTTAAAGTCTATTTCTTGACTCCTACATTCTTATGTTGAAGCATTCATTCATTGATTTTAGTTATCATGGAATTATTGGAAGTGCTATATTCTTGGCCATACTTTACTGTTATACTGCGTGGAAGTAGCTTCATTTATAACTGAAGATGCGATCGAGCACTGATTGTGTTCAAGGGCTCTATGCTAGTCCCCTCGGCTGATTGCCAGAAATATACTATTTTATAAACCATGGGGTATGATGCTACTGGCATCGCATTGCGCTGGGAGTACTATTTCTATAAATAAGTGAAGATCCACGGCACGACATGACATTTTTGCTTGATATTCCATAGAAAGTCACGAAGCACTTGCCCATAAGCATAAGATGCTAAAGTGAGGAATATATGGCTTGCTAGTACAATCTCGTTACATTCTTGTTCATGGAAGGCCAATATCATGTTCTTGTTGTATTCTTACTAGTTCATTCTTGATCATTCTGTCTTACATGATTATCTTGTTACTTTGGTTCAAACGCGTGATCGATTCGCATTAGCATGATTTTACCTTATTCTTTAGAGCTAAATTGTTAATTACTTTAATAGTGCCTTCATGTTGATGCGAAGATACCTACTCGGTAAGTGTGCTAATTACCTATTTCCAATGTTTTTTAGGAGATGGAAATAGTTTGAATTCGGATTCGGGTGATACAAGTAGCGGGTCCGAGAGCGATTGAATGTTATTATGACAAGAGTGAAGACATAGGAAGTCTAAATTGTCTAGATTGAGTCAATGTAATTTTTCTATTTCTTGAGTCTAGTAGAATGAAAATCAAATTAGTGATTGTATCTTGAATATTGAGCATTATGAAATAAAGTTGAAGTTTGATTAAATCTTGTGCAATTGCATCTAATAGTGTGATTGTCTTGCGCTCTGATTGATTCTTGCTTGCAAGAGGCTTACCATGCCGGCTGTTCGCGCTCCCTGAGCGAGTCTTTCGCTGTAATAAAGGCTCGGGGCGTGACACCCACCTTGTCTCCCTCTCTCATTTATCTCATTCTCCATCTATCCTAACCCTCCACCTCTATCAAACTTGATCTCCACCATATATTTGAGACATTCTCCCTATAAATAGCTCATATCAAGGAGGAGAAGGGGAGTTCTTCTTTTGGCAATTCTTCACCCTTTCTCTCCTAATCTTAGGCTGCCGATTTCTCCCCCTTTCGTCCCTCTTCTCCTCTTGTTGTCTTCATAAAAGATCTTTATTTTCAAGTGTTCTACAACTTCTTCTTCTGCATCATCTTCTAATTATTTCTTATTGTGAAGTTATTTCCCATTTTCCAACTTGCTATCTTGTGATTTTACTATTCATCTGAGGTGCTAGCTTCTGTTATGCCTCCGTTTTGAAGCCCTTCTTTTCTTCTTTTCTCTCCGAGTCATTCATCAAAGTTCGTCCTCTTTTGTAGATCTAGATTTTCTTATTCTATCAGTTCCTCTAATTCCATCCTATTTGTAGGTTATTTTTTATTCTTATCAATTCAATTTTTTTACACAGTTACTGTTCATCCACGCATACCACTTCCCTTCTTCCTCTGATTTCACCCTCTTCCTCACATTTTCTCTCTCTGTACCCTTCATCAAAGTTCTTTCTCTCCTCCTCCTATTCAACTTCTTCTTCGTTGGCATCCCCTAATTCGTCTTGGTTTCAAAGTTATTCACCCTCTAAAGGCAGCTTCAAGGATGAAGGTGACTTCCTCCCGGCGTAGATGACATCTTCCGCGAGGTGATTCATGATTCAAGGCCAAGAGAGGACGCCACCGTCATCACCATTGCTACTACCATCTTCACACCTCAGGCTCCTTTAGTTTTTATATCTTTAGTTTCATTTTATGTCATTATAATCTAGTCACATCTTTGTTGTAAGTTTATCTTGCACTTCATATACTCTTTCTTTTAAGTTAATGAAAGGAGTTGTTCTTTTGATCTAGAGCTTGCTCTTCTTCCCTCTCTACCTCCTTCTTCTATCTCTTCTTTTCGACTTCATGTGATTATTTTCTATAACATAGGCGCATAATCATAGGCATATTTAATTAATTGTTGGAATAGTTCTTTGTTTAATCATTCTCTTCAAGCTATAAAAAATCACAAACATTTTCTAAAAGGTTACAAGGTTTTTAACTTTAAAAATCTCTTCTTCCTTGTGGATTCGACCCGAGCTTGCCATAGTACTACATTCTCTTTTGATCATTTTGTGCGAGTTTGGTTTTAAGATTGTTAGCGTGTGTGTAGTAACGACATACATTTCCGCGTTATGAGTATACCCCGAGTGGTTGTATATTTTTGACTCTTGTTCAGTGGTTGGACTTGTATAAACTGTGGAGCTGGACTATTGTATATATTTATCACTCCGATATGTAAATTGCTTTCATTTATAGTTCAAATTGTTGCTATAATTAATATTGTGCGCGTGTAATTCCAATTCATAATGCATTACCTCGACAAAACCCTTCAACCCTTACGGGGCCTCATCAACCTCTTGGGTGGTTTCCCCGAGTTCTTCGTATCGGTTTACCGGTATCCGGATCTCCGGGTCGTTACAAGTCGTGTTGACCTTCTTTACATGACTTTTTGCCATCTCCTTAATCCCAATTTGCCTGTGTCATGCATTTTAAGTAGATGGTCATAATTCATCATTTACACTTGAGATGTCTTTTGACCTCTATTCCTGAAAATCTACCTTATGTTCCTACAAGGGTAAACTTCTTGAAATTCTATGTTGGCTATATAAATGAGAGTGGATGTCTAAAAGTATACATGAAATGCTGTGCATATAGGGCCCGGTCTGGTCCTACAAGGAGCACCCGAAGGTACTTGTGCCCATGGGAGTTTATTGACCACAGTGTTTGGCATTGCACTGAAGTACTTGCTTGCTTGACTTGACTTGAGACATTCCCACTCACTTTCTTGTGACATGCTTGACTTACTTGACATGGATTGCTTGGCCCAAAAAAGGGCATTTACTTGCTTGAATGATATAAATGAGATAGCGAATTCTATTGTACTACTTGCTATTACACGAACTTGAGATCTCTTGCTGGAATACTAATTTCTTGAAAATACTTGTGCAATTACTTGCAAATTACTTGCTAGTTCCTTATTGTTACATCGTATTGAAATTCATGAGACACTCTCTTGATACAATTCTTGATATTCTTGCTTGTTCCAACATGCATCATTATACTTGCACTGAACTTGTAATTAACTTAAAGCTTGTGAGAACTTGAGATATAATTCCTACTGAGCAATTCACTCATAATGTTGCAATTCTAACATTTTTCAGGAAATTTGGATAGCGATCACCACCCGGATGGGATGGATACTGAGTGTTGAGTGCTAGGGTGGGTGTACCGTCAGCTAGGTCAAGTCCCTCGTACTTTAGGTCATATGTAGTGTGCTTCTAGTTATTATTAAGGCTTGTAATCTATGGTACAATTTCGGTCGGTTATGATTAAGCTGGTTTGGAATTGCCATCAATTTGTAGTTTTAAGAATTTACTATTCTGGTTCATCAATTGTCATCTTGGACTATGGTTAAATGTCAAATTTTAAATTAGCAATGGATTATCAAGTACTATGCGCACTCTAATTCTACGTGAACGACACGATTTATATAGACGCATCACGCATCCGGGTATCTTCCGCGCTCAAGACGTGATAGCCTCGGCCATCACTGCATTAACCAGAGGCACCCGAGATGAGAACCTCCAGTGAGAGTTGGTGCTTCATCCTCCTTCCTCTCTCACCGACCTGGTGACCTTGGCTCTACGCCACGCAGAGTGTGAAGAAGTCCTCAACGCTTGCCGAGACCTAGCAAGCTCGAGACGAGAAGGAGACAAGAAGGGACCGTCCGAGCAAACCTCGGCCCAGGGGAAGAGGAGGAACCGAGACGGGGACCACAAGGAGCCTCCCCAAAAGTTCGAGCGATACACTCCTTTGTCCACCCCAGTCTACGAGATCTATCATGAAATCAAGGACTCAGGTCTTCTTCGCCGGCCCAAGCCTATGAAGGCTGACCCCCAACGCTGCAGTCGCCGAAAGCACTGACAGTTCCACAATGACCATGGCCACCACACTGGGGATTGTCAGCACCTCAAGGATGAGATCGGGAGTCTCATCCACCAAGGGCGTCTTTCCCAGTACGTGCCTAAGCGACATGAGGATCGCCTGGTCCACCCAGAAGATATCGACAACCGCCCCCGTGGGGTCGACATCAACGTCATTTTCGGGGGATCCGCCTCTGGAGGGGATAGCAACCGAGGGAGAAAGCATCACGCCGAGCGAGCCAACCGGGCTTCTAAGCCCCCTAGAACCTCGTCGACAAGCAAGCAATAGGCCCTGGTGTTCTCCGACCAAGACCTGGAAGCGGTAACCACCCCGCATAATGACGTCCTTGTAATCTCGGCTACTATAAACCATTGTAACGTAGATAAGATTCTAGTGGACAATGGCAGCGCCGCTGATGTTTTGGCGTACGAATGTTTTTTGAGAATGGGTGAAAACCCATCTAAGCTGTGCCCGCTTCGGACCCCTCAGTGTGGGTTCAACGGCCTGGCGACCTATCCCGAGGGAGCCCTGAGACTGCCAGTTACTCTCGGTACCACTCCTACCACCATCACATTTATGGCAAACTTCATGGTGATTAAGGGGATGTCGGCCTATAATGCCATCTTTGGCCGAGGTATCCTCGGTCAAACAAAGGTAGTGCCCTCCACCTACCACCAAAAACTGAAGTTTCCCACGAAATACGGTATTGGGGAAGTCTAAGGTAACCAAGCAACAACTAGAAGGTGCTATGTGATCTCGGTTGAAGCAATAATGCCAAAGAGAAAGAATTAAGAGGTCAAGGAAGTCAAGGACAAGATGATGGCAGGGAAACCTGCCGGGGAGCTGCTGCTGATCTTCCTTAAAGATGACCTAACTCTCGAAGTGAAAATTGGGGCATATTTACAGCCCAATTTAAAATAGCAATACAAAAACTTCATTTCTGAGTACCTTCAAGTCTTCACATGGTCCGATGAGGATCTCCCCGGAATACTCGAAGAGGTGGTAATGCATAAACTCAACCTCAACCCATCGGTGAGGCCCATCCAGCAACAGAGAAGAAGACATGCCCCAAAAAAATTGGCGGTCATCAAAGAGCAGATCAACAAGGAAAAGAAAATTGTGTTATTTCGTTCGATCCTATATCCGACATGGCTCGCCAATGCTGTCCTGGTACCAAAAGCTACGGGCAAGTGGCGGATGTGCGTGGACTTCACCGACCTCAACAAAGTCACTCCGAAGGACTGCTATCCATTACCGAGCATCGACCAACTGGTCGATCCAACCTCCGGTAATGAACTTCTTAACTTTTTGGATGCCTACTCTGGCTACCATCAGATCCGGATGGACCCCGAAGATATCGAGAAGACCACCTTCGTCACCGACTTCGGCATATAGTGCTACACCCGCATGCCTTTTAGGTTAAAAAATGCAGGAGCAACGTATCAGAGGATGATCAACCACATTTTTGAAGACCAGATCATGCGGAACGTCGAGGCCTATATTGACGATATGCTCGTAAAAACACCCCAGGCCAAGGACCATTTCACCGATCTGGCAGAGACCTTCAACACTCTCCAGAGGTATAACATGAAGCACAACCCAGCTAAGTGTGCCTTTGGAGCCAGATCCGGGAAATTCTTGGGATTCTTAGTGACTCAGCGTGGAATCGAGGCCAACCCCGATAAGGTCCAGGTCATCCTGGACATGCGGCCACCCGCTTATGTCAAGGACGTCCAGCGCCTAACTAGATGAATTGCTGCACTCAACCGATTCCTGTCCCGAGCGGCAGAACGATGCTTGCCCTTCTTAAAATTGCTAAGAGGGCCCAAGTTGGCATCTGCCACCTTCGCCTGAGATAATGAGTGCCAGAAGGCATTTGCCAAGCTAAAGGAATTCCTGGCTTCGCCTCCAGTGCTATCGAAGCCAATTCTTGGAGAGACGTTGTACCTCTATCTGTCGGCAACTTCTGGCTCAATAAGCTCGATATTGGTTCAAGATGATAGAGGCAAGCAGAAGCCAGTATATTATGTCAGCAAGGTGCTCCTCGAAGCTGAAAGAAGGTACCCCACAACCGAGAAACTCGTGCTAGCATTGGTAACCTCGGCTAAGCGCCTCCGGCCATATTTCCAAAGACATTCAGTCGTGGTGCTGACTTGCGAGCCCCTGAAGAAGATTTTGGCTCATCCCGAAGATTTAGGACGTCTTGTCAAGTGGGCCATTGTCACGCCCCAAGTGCGGAAGATACCCGGATGCATGATGCGTCTATATAGATCGTGTCATTCGTGTAAAGTCAGAGCGCGCATAGTACTCGGTAAATCTATTGCTAACGGAAAGTTTGAACATAATACCATAGTCCAAGATGACAATTATTTAACCATAATAATAGCATCCCAAATTAATTCATAATGCTACATCTTTTGGCATAATCCAATCCAACTTAATCATATCTGACCGAAATGTACCATACGATTACAAGCCTTATCAATAACTTGGAAAATACAAGGTAAGACACAAGACTAGCTAACGGTACACCAATCGGTGACTCTAGCACTCATCACTCGGTATCATTCCCATCCAAGTGGTAGTCGCTATCCAAATTTTCTGAAAAATGTTAAATTGTAACTGGAAGAGTGAATCGCTCAGTAGGATTTATATCTCAAACTCAAACAATCTTTAAGTTAATTACAAGTTCATGTGGTATAATGATGCATGTTGGGTCAAGCAAGAATATCAAGAATTGTATCAAGAGAGTACCACATGAATTTCAATAAGCTGTATCAATAAAGAACTAGCAAGTAATTGCCATATATTTCTAAGAAATCAGTATTCAATCAAGTATTTCAAGAGTTTAACATTCTAGCAAGCCCTTCCAAGAAGGGGAAAATCAGGATTCAAGCAAGTGATTTCAAGCTCGTGTAATAACAAGTAGTGTAACAGAATTGGCTATTTCATTCATTTCATTCAAGCATGTAATTGCCCTATTTCGGGCCAAACGATTCATTTCAAGCAAGTCAAGCATGTCACAAGAGAGTAATTGGGAATGTCTCAAGTAAAGTCAAGCAAGCAAGTACTTCGGTGCAATGCCAAACATCGTGGTCAATAAACTCCCACGGGCATAAGTACCTTCGGTGCTCCTCCTAGGACCATACTTGGCCCTATATGCATAGTATTCATGTATACTTTTTGACATCCACTCTCATTTATATAGCCAATATAGAATTTCAAGAAGTTTATACATTGTAGGAGCATAAGGTAGATTTTTCAGGAATAGAGTTCAAAGACATATCACATGTAAATGATGAATTATGACTAATCCACTTAAAATGTATGACACATAGGCAAGTCTGGTGGATCTTGGCTTCCTTATCTAAGGGGTTTAAAACATTGAATCCCAATTCAAATTTCAGGGTTTTCTAACTTGAGTTTACATGGTTTCAGTAATGAGAACTACCCAGTTTTTTAGTAGTGAGTTTACTGGGCTTAGTACATGGTTCATGGGTTCTCGATCACAAGGATGGCTCAAGAAAATAGCGCACTGGTACAGAGGCTCTATTTCCTATCTCATATATTTTTTTTGAAAATTATTCTCCATTTTAGAGGGTAAAGAAACGGCGCCCTTGTGAAGAGTCTCTATTTCATTGAATAGAGTCTTCGCTGAGATTCTCTATTTCAATGCTGAAATAGAGTCTGTCCGAAGGGTCTCTATTTCAGTAAATAGAGTCTTCGTGGAGAGTCTCTATTTCAATGCTGAAATAGAGTCTTCCCGGAGGGTCTCTATTTCAATAAATAGAGTCTATCTAGGGAGTCTCTATTTCAGAAGGTTAACAATCTAACAGGAAAACATGTTTACACGTACTGTAAACAGGTTTATCAGGCTATGTGATTTGACAGGCGACAAGATTATCATAGCTTAATGATGACTATGTAATTAATAAGGTTTGACAGGATATGTAATCACCAGGCTCTGTTATTAACAAGTTTAACAACTAACCTGCTTAACAAGGTAAGCAATTAACAGGTTAATATGTTTACAGGTTCAACATGTGTGACAGGCAGATCAACAAGGTTTAACAGGTTTGACATGGTAATCAGCATGGTTTAACAACAGGTTGAACATGTAACATATTTAACAGGTTTAACAGTTTTAACAGGCTAATCAGCAAGGTTTAACAGGTAACAGGTTCAACAGGCTAATCGATAGGGTTAACAAGCTAACCACATGATCAGTGGGGGTTTAACCCAAAGATGGGAAATGGCGCCCTGGGCAGCGGTGGCCCATTAGGAAATGGCGCTCCCCAGGGGGTCTTCATTTCTGGAAATGGCGCCCCAGTCAGGGGCGCCCTTTACCTTGGCCTCATATACGTACTGGCTAGGTACGTTTTGAGACACAAGTCACTATTCATAAATTCTGAAGTTCTCGGAATCAAGATATAAAGATATGGACAGGTAGATAAAAATGTCAGGATCACAGAAACATATTCATGCATGAATTATATGGTTTGATTCTGTAGATATAGATTTTTGAATGTGTTGATTTTTAATTACCGAAAAATTGCTGGAAAATGAAATGACGACACTGTAAAGTGTCTTCCTTTAAATGGCGCCCTGGCCTGGGGCGCCCCATTGGGAAATGGCACCCTGGCCAGGGGCGCCCCATTAAATGGCGCCCTGGTTAGGGGCGCCCTTCCCCTGGGTGCCCTAGTAGACTCATGATACTATTCATCATGCTAATTTCAACGAAATCTGGAAATGAAGACATGATAAAATAGAGAAAATCCGGGGATTTGAAAGTCATGCTCATGCAGAAATTTCATGCCTTAGTTCAATAGATAAAATTCCTGAACATGTGGCTACTAATCACGTAACTTTACTGTTCATGGTTTATAACAAGTTCACAGAATCAGGAAGTAAAGACATGTGTAGACATAAAAAAATGGCAGGATTTGCGAGGTCACGTTCATGCAACAAATTTCAATTTTTATACCATAGATATTAGCTTTTAAACATGCTTTTAAACATGGATCAATTTACAAGAAATTGGGACAGATTATGAGTATAAACCATATGATGTACACGGGGTACTTGGCGGAGAATCTACTCACACAAGATTTAGTGTTTCAGATAGGCGTAGCCTAACCTTCCCACTAAATCTTTTGATATACCCCTGACTTAAACGACCAAACTGAGACTATGACAGGTTTAACTAGCATGCATGTTAACCTATGTTAATTAGAAGTTATGCTAGATCTTGAGAACACCTACCTTTTTGACATGGTTAACTGGTAGAACCGTGGAATCCTAGCCCTCCACGTTCTCTGCAGCCAAGCTTTCAGTAGCAGGATGTGGCACGTAGCCTGCACATGAAGAGAAAGGATTAACATCTCTCTTCTGCAGGTGGAGAAAAGAAAAGGCACAGATAACCTTCTCTTCTGTGGCAGGATAACAGTAAGGGTCATCTACGTTGGGTAGTGGGAGTTGTTTATAGGGAAATATTAAGGGTCCATTGCAAATCAGATCCGAAAACCCTATTGTGAATGTTCCCTCATGGGTCCATTGCCAGTAAACGTAGGTTGTTATTGTTCCAACCCTTTCTATAAGCATTAGAAATGGCGCCTAGGTATAGGGGTGCTCATCAATTGAGTGTTCCTATTCATGTAAATGACGCTTCTGCATAAGGGCATCCATTCATCATGGCTTTAGCAACCTTCACGTGTATGGGTGCATATACATTAATTATTAATGGGATGGTGGCCCCTTTTGTTGAATGGCGCCATGGTAAAGGGTCTTCATTTGGTGAATGTCACCCTGGTAAGGGGCGCCCATTCCCTTGGTGTTGGAAAAGGGGAAACCCCGCTACGTACTACCCCTGTGTTGGCATTAAAGTGATGTTGGGCTTGTACATTTATATTGTAGTCCTCATAAGGTGTGGTTCTTTATATAAGGCTTTCATGTAGGATTCTTTAGGAAGAAGTTTAATTTCTCCATTGCTTTATCAGGGGTGCTACACCTTCCCCCACTTAAAAGAATTTGGTCCCCAAATTCAACTGTATATATGGACGCATAGAGATTGTAAGAACTTACAGACTAGAATAGTTCTGAAAACAGCTCCGAAAACCTTCTTCTCATTGACTCCTCAGTTTCCCATGTAGCTTCTTGTTCTAGGCATCGATTCCATTGGATCTTCACCATAGGGATCGTCTTGTTTCTCAGAACTCAGAGTTCTCAGTCGAGGATCTTCATTGACTTCTGCTCATAAGTAAGGTCCTTATGTATCACCAGGTCAATGTCATCGATAACGTGGAGAGGATCGTGCACATACTTCTTCAGCATAGAAATATGGAATACATTGTGCATCTCTGATAGTTGGGGAGGCAAGGCAATGCAGTAAGCTACCTCGCCTACTCTTTCCAATACCTCGAATGGGCCAATAAATCTCGGAGTAAGTTTGCCTTTAACACCGAATCTTCTAATGCCTCGGCCAGGAGACACCTTGAGAAATACATGGTCTACAACTTGAAACTCCAGATTTCTTCTTCTATTGTCAGCATATGACTTTTGCCTGGATTGTGCTATCTTTTGCCTTTCTCGAATGAGGTGTATCTTTTCAATTGAGTCTCTCACCATATCTGGGCCTAGAATTTACTTTTCACCAACTTCATCCCAGAATAATGGAGATCGACAACTTCTACCATAGAGTGCCTTGAAAGGTGCCATTTGAATACTGGCCTGATAGCTATTATTATATGTGAACTCGGCTAGGGGTAAGTGGTCGTGCCAACTTCCGCCGTAGTCTATAATACATGCTCTTAACTTGTCTTCAACAACTTGATTTGTCCTTTCTGTCTGTCCATCTGTCTGGGGATGGAAAGTAGTGCTGAAGTTGAGTTTCATCTCCAGAGAGTATTGTACACTCTTCCAGAAATGAGAGGTGAAGGGTGGGTCTCAGTCGGATACGATCGACACGGGAACTCCATGCAATCTAACTGTCTCCTTGATATACAAGGCAGTAAGGACATCAATTGACCATCGGCTTTTGATAGGCAAGAAATGAGTCGATTTAGTTAGGCGATCGATAATTACCCAAATTCCATTATGTCCACCTCTAGTCCTGGGTAAACCCATAATAAAATCTATGCCAATGTCTTCCCACTTCCACTTGGGAATATCTAGTGGATGTAGCTTTCCGGTGGGTTTCTGATGTTCCGCCTTCACTTGTTGACATGTCATGCAGCGAGATACGAAGTCCGCTACCTCCCTTTTCATATTAGGCCACCAGAAAGTCCTTTTCAAGTCTTGGTACATCTTGGTGGCTCCAGGGTGGATCGTGTACCTTGATCGATGAGCTTCTTCAAGAATCTTCTTCTTCAATTCGGGACAGTCGGGTACACATGTCTGTTCATGGAATAACAATCTTCCATCAGGTGCCAGCTTGAAATCAAGTCTCTCATCTAGCTTGTCCCTTATCTCCACTAGTGTAGGATCTGCTTCTTGTAGCTTCGGAATTTCTGGTAGCAAATCCGGATGGAGACTCATATGGGCTAGAGTAATACACCCGTTCTTGTCATCTGTACTGATATCAAGCTCAGAGAATTTTTTCAACAATTTCCATTCTTGTATCATACAGTTGGCCAATATTACTCTCGGCTTTCGACTGAGGGCATCGGCTACAGAATTACCCTTACCGGGATGGTACTGTATAGTGAAATCAAAATCCTTGAAATATTCAAGCCAACGCCTTTGTCGCATGTTTAATTCCTTCTAGGAAAATAAATACTTGAGACTTTTATGATCGGAGTATACCGTGAATGGTTCTCCGTAGAGATAGTGTCTCTAGATCTTCAAGGCAAAGACCACTACGGCTAGCTCTAAATCATGAACCAGGTAGTTCTCTTCATGCTTCTTTAGTTGCCGGGAAGAGTATGCAATGACTCTCCCAGCTTGCATCAATACACACCCGAGGCAAATACCAGAAGCATCGGTATATATCTCATACTTCTCTCCTTCAATTGGTAATGATAAGACTGGAGCAGTGGTCAAGAGATCTTTCAAAGCTTGGAAACTCTTCTCACAGTCTTCATTCCACTCATAAGGTATTTCCTTGCGAGTCAATCGGGTGAGAGGAACAACAATTCTTGAGAAGTCCTTGATGAAACATCGGTAATAACCAGCTAGCCCCAAGAAACTTCGAGTCTCCGTTGAATTAGTTGGTCGCTCCCAATTCTTCACGGCTTCGACCTTTGATGGGTCCATGGAAATTTTGTTCTTTGAAATTATATGGCCCAAGAAGGATACTTCCTCGAGCCAGAACTTGATAATTTATTTTCCCTCAATATTTGCAATGCCTTCTTAAGATGTTCTTCATGGTCTTCTTCAGACTTTGAATAAATCAGAATATCATCGATAAAGACCATAATGAACTGATCTAAGTGAGGCCTGAAGATGCTGTTCATTAATTGCATGAAAGCTGTGGGGGCATTTGATAGTCCGAAGGGTATAACAGTAAATTCATAATGCCCATACCTGCTTCGGAATGCAGTTTTATGGATGTCTTCCTCTTTGATCTTTAGTTGGTGATAACCAGAACGAAGATCAATATTGGAGAAATATTTAGCTATAGATATCTAATCGAACAAGTCATCGATCCTCGACAGTTGGTACTTGTTCTTGATTGTAAGATGGTTTAACTGCCGGTAGTCGATGCAGAGTCTCATCGATCCGTCCTTATTCTTGATGAATAGCACAGTTGCTCCCCACGGGGAAGTACTTGGCCGGATGAAACCCTTGTTCAATAGTTCAATTAGTTGTTCCTTCAACTCCTTTAGCTCAACAGGGGACATTCTGTAAGGTGCCTTGGAAACAGGTCCAGCACCAGGAGCGAGGTTGATAGTGAATGACACCTTCCGCTCCAAGGGTAAATCGGGTAATTCTTCTGGAAAAACGTCAGAAAAATCCCGAACTACATGGATGTCTTCAAGCTTAGACACCTCGACGTCCGTGGCAGTTACAAATTCAATAAAAGTCGTACATCCTTTGCTTATCAGTTTACTAGCTCGGAGAGCTAATAAAAGAGGTGATCTATTCCGAGGGCTATTGTTAACCAGCTCGGGATAATCCACAAAGGTTACTTTGCCGTTTCGTCAATCTATAGTTGCTTGATATGTGGATAACCAATCAGCTCCTAGTATGATGTCATACACTTCTATATCTAGGCAAATTAGGTCGGCAGGCAGATTATTTCCTTTAACCATAATCTCACAGTTTGGGTAATGATTGTTGACACCCGTTTTATGACCAATAAGTTGGATTATCCCCTTGTTCATTCTATATGATGCTCCAAGTTATTCCCATTCATTAAGCTCTCTTGATCAATTAGAGGCTTATTTCATGGGTCTTGTCCTCTTGGTTGAGTCTGGTTTCCTCGGCGCTTTCGATGGATGAAATCTTAGTAAACTCTTATTTCTTTTGGTTCTTATTGATTCTGACGGTCCATACCAGGGGCGTTACATCCTTCTGACGCGTCAGCCATGGCCGTTACATCTTGAAGAGTCCTAAGACTTAAGGCCTTTATTCCAAAGCTCATCCTTTTGCTTATCCGTTGGCTCTAACGGTCTGTCGTGCGGCCGTTATTTTCTCTAACGCATCCACTCATGGCCGTTACATTCATTCAAGAGTCCAATTGTTTGAAACCTCTTCGTTAATTTTATCTCTTTTGGGGATAAGGTTAGTGTGATGGTCTCTCCCTGGTGCGTTACATTCATGTGGCGGTCTGTCGAGCAGCCGTTACATCCAACAGAGAGTCCTGGCTGGTTTGGTCTTTTCTCTGCTACTCCGTGGTCGAGTTAAGAGTTTGATCTTGTGATTTCTCTTCCAAATCTAATCCTCAGAACCTTCTGTTTGTTTCTATGGACTCTTGGGAGTATCATCTTCGAGAGTTTGCTAAGAGTTATCCTCTTTTCTTGCTGGATTATCCTCTGCTCGAACAGAGATTTTCAGGGTCTATAAATAGCATCCTTAACTTCATGGCCTAGGGAGGAGAAATCTGGAGTTGGCGTCGAAGTGCTGCCGCTTTCTGGAGCCATCTTCATCCAAGAGGAGTCTACTCTCACGTCCATCTGCTTCACGGTGAAGGGAGTATTCATTTCATTGTGTTTGAGTTCCATCATTGTCATATTTGTGTTCTTCCTTCCTCATTTTCATCATAGCATTGTCCTACTCCTTTCTCCCATGTTCTTCATCTATTTTCATCATCTAAACATCCTTCCCACATTTTAAAAACGCCCAGAGGGGTTAAAAAACCAAAACTCCCTGGTATTCCCCTTTCCTTTTGCATGATCTTAAGTCCTTTGAGAATTGATACTCTATTGTTTAAAGGGCTAATTTGGGGTCATTTTCTTGTGTTTTACATTCTTTGGTAGGTTTATAGAGTTTATTAGACGAAGCCCAAGCTTTCTGGCCGGCTGGAAGGTTTGGAGTTCAAAGAATCCACAGGCTATTTCTGCAGGTTCTCTGACGGTCTTGGTCAGGCGCGTCAGGCTTCTCTAACGGTTCATCGGGCGACTGTCACACTGCTGTGACGCACAGGTTCTGGACCGTTACATTCAGCTGATCTGCAGATTTCACTGATTTCTCTCTCCCGTGGGCGGGTGTGTCATCCTCCTATTTCTAAGGTATTGATCAGGTTTTTTGACTTATTTTATTACCTTAGTGGCGATCATGTTCTTTCCTTAGTATTGGGCATTGATTTCTCTCTCATATCTCATATTTCCTTTACTTGTTCCACCCACGCGGTGTGTTTATTTATTCCTTGCTCCACGCTCCGACGTGTGTCTTTCTTTGCCTTCTTTAGCTTAGTTTGATTGAGATAGCATTGCCCATGCTAGAGCTTGTTCTGGTTGCCTAGGTTCCTGGTTCACATGTCCATAGGTTGATTGAGATCATTGATTTTTGCTTATCATCTTTATCACTCATCACAACCACAAAAGAAGGAAGCAAAACAAATCAACAAATAATTTTTTGGCGATCACGGTGGGACAACTTGTGCCAATCATATTTTGAACTCTGTTTTATACCTGCCATCATTTCCTTGTGTGGTTTTCCCTGGATTTCCCTTCTATTTCCCTGATGTTTCTGGTTCCCTGGCTCCTCTGACGGTCTATAGTCTCTGCGTTACATTTCGTATGACGGTCTGGTCTTCGACCGTTGCATATTTCTGACACGGGTCTCCTAGACCGTTACACACTCCAGACAGGTACACATCCCGAGGTGCATTCCTTTCCACAGTTTCTACTGTGATATTCTTGCTTGGGTGTTATCTGACTTCCTCCTTGGTTGGTTTACATGCTTACATCATTGAGTGCATAACTGTTTGCTAGATTCTAGGTTAGAATTTGCATGCACTCCGGTGCAC
This sequence comes from Amorphophallus konjac, assembly GCA_022559845.1. Lineage (NCBI taxonomy): Eukaryota > Viridiplantae > Streptophyta > Magnoliopsida > Alismatales > Araceae > Amorphophallus > Amorphophallus konjac. Next base: position 269,428,752 of record CM040124.1, on the reverse strand, counting down.
ATAGGTTCATGCATATTATCATACATTAGATTGCATTTTCCTACCTTGGTGTGCGGACCTCTCGTCTCCATATTCCTTGGGGCCGACTAGGAAATCACACCAGGGACCTCCATAAGTCCTCGCGAGCCGTGGATTCCCACACGGACGTCGGGCCAGTTGTACCTTTCCCACCCCGTGCCTAGGATCGCATAAGTGAAGGAGTGATCACATTTAGAGTCAAACCAAGCCTTACACCCTCTCCTTTCAGGAACCTATTGTTGAGAGCACATCCTAATCAATCTACTAAAGTTCCAAAGGATAAATCATAAAAATGTTGTCACCTCATCTTAAACAACTTGGTTGACTTTGAGTGTCTTCATCTCTTGTCACTTACATCTTTGTTAGAAATCATCTAAGTTTGGTTGCTCATTGTGTGATTGTTTGTGTTGTGTTGTTTGCATCTTGTCAAGGTTGTCCGTTGCATGTGGAGTTGTTTTCATCCATTGGAAGTACCTCCTAGGGTCAATTCCTTCTCCAAGTTCTACTCAAACCCGCTTTTCGAAGCCACCATGGCTTTTTTCAATCCTCCCCGTTCGCAAGAGGATTCCCTTCCTCAAGGACTTCTTGAAAACCCTGCTAGGGTTATCTTATTCCCTTCTAGAGAGGGGACAACCCCTCTTCCGTCCCCTACCCCCATGGAAGGCTGTCAAACCACCCCTTCTTTCTCTTCTCCTTCTGCGGGCTCCATTCTCCAAATGATGGCCCAATTGGATCCGGCCCAACTCCAAGCTGTCTATCAGGCCATGCAAGGATCGAATATCTCCCCTCCCACGATTATGCAAGGTCAATCCAATCCCTCCATCGACCAACCTAGAGTTGGTGGGACTTCCATCCAGCCCACTCCGATTGATCTTACTCCGGTCCAACCCCGGACCATCACCTTTGTTGGCATGGAGACGGGCCAATCTTCTACTTCGGCCCAACAATCTTTTGACAAGGGGAAGTTCGCATCCCTTCTTTCATTCAGTTGGATCATCATATGTCTAGCCCAATGGTTCCACAAGTCCTTATGGGCCCTTCAGATTTCTCGCACCCTCAGCCAGGGGTTGTCCAAGCCCGCTCTAATCTGGGTCAGTCTCCGGCCCAATATCCTTCTTATGGGCCCCCTGCCTTGGCCGTTTATCCTTCTGCTCCTTCTTGTGCGCTCCCACCTCCTGCTACAGTCCACCCTTCCGCTCCTCAATTTCAACCATCATCTCTCACTACCCCTGCTCCCTCCAAAGAGCAGGAATTACTTGATAAATGGGCCACCATGCAACAGCAACTCGATTTCCTCTAGAAGCGGGTTGGCCCACAATCCTTGGCAGATGTTCCAGTTCCTAGCTTTCAGAACATTCGGTTCCCTCCATAATCAGAGCTCCCCAATTACAAGAAATATGATGGGAACAGCAATCCCTTCATTCATGTGAGGGACTTCTTATACGAGTCGGCTCAATTTCAGTACGATGATCGCCTCATGGCGTATCTATTTCGCCGATTGTTAGATGGTGTTGCACTGGAATGGTTTTATTCTTTACCATTGGAAGACGCCGAGAGTTTGAAGACAGTAAAGGATAAGTTTATTCAAAGGTTCCAAGATAGAGTCTGCCCGGAATATTCATTTACGGATCTAGTAGCCGAAAAGATGAAGTCAGATGAGGAATTTGCTACCTATGCAGACCGATGGAGGCAGATGGCCGCTTGAGTGCCCGACCACATTCCAGAGGAAGAGAAGGTCAAATTGTTAATTTCTAATGCCACTCTGACCTTCCGCAATATTCTAGCCATGAATGACATAGCCAATATACATCAACTTTATAGCCGAGCGTGCTTTATTCAGACACAGTTCAAGGATTCCCCTATACACTCACTATTTGAAAACCAAAAGCCCAAGTATCACACGACACCTCAAGGGCCGGTCACCGAGGGGATCCAAACGAATGAGCAAGTTCAAGCCGTTGCATTCCCATTCCAGGCCGCACCCTTCCGCTTCCCTCAAAATCCCCGCACTCCACAGAATCCCGCTTCTCAAAACTTCCAGGCCACTCCACAAAACCCTCCGCCTACCTTCACCATTCCACAAAATACCTTCGCCGCACCACAGCAACCACCACCACCTCGACAATACCACAACGTCCCTCCACCCAACGGCTATCACAACAACAGCAATAATAAGCGCCCGGCTCCTAAAAGGGCACAATACCCACCTTTGCCAGAAACTCTCACAGATATCTTCTCGGCTCTCATGTCAATCAATGCTATACAACTTCCTCCGGAACGGCCTGTCTGGAACCCGGCCGTTGATCAGACCAAATACTGCATGTTCCACAGGCAGTCGGGCCACACAATTGAAGGATGCTTTCAGTTCAGGGACCTGGTATATGACCTTCATGAGGGACAGAGAATTGATTGGGCTGAGATGCACAAGGCCATTGTTGAAATTAAGGAAAAAAGAAGGTAGCCGCCGAGGTAGCAAGTGCAACAGCAACAAGCACCGCAGCCGCAGCAACCACCACAGCAGCAACAACAGCCGGTTAAGGATTTGGGGATCCACCAGAACCCGATGCCGAACCATCCTCCCGCTCCGCAGCCTCAGCTGCCGGCACCGGCTCCGGTCAATGTTGTCCAACCCCTGGTTTCCAACGCCGGGTGGTCTTTTGATGATGATGGCGCTACGTCACAAGTAATGGCCCTCCACCATAACTACCACAATTCCCCTACTCCCTCTATCATTTTACCTATGCACCCAACATCTTCCCCACTTGTCCGCTCATTCGCCTTCGCTCCAGTAAATGCGCCATCACCCGCATCTCTGACACCCGCAATTCCATCACCTCCGCCACTAGTTACCCCCGCTGCCATCATCACACCATCACCCAACCCTCCGCTCATCACTACACCTCCACTAGCCTTTTCTCCCTCCATGCCAGCACCCATCATCACCACCCCGCCTTCCACTAATCCCTCACTCATCATCCATCCATCACCGCTTATCACCTCCACCAATACCACTTCCCACCAGATCCTTCCTCCTACACAGCCTACCCCACTTATCCATCCTACCGGGCCAATAATATCTTCCCCTGATGCCGTGCCGGCACAAAACCTCACCCTACGGAGCGAGCGATTGTTCCACTGGAATTATCCCGCTGCTGCTAATCCCCAGCCTTCCCAGCCGATTATCAAACAGGAAGAAGCTGAACCTCTACCGAGTACCCAGTACGACTTGCTACATCATCTGGACAGGGTGCCCGCTAAGATATCAGTCCTGGAGCTTATCAAGAGATCTACCCTTCACCAGGATGCGCTCAGAAACTTCTTACAAAATGTGATGGTTAGTGAAGACATGGCAGTTGACAATTTACCCACAACACTGGCAACAATCTCCAAAGGGCCGGCCATCACATTTTCTGAGACCGAGCTAGCTCCTCCCGAGGCTCGGCAGATGCCGCTCTGCATTTCAATCACTCTGAATAAAGTCAACATTGACGCATCACTGGTAGACACAGGGGCATCTATTAATGTGTGCCCATTCAGTACCCTCCGGGCTTGCAACATATCTGAAGAACTACTGTGACCTACCCCCACCACCATAGCTGCATATGATAATTCAAGAAGAGCCTGTCACGGGGTGGTCACTATTAAAGCAGAGCTTGGGCCCCTTACCATGCCCATGGAATTTTATGTACTGGACATTGACCCTATGTTCAAGGCTATCTTGGGTCGTCCATAGATTGACACTCTCAGCACCGTACCCTCCACTGCACATCAATGCATTAAATTCCCTTTTCAAGGGAGGGTTGTCAAAGTTAAGAGCTCATCCACGATCCAATCTGTAAAGGCTATTTCAGAAAAGGTTCTTCCTACCTTATGGCCAAGCAGTCGGCCCGTTATGTCAGTGCTGGATCTGAACTTTCCTTGGGCTTATACACCCCGCAGGCCCGTCACTGCAGCGGTTAATATCAAGGTGAAGCCCTAGATCCGAGACTCCAAGGGCTGGGACATTATACTAAAGCTAGGCTACCAACCGGGGAGAGGCCTCGGTGCTCAATTGCAAGGAAGAACCAAGCCCATCCCCAAAGGTAGAAAAATGAACAGGAGAGGTCTCGGCTACCGAGAGACTGCATTGTCTATGATGGGTGATTCTGGGCCACTCACTTTGGACTACCGTCAACATTTTGTTCGAGGGCCTCTCCAGCCCGGCACATTAGCTCCACAGCCAGCTCCACCAAAGATAGATATAGTCTGTCCGATGGCCAATCCACCCCCGTTGCTAAAGGGGCCAGTTGATGATGTGATTGATTATGGTCGGGCCCTTCAGGGGCTATTTCATGAAGAAGACTATCAGAAGCATCAAGAGGTTCGGCTCGTCCAATGGAGGCCGAAGAAGCAACCAGTTCAGCATCCACGGAAGCAGGAGAGCTCGCCGATTGTCTTATCTTGGTCTCCCTCCCATCTTCAATCTCTCCTCCAGCGATGGGAACTCATACCACGTCCCCCTCCCATTGTGATAAATCAATCCTTCAATGATCCGTTTAAAATCCTGTTCGTTCCTTGCACCTGTGGGCATTGTCCTCCTATCAATCTGGCCGATCTATTCACTCCTCCTACCTCCACCACTCCGCTTCACGAGATGTGGTTTCGATCCTCCGATCCCTTCTTTGATTGCATCTTCCCAGAGTTATTCCCCATGCAACTTCCACCTCCCCCATCCTGTTGTGTAGTCTCTACTGATCTCCAAAAAAAAACGTCAAATTCGAAACGGAGATTTCAGTGGAAGATTACGCCACCTTGTCTCCATCCTCCTCCCAGGGGCACGAGTCCCCTGCTCCTCCCCTTCCGCTAGATTTTCTTTCCCCTAGGTTAGGATTAGGGTCCGTCGAGTCTAGAGAAGTAGAGTTAGTTAGGTCTAGAGAAGTAGGGTCTTGTTCTAGCTCGTCTAACCCTTCCTCCTCTGAGCTGCGCCCACTTGCGCGTCCTCCCAAATCCGTTCCTAATAGGTTTCTGTAAGATCTAGCTCAATGTTGTCATGCTCTTTTGAAATGTCCAGAATTTGTTGCTACGGCAATCATAATTGAGGATGAAGAGGAAATAGAGGAGGTGTGGAGCGATAACGGACTCAGTGTCAATGAAATCTTGGACGAGAAAGATCCGATCAATGAGGACAGCGACGTAGATGACACTGTTGATCAGTATGCATAAGGACTAAAGAGATTCGATGAGCCGACATCGGCAGTGGATGAACCTACAAAGGAAATTAATTTGGGAACTGAAGAAGACCCAAGGCCCATCATTATTACCGCTAATCTCCCTTCACAAGTAGAAGAAGATTTGATCAAGGTTCTGAGGGAGTATAGCGATTCTTTCGCCTGGTCTTATGAGGACATGCCAGGTCTTGACCCCTCCTTAGTGGAGCATCGACTCGTGCTTAAACCAGGGGCAACACCTGTGAAACAACGGTCAAGAAGATTTCACCCCCACATGGCCTTAAGGATTAAGGAAGAAGTCGACAAGTTATATAAGGCCAGATTCATTAGAGTTGTTCTATATCATCAATGGGTGGCAAACATAGTCCCTGCTATTAAGAAGGATGGAAAGGTGCGCATTTGCATTGACTTCAGGGATCTTAATAAAGCATGTCCTAAAGATAACTTCCCGCTGTCTCACATCGACGTCCTAGTGGATAACATTGCCGGGTACAAAGCTTTATCATTCATGGATGGATACTCACGCTATAATCAAATCCGTCTCGCTCCGGAAGATCAAGAGAAAACCTCCTTCACCACGCCCTGGGGCACGTACTGTTATGTGGTTATGCCGTTCGGTCTGAAGAACGCGGGTGCCACCTATCAGAGGGCGATGATGGACATCTTCCATGACATGATGCATATCTATATGGAAGCCTACGTGGATGACATTCTGGTGAAGTCGAGGACTAAAGAAGAACGTCCCTCTATTTTGGCTAAGGTGCTGCAAAGAGCCAGGGAGTACAAACTGAAAATGAATCCGAAGAAGTGTGTATTCGGAGTCTCTTCAGGGAAGTTGCTAGGTTTTATAGTGGGCAAACGGGGGATTAAGATTGATCCTAACAAAGCACAGACTAAAGAATATCATGAAACTTCGAGGACTGATTGGTCGATTGCAATTCATCAGAAGATTCATATCCCAACATTCTCAAAGGTGACGTCCGTTTTATGAATTGCTTAAGGCGGGGGTTAAGTTTGAATGGAATCAAGACTGTCAGAAGGCCTATGAGGACCTAAAGGAATATCTATCCAATCCCCCGGTTTTGCAACCTCCTATCCCTGGGAAACCCCTAATCCTATACATCTCAGTCATTGAGGACTCCCTAGGGGCGGTCTTAGCACAAGTAGATGATGAAGGGAAAGAGCGGGCTGCTTATTACCTCTCTCGGTTGTTTAACCCAGCTGAGTCCAAATACACCGCTATGGAGAAGACTTGTGTCGCCTTAGTGTGGGTAGCTCAGAAGCTTAAACATTACTTCCTTGCCCACCTAGTTACGTTGATCTCTAGAATGGACCCAATCCGCTATCTCTTAGAAAAGCATGTCCTTTCTAGTAGATTAGCTCGCTGGCAGAGTTTCCTCTCCGAATTCGATATCACTTTTGTCATTCAGAATGCGGTCAAATGGTATGCCATCGCTGAGCATCTTGCCCATCTCCCCATTCCTTACACTGACTCTATTCAGGACGATTTCTCTGATGAGCATCTCTCTACTATCTCTCATCATCCCTTTTGGTCTCTGCACTTCGATGGTGCACTCAATTCTCAAGGCCGAGGGATCGGCGATGTTCTGCTCACTCCAGAGGGAGTGACTATTCTCTTTGCTTATCAACTTCGATTTCCTGCTACCAACAACATCGCTGAGTATGAGGCTCTCTTAGCCGGATTGAAGCACGCCTATCTCCTAGGCGCGCGCTATTGGAACATCATAGGAGACTCTCAGCTCATCCTGCGGCAAGTTCTGTCTACTTACCGCACTCGTGACCCCAAGCTCAAGCCCTATCAAGATCTGGTCATGCTCCTGGCTAGGCAATTCCGTAAGCTGATCTATATTCATACTCCCAGGTCTCAGAACATTCTAGCCGATGCCTTAGCTTCCCTTGCTTCCTCTCTATCTTTCCCTCTCAGTCGGAGCACTGAGACTATCGTCGTTCAGAGATTGGACGCACCCTCTCTTCAAGATCCTTAAGGAAGTATCTCTGATGGAGTTAGAAGAGATTCTGGAGGAAGAAGAATTGCCCTGGTATCATGAAATTGAGTTATTTTGCAAAGATGGATCATTCCCAGAAGGGGCAAATGCCAAGCAGCGCAAGTCAATAAGGAGAGCCGCCTCAAGGTATACCATTGTTGCAGGAGAATTATACAGGCGCGCTACCAATGGAATGCTCATGAGATGCTTAGATGATGATGAAGCTTGGAAGGTGGCTGAAGCAGCCCATTCTAGTGAGTGTGGTGGTCACGTCAATGGCCAGGCTCTAGCAAAGAAGATCCTTAGGTAGGGCTACTATTGGCCCACTCTAGAAGAAGATTGCTCCCTCTACGTCTGGAGGTGTCTTAAGTGCCAACTCTACACTGATAAAATTCATGCTCCAGCTTCATCTCTCCATCCTCTTTCCGCTCCTTGGCCATTCTCTATGTGGGCTTTCGACGTCGTCGGCCCGCTCGGTGATCCTAATTCTCAGATCAAGTAGAAATCATTTATCCTTACCGCCACTGAGTACTTCACCAAATGGGCTGAAGTAGAGGCGTACGCGGAGATTAAAGCTTCAACGGTGCGCCGCTTTATCATGAAGAATATCATCTCGCGGTTCGAAGTGCCAAGCAGCATCATCACCGACAACGGACCCCAGTTCGTATCTCAAGAGCTCAAGGACCTATGTAAGAAGTTCAATATTGCATTGCATCATTCGTCTCCATATTATCCTCAAGGCAATGGTCAAGTCGAGGCCACTAATAAAACCCTTCTTAAAATTATAAAGAAAACATGCGAATCTCATAAGTTTTCTGATTGGCCAGAAAGATTAGTGGAAGCTCTATGGGCTTACCGCACCTCCGTCCGTACTCCAATGGGACAAACTCCCTATGCTCTTACCTATGGGATGGAGGCGGTGCTCCCATATGAGATCTTGATCCCTTCCCTTAGAGTGCAGCTCGATAAGGAACTTAATCTCGACGAACGTCTAGAGGCGTTGCTTGTTCAGTTGGAACTCTTAGATGAGAAGAGGATGAACACGGCCGATCACGTATCCCTTTACCAAAAGAGAGTTTCGCGTTATTTTCAGAAGAAGGTAATTGAACGTAAATTTCAAAAGGGTGATATGGTTTTGAAACGTAAATTCATTCGGTCTGCAGGTCCTAGGTCTAAATTACAACCTAACTGGGAAGGGCCCTTTGTCGTAAAAGAGGCTTATCCAGGGAATGCTTATCGCTTAGTAAACGTAGAAGGTGAGGAGCTCGCTCACGCGTGGAACGGGTTGTATCTTAAGCGTTTCTTTCCTTAGAGTCTAACCACGTGCTATCCCGGCAGCAAGATGTTCCTCCATTTCACTATAAAGAAGGGTCCCGAGTGAGGCAATCACAAACTACACGACATCCCTGGTCAGGTGTCCCGCTTCGTAAATACCGTTTCTCCTCGGCCATGCTTTGGGGGAAAGTCGAGGTCCCTATCCGTTTCTTTCTTCGACTGAATCCAGGGGCAAGAGGTGAATAAGGAGGCGATGACCACTCCAGGCACCCTAACGAGAGGAGGTCTCAAATAGGAGCAGTACGTTATGACCTGACGCCACAAGCAAAGAAAAGGAAAGTAAAGGAGCAATCTTTGTGACAAAAGCAAAAGCATTATCTCAAAAGTCCACCCACCAAAATTCCAAAGCTCCAGAAAAAGAAAGAAAGCTAGGCATGGCAAGAGTGGCAGTACATTTTCCCGCGGGACAAATGAGCCCGGTCGTATGCATGCCTAGAATGGACGAAGGTTCGATGACGGACACAAAGCCCCGGCACAACAGACCAAATCTCTAAAGGGTTGTCTGGAGAGGAACTCAAGTCCTAAAAACTTCTATATCTGGCCTAGGCTTACCCCCATGTTCTATTTTCCTTTTTAGGATCAAGACTAGTACCCTGAGTATGGCCCTGGTAAAGGCACCGTTAGGCGAGTTGGGCCTTGGTCAGGGATTGTCACCTTATTGCACGCCAACCTCGGGAACTCTCGTTACAATAAGAAGGACCCACGTTGTCGGGGGAAGGCACTGGTTTCAAAATCCAAAAAATCATATATTTCAAAATCCAAAAAATCATATATTTTAAAATTCAAAAAATCATATATTTCAAAATCCAAAAAATCATATATGTCAAAATCCAACAAAATCATATATTTCAAAATCCAAAAAATCATATATTTCAAAATCCAAAAAATCATATATGTCAAAATCCAAAAACATCAAACATTTTCAAAATCCAAAAAAACATCAAACATATTTCAAAATCCAAAAAAATCGTATATTTCCAAAATCCAACAAAAAACCACATATTTCAAAATCCAAAAACATCAAATATTTTTTAAAATCTCACAAAAATCAAATATATTTCCAAAAACTCCAAAAAAACACCATCACACGCATTGCATGCATCGCATTATTGCTATTATATCTTTCCGCCTATTTGATAAGGCTCCACCCCTTGACCAAATATCAAGAAACGGTCATTCTCTAACTTGCTTTAAGGCAAGGGGATGAGTCTAAGAACAGATCTAACTTGTCTCTTGTCTAAGTGTGTGCAGAACGCAGATTCAAGCTCAGGGTTGAAATCTCACAATCATACGGGTTCAGGACTGTGACGCACCATCTCCAGGCCGTCACGCTCATCTAACGGTCTATCCTGGACCGTCACTTTGTCTTCAGGCATTGGCTCTATTCTCTCAGCAGCTCTCTCTCCAACGGTTTGGGTCACGACCGTCACTTACTTCTAACGGTCTGTCGTTGGGCCGTTACATCTTCTAGAGAACTTAATTCTCCGTCCGTTCCCCTGACGGCCTACCGCCAGACCGTTATATCCTTCTAGCGGCCCTCTCAAGACCGTTACACTCTCCAGAGGCTTCGTTTTCAGATCATTCTAGCCAAGTCAAGCCACAACTCATGCTCATATACCTAAGGCATTCCCATCTCATTCAAATGAACTTAATAAAACATAAGATTCATAAAATTTCAATTCTAATTGTCTTTCAACATCTTTCATGAACAAGAAAAAATCAAAATACATTCAGCTTCTTATCCGCAAGAGGGCGGATCTTCCTCAACTCTTTCACGTAGCCACGGCGTGCTTCGTCGTTCTCTTCCACTTCTTCTTGCCACGGACGCACCTTGCTGATCTCCTACATGGTCAGTGCGTTCTGGACCACTCTTTCATCCTCCTCGGTCCCCATCTTCCTAGGTAGAAGGGGAGGGTAGTGTGATAGTGCAGGAGCTTCAATCCGAGGTAGTCCGATCTGAAGATGGCACCGGTGCGGGTTGTAGATCACCATGGTAGTATTTCCCACTAGCTGGAGGTCCAGGCCTAGACGCCGCGGTATTCTAAACAAGGTGCTCCGAAGGATTCTTGGTCGCATGATGAATTTCTCCATTGGCAAAGTGTTGAAGAAGAGGCGCCATTCATCCCGTGTTTTCTTGTCCGCCGTCTTGCATTCAACCTGTGAAGAAAATCCAGAAGCGCCTCCAATAAAGAACAAAGGGTGGCTCCCAAAGATTCGGCTAGCAGAAGTTATATCCTCCTTGGGTTGGAATTTAATCCTCACTCCCATCCAACACTCGAGAAGTACCATGGAACCGAATAGAGGTCCTCCTAGGCAAGCGGAGCTTAGTCCTTCATAGAGATATGAGAGGATCGCTTGAGAGATGGACATTCCCCGCCACAACTTGCTAATAATGCTGAGATTTTGGGTATCTAAGAGGTGGTCGGTTGTAGTGAAAAGGAAGACTCCGCATAAGCAAACCACCACCGCCTTGGCTATTGCTTCGTGTTTCTCCCACTTGTTTTTGCAATGAGAGACTATCCATTGTGCTAAGGGTATCAAGTGTATGTGGTGCGGGCTGATCATGGTCCTCACGTCCTTTGGGTTATGGATGAAATCACTCAAGATCAAGGACGGGTCGATAGGCTCCACCGTGTAGCAAACTAGATCTCCATCCCCCGCCTTAGTCTTAGGAAGGGATAGGTAGGTTTCTACCTCCTCTAATAGGACTGTAGCTTCAAAAGAAGGGAATATGAAAGTATGTGTTTGTGGATGCCATAATTCTATGAGGGCTAAAATGCTTGGCCAATCTAATGACAATTTATGAAAGTTCTTGGCTAAAACCAACAAGGGTTGGAGGTGCCATGCCCTAAGGATTGCTACAACTTCTAGAGGGAGTTCCTTGATCATGGGAGCCACCCACTTCAGATTGGAATAACATCTTGGACCAGGAAGAGGCTAAAGAGAAGAAGAAGATCATGAGGGAAGATGAAAGTGCAGAAAATTGATGAACTTGGCTAAGGTAATAAAGAGCTTACCACCCTTTGAGCATTTGAACTTAGATGTTTGGGAATTGAGGTCAGCCTTTGTAGCTCTCCATGCTTTTTTCTCGCAGCCTTAGGCCCGGTGTAGACTTTCTCCTCCATGGCCATCACCTCAAAGCTTCGCTTCATCTTGTTTCCTGCCCTTAGGAGAGGTTCTTCAGCCTTCTAGCAGAGAATTCAGAAAGTTACGATTTTTGGCTAAATTCCCAGGTTTTAAAGGCTTGCTTGTGGCTTTAAAGTGATAAGATTTGGATTAGAAGACTTTATCTTAAGTTTGGGAGAAGTCCAGAGTGGATTGAAGGGTTCTTATCTCAGATTTTACCTCTCACGGCACAATCCATCTCAGAGTACGTTTCATTCTCTAACGGTCTATCGTAGGGCCGTCACTTGCCTCTGACGCGCCATCCATGGGCCGTCACATTTCCTGTGGGTTTAATTTAGCCCAATCTTGTTCTGTCAAGCCTGACGGTCTAGCATCAGACCGTTATCTTTCATGACGTGTGGACTCTGAGTCGTCACATTCTCTGTCGTTCAGTTTCGGCTATCCATTGCTCAATCATGCCTGACGGTCAGGCCACAACCGTTACTTGGCTATAACGCCCCGCTCCTAAACCGTCACATTTTCTGCAAGTTGCCCTGATATCCCACTGCTCTGCCATCTTTAACGGTCTGGCATTTGGCCGTTACCTATCTCTGACACACCAGCTATGGACCGTCACACTTCCTGCTACTCAGTTCTGTAAAATTGGCCTCTGTCCTCTCTAACGGCCTCCATCTGAGGCGTTACATGATCCTGACGGTCTGGACCTAGACCGTCACTTTTTCTGCTATTGAGATTGAGCTATTCCTTTCGGCCTATGATTAGACCTGGCGGTCTTACACACTTTTCCTTCCGTTCATCCTGTCCAGTCTTTCATCCACACATCACATCTCATCCCATATTCCATTCCTACGGTTTCAGCCATTCATCCACATGTCCACATGTATCTGTTCATACATTTTTTCCTGTATTTACCATTCATCATCCACATTCATTCCGATAATTTCATTCACATTTCCACATATCCATGTTCTGCATTCACATTCACACATTCGTTTCTGCGTTCACACATCCATTCATTCACATAAAAAGAAAAACAAACAAAAGACCAAAAAGAAATTTTCATTTCATTTATTTTCATCATTTATTTCATTTTTCATATAAGTCATGTACAAGTAAAGTGATAACAGAGAGATCAAAGTGCATCACTTAGCCGGTTTTTCTACCAGGCTGTCGTCATCTCCACCCTCCGGCTTCCTAACCGGTGGCGCTATGGAGGCACTCTCCTCCTGCTGACCCCACTCCGCCCTCTCATTCCTCCGTTGGCTGGAGGAGCTGACGAGGTAGTCTGCCACTGATCCAGCACGAGCAGCACTCCTCGACACTCCGCTCTGAGAGACTCCCCGCTCAGGTCCTCGGCCCATCATCCGTATGGTCCTCTCCAAGGTCTGAACCTCAACCTTCATGTCATGGGCCTCGAGTCGCACAGCCCGTGCCTCGGATCGGTATCTCTCGAAGTCTGCTGTCTGTGTGGCCGTCCGCTCAAGCTCTCCTTTCAAACGGGACACCTCTACTTGTAAGACCTCTGCCTCAGCCCGGTTCCTCTTCGCCTCAGTCCGAGCCAATTTCGCCTCAGCCGCTGCTGTGGCTAGCTCTCTCGCCTATAGTTTGCATTTCATATAGTTAGTCACATAAGCATTTAATTTGCATAAGCATTTTAGCATCCTACCCGCTCCGCGAGGGTGGCCTCCGCCTCCTCGGCCCGGGCAACCGCTCGGGCAAACTCGATGTCATGCTCGGCCCTGCCTCCCGCCGGCTGTGATGACGACGACGGGGCATCCGGTCCCGCACTTTGCGCTCCCTCAGCCCGCTGCATTTATAAATCATGGTTAGTCAATCACGTTGGCATCATTTACATAATCATAAACATAATCATAAGTTTTTTAGTTCAAAGATTTTTGGGAATCTTACCAGAAGCTCCAAGGCGGTCTGGTACTCGTCCCGTTGCTGGACGGTGGCATGGAGTAGCCCCTCGAGCTCGGCTATCCTTCCCTCGGGGTCTAGCTACATTTAGAAAGCATATGATTCAGTGCATATAGAAAATTTTCATATAGAAGCATTCATAGTTTAGGGTTTAGAATGGCATACCGGTTGTTGGGTACCTCGGTCCACCCGGTCCCCGTACCGCCGAGCGAAGGCCTTCAAGTACACCTCGTCGCTCTCGTCCCGCTCCTTCACCGCTCTACCCCGACGGTTCCAATCGTGGACATACTTCACCTTTCGGGTGCACCAATCCACGTCCCCGCTAATGCCCTTTGCTGACTTGCCCGGGCGTTCGTCACCACGGCGTGGAAAGGTCACCTCAGGTTGGTGTAGTCCCCGAGTTCGCAGGATCAGCCGGTAGTGGAGTGGCTTGATGATATGGATGCAGTGCAACCATATGTCTCGTCCCCGGTACGAGAGAGCTGCCTCCACCCATGGCTGTCCCTCGTAGCTCTTGCCTCGGTATGGGGTCCATCTCACCTAGAAAGCATGATAGTCCATGTCAGCATATTTTTTAGCATACAACATTCATAGAAGCATTTAAAGCATTTAGAGAGCATTTTGAGTTTTGGGCTTACCGCCGTGTGCGGGAAGCAATCCAAGTCGTCCTGGATCGCCCGGGTCAATCTAGTGATCAACCCCGGGTCCCTCGCAACCACCCATCGTCTGGCGACTGGGATCCGCCCGGGGTGGAGTAGTGTGCCTCTCCCGATGCCTGGGAGGTACATGTAGCTCCAGATCTACATTTAGAACTCTAATGTCAATCATTTGCATTTGCATAACCATGAGCATAATAGAAAAGCATTTAAGTTTACCTGTAGGAAAGGTGAGAAGCCGCCCAGCATCGTCTGCCGGTCCGTCATGCTGAGGGGCTCGATCAGGATGGCTAGCACTGCCGCTCCCCATGCATATTTCCCGACTCTGCCCAAGTCTCCGATCATCGGTAGCAGCCTGCAGCTGATGACATCCGCTCCAGTCGCGAATAGGAGCTTCCCGAACAGTAGCATAAGGAAGCGCCTCAGGACGCGATCTCCTTCTAGTCCCGCCTCTGCCGCCACTCGTGGGCGCACCTGCTCTATCACTCTGCCCAGATGCTCCTCTAGTGGCAAAACCACTGCTATCGTCGCTCCTCTCAATCCTAAGCTCTCCTACAGTCATGATCTCGAGAGCTGGGATGATGTCTGCCCTAGTCTGATCAAATATAGCCCCAGCAGCTCCTTGGCCATCTCTCGGTAGTCCCGGTATGTCCATCCTGTCACTGCAGCTCCGTGGACTCTCAATCCGGTGATCCTCGCCATGTCTTCCAGCGTGGGGATCATGTGACCCCACGGGAAGATGAACGCCCTGCTGATCGGATCCCATCTCTCATGCAAAGCGTACAGCAGCGGAGTGTCCATCCGAATCACCTTGATGCTCAACACTTCACCGAACCCCATCGCGGCCAGTCTCTCTCTCTGGTAGTCGGGCAGTGCCTGGTATACCGTCCGGATCTGGAGCCATGAGATCCTCGTCTGTCTCTTTCCCTGCATTCATTTAGAGCACAAGTTAGTCAATTGCATAATAAAATCATTGCATAAGCATTTATAAAATGAAAACAACACAAAAATTGAATAATTGAAAACTTGAAAAAATAGTTTTAACCTCTGGTGACTGTGACGGCCCTGGGGTGGGGCGTCACAGTGCTCTAACGCACCAGGGAAGGTGCGTCACAGTTGTGATGGTCGCTGGAAGGACCGTCACAGCCCCTGCAAAGGGGAATTTTTCATTCTAATTCCTAGGCTCTCCCACATTGGCCTAAAGGCCTACAAATGATCCTAATGGGTTCATGGACCCATCATCTACCCCCCATTCACACATGCATACACATAAAAAACTATAAAAATTAAAAATTGAAAGATTAGGGTGGGCGGCCTACCTCTCGGTCTTGGCCCCTCTTCCTCTTCTTCTCTTGTTCCTTGGGCTCTCCCTCATCCATGGGGATTTCCCCTTGGTCCTCCTCGGCCGTGGGAACCTCTCCTTCTTCCGTTGTTGCCCCCCTCGCCCTAGTTTCTTCTTCCACGGGCCTTGTCACCTCCTCTCGTTCCATTCGGCGATGGAAGCATCGGATGGCCTTCTTCTTCCCTCTCTCCCTCTTCTTCAGCGGCGGTGGAGGCTCGTCGCCGGCCATTTCGTCGGTGGTCGTGGGTGGTCGCCGGTGGTTGGTCTCGGTTTGGGGCTTTTTTGGGGTGTTAGGGTTGAGAATGCTTGAATGAAAGGCTGTAACCGTTCGGTTTTTTTTTGAATGCTCAGGAAATGTGACAGTCTATCGCCAAACCGTTACATTCTCTTACGCGTAGTCATTGGACCGTCAGGTCTTTTGAATATGTTGCATTGAAGAATGTGAACTACCAATCTATAACGGTCCTGTCTTAGACCGTTATATTGATGTGACGCTCTCTCAGTAGGCCGTTACAGCTTGCAAGTTTCTTGATGAATAAAATGGTCTATATGATGCTTGAATGATTGCATTTTCTTCCATGATGTTCATTATTGATGCTTCTCATGCGTATAAATGGTTATGCCTTGTTTCATGCCCATATTTATTATCATTGGCTAACCTTTTTCTCATGGATGAAGTTATGAAAAACATCATGCCGTTCGTCAGGCAGGTAAGTCAGGTGCAGTATCTCGATCCCTTGTCCCTTTAATGCATTACTATATGTTATCTATGATATATTATCTCGAGAACCGGCTGGTCATTCATGTGTTCTGGGATCTGATGTTCCCCTTAAATAAAAATGATGATGATCTAAGTACACATGTTTAATCGTTGGATAGGCCGTTAGGTTGGAAAATTTTGGGGACGATGGTTCTATCTTGCACGCCGTGGTTGCAGGTGGTGTCCTGACCCTGATTTTTTTAGTCTAGCAATACTATTCTCGAGTATTTTGTTATTTTATCATTCTTTGCATTCGCGTTGACGATTTCTTTTTCTTTAGCCCAGCATGCATCATACGCATCTTTTAAGCATTCATGTGCTTCGTCTGTCAAGGCGTTTCAATGAGGGTGAAATAGCTGTGTTTTTGATCTCGAATGAGGAGAGTCATTCCACTCTAAATTGGAAGGTTTCCTTTGATCTATTCGCTTGATTTGGTTAGCTGAAGATTCATGTCTGGAGTTTAGTCAGTTATCTCTTTCCTTTCCGTAGCCTCCGACGGCTAGCCGTGTTCTCCTTTCCTTAGTTGTTAGTTCCTCCAGATATGCGTCCTTTGGTTGGCTATTTCCTTGTGATTGGTTTGAAGTTATCCAGAAAATTCCTAATCGCTTGTTGGTAGAACGGGTGTTGTTTGCCTTAACGCCCACTTTTGCAGTCCACTCCGCTTCATTTCCGCTTCATCTCCATGTCCCATTTCGATTTCGCTTCACCTCTGCTCGCTCCCCTGCAAAGAGGACGTTAAGGAGGGGCATCTGTTGACACCCGTTTTATGACCAATAAGTTGGGTTATCTCCTTGTTCATTCTATATGATGCTCCAAGTTATTCCCGTTCATTAAGCTCTCTTGATCAATTAGAGGCTTATTTCATGGGTCTTGTCCTCTTGGTTGAGTCTAGTTTCCTCGGCACTTTCGATGGATGAAAGCTTAGTAAACTCTTATTTCTTTTGGTTCTTATTGATTCTGACGGTCCATACCAGGGACGTTACATCCTTCTGACGTGTCAGCCATGGCCGTTACATCTTGAAGAGTCCTAAGACTTAAAGCCTTTGTTCCAAAGTTTATCCTTTTGCTTATCCGTTGGCTCTAACGGTCTGTCGTGCGGCCGTTATTTTCTCTAACGCATCCACTCATGGCCGTTACATTCATTCAAGAGTCCAATTGTTTGAAACCTCCTCGTTAATTTTATCTCTTTTGGGGATAAGGTTAGTGTGACGGTCTCTCCCTGGTGCGTTACATTCATGTGGCGGTCTGTCGAGCAGCCGTTACATCCAACAGAGAGTCCTGGCTGGTCTGGTCTTTTCTCTGCTACTCCGTGGTCGAGTTAAGAGTTTGATCTTGTGATTTCTCTTCCAAATCTAATCCTCAGACCCTTCTGTTTGTTTCTATGGACTCTTGGGAGTATTATCTTCGAGAGTTTGCTAAGAGTTATCCTCTTTTCTTGCTGGATTATCCTCTGCTCGAACAGAGATTTTCAGGGTCTATAAATAGCATCCTTAACTTCATGGCCTAGGGAGGAGAAATCTGGAGTTGGCGTCGAAGTGCTGCCGCTTTCTGGAGCCATCTTCATCCAAGAGGAGTCTACTCTCACGTCCATCTGCTTCACGGTGAAGGGAGTATTCATTTCATTGTGTTTGAGTTCCATCATTGTCATATTTGTGTTCTTCCTTCCTCATTTTCATCATAGCATTGTCCTACTCCTTTCTCCCATGTTCTTCATCTATTTTCATCATCTAAACATCCTTCCCACATTTTAAAAACGCCCAGAGGGGTTAAAAAACCAAAACTCCCTGGTATTCCCCTTTCCTTTTGCATGATCTTAAGTCCTTTGAGAATTGATACTCTATTGTTTAAAGGGCTAATTTGGGGTCATTTTCTTGTGTTTTACATTCTTTGGTAGGTTTATAGAGTTTATTAGACGAAGCCCAAGCTTTCTGGCCGGCTGGAAGGTTTGGAGTTCAAAGAATCCACAGGCTATTTCTGCAGGTTCTCTGACGGTCTTGGTCAGGCGCGTCAGGCTTCTCTAACGGTTCATCGGGCGACTGTCACACTGCTGTGACGCACAGGTTCTGGACCGTTACATTCAGCTGATCTGCAGATTTCACTGATTTCTCTCTCCCGTGGGCGGGTGTGTCATCCTCCTATTTCTAAGGTATTGATCAGGTTTTTTGACTTGTTTTATTACCTTAGTGGCGATCACGTTCTTTCCTTAGTATTGGGCATTGATTTCTCTCTCATATCTCATATTTCCTTTACTTGTTCCACCCACGCGGTGTGTTTATTTATTCCTTACTCCACGCTCTGGCGTGTGTCTTTCTTTGCCTTCTTTAGCTTAGTTTGATTGAGATAGCATTGCCCATGCTAGAGCTTGTTCTGATTGCCTAGGTTCCTGGTTCACATGTCCATAGGTTGATTGAGATCATTGATTTTTGCTTATCATCTTTATCACTCATCACAACCATAAAATAAGGAAGCAAAACAAATCAACAATGATGTGTGAGGTCGGCCTTGTTCCCGATAGGTGTAGATATGACTAAGTCTAACCATTTAGGCTCCTTAGTAAATGTAGCAGCAAATGTCTTGGAAATAAATGAATGTGTTGCTCCAGTATCAAATAAAACTTTAGCAGTCTTAGAGCAAACGATTAGTGTACCTTCCACGATTCCACCTTCTGTCGGTTCCATCTCTTGAAGAGCTTGCAGACAGCCTTGCTTCTTTGCCGGGAGCTTCTCCTCTTTTATGGCTTGCTCATTCATCAGTGGGCAATTTGGACTCCAATGTTCTCAGCTTCCACAACAGAGACATGCGTCTAACTTCCTCCAGCATTCCGCGGTCTTATGGCCGGGTTTATCACAATATTTATAAATGTCCTTGGAAGGTGTGGTAGTGGAGAATGGCTTGACATTCTTTTGGAATTTCTTTCCTTTGGAGGACTCCCCTCCACTGTAGTACCGCTTCTTGTTGAATGATGCTTTAAAATTTCCCGGGCTTGTGACAGGTTCCTTCTTGTCCCTTCCTCGGATCCTCTCTGATAATTCGGTGGCGTCCTCGAGCAACTACGCATGCCGAACCATTTCCGAGTAGACTTGGATGTCCATCGGTGCAAGTTGTGTAATGTAGTGGGGCCGAAGCCTGTTGAGGAACCTTTTAGCCTTCATTCTCTCCATACACACTAGGTGGAGTGCATACCTAGACAGTCTTGAAAACTGGGCCTCATACTTGGCCACTTTTAAGCCCTGTTGTTTTAGAGTGGCAAAGTCCGCGGCCTTCTTCTCCTGGATATGGTCAGAGAAGTACTTGTTGTTGAAATGCTCATCGAATTCATCCCATGTGACATGGTAATCGAGCAATGTTGCTTCCACGGATTCCCACCAACATCGAGTGTCCCACTCTAGTTGGAATACAGCCAGTAGATCTTTCTCCTCGTCCGTGCATTGCATCACGCGGAAAATTCGTTCCATTTCCTTTAACCAATTTTCGGCATCCTCGGGGTCAGACGAACCCATGAACCTTGGTGGGTTCATGTTACGGAAAACCCTATGGAGATCACCGGCTCCACGATTAGCACCACCTTGAGCCACTTGTTGTAGCACATGTGTAAGGCCTTGCACGGTGCGCTGCATTTCACGCCATTGTGCTCTTTCAGCGGCCATGATCCTATAAAAGGGTTTAAGCATAATAAAGATCGGGTTTAATTATAAGGTCCAAAGTCAATATAGAACTTAACCCATGGCTCTACCCATCTTACCGGGTAAGGTATAAACCTATCCTTGGACTTGGGTTTTTTTTTTACCTAGATTTCGATCATGACTTCTATTTTTTTCCTAACCCCTTATTTCTTCTAATTTCCTAGGAAATTGAAATCCTAGGCTCTGATACCATGAAGACTATCACACCCCGAGCGCGAAAGATACCCGGATGCGTGACGCATCTATATAGATCGTGTCATTCGTGTAAAGTCAGAGCGCGCATAGTACTCGGTAATTTTATTGCTAACGCAAAGTTTGACCATAATACCATGGTCCAAGATGACAATTATTTAACCAGAATAATAGCATCCCAAATTAATTCATAATGCTACATATTTTGGCATAATCCAATCCAACTTAATCATATCTGACCGAAATGTACCATACGATTACAAGCCTTAACAATAATTTGCAAAATACAAGGTAAGACACAAGACTAGCTGACGGTACACCAATCGGTGACTCTAGCGCTCATCACTCGGTATCATTCCCATCCAGGTGGTAGTCGCTATCCAAATTTTCTGAAAAATGTTAAATTGCAACTGGATGAGTGAATCGCTCAGGATGATTTATATCTCAAGCTCTAACAATCTTTAAGTTAATTACACGTTCATGTGGTATTTTTTGACCAATTGGTCCTAGTATCATAGGCGACCGAACGGCCACCCCCCTAATTACTAGACCGACCTACTGTAATAATTCCATAAACACCTAGCGAAGATATGGAAAACAACTAAAGTAGCCCTATGTTCGGATCTGACAATACCATACCATAATGAAAAGGATGCATGTTCGATCAAGCAAGAATATCAAGAATTGTATCAAGAGAGTATCACATGAATTTCAATAAGCTGTATCAATAAAGAACTAGCAAGTAATTGCCAAGTATTTCCCAGAAATCAGTATTCAATCAAGTATTTCAAGAGTTTAACATTCTAGCAAGCCCTTCCAAGAAGGGGAAAATCAGGATTCAAGTAAGTGATTTCAAGCTCGTGTAATAACAAGTAGTGTAATAGAATTGGCTATTTCATTCATTTCATTCAAGCATGTAATTGCCCTATTTTGGGCCAAATGATTCATTTCAAGCAAGTCAAGCATGTCACAAGAGAGTAATTGGGAATGTCTCAAGTCAAGTCAGGCAAGCAAGTACTTCGGTGCAATGCCAAACACCGTGATCAATAAACTCCCATGGGCACAAGTACCTTCGGGTGCTCCTCCCAGGACCAGACCGGGCCCTATATGCACAACATTCATGTATACTTTTTGACATCCACTCTCATTTGTATAGCCAATATATAATTTTAAGAAGTTTACACGTTGTAGGAACATAAGGTAGATTTTTCAGGAATAGACTTCAAGGGCATATCACATATAAATGATGAATTATGACTAATCCACTTAAAATGCATGACACATAGGCAAGTCTGGTAGATCTTGGCTTCCTTATCTAAGGGGTTTAAAACTTTGAAGCCCAATTCAAATTTCAGGGTTCTCTAACTTGAGTTTACAAGGTTTTAGTAACGAGAATTTCTCAGTTTTTTAGTAGTGAGTTTACTGGGCTTAGTACATGGTTCAGGGGTTCTCGGTCACAAGGATGGCTCAGGGAAATGGCACCCTGGTACAGGGGCGCTATTTCCTGTCTCATATATATTTTTTGAAAATTATTCTCCATTTTAGGGGGTAAAGAAATGGCGCCCTTATGAAGAGTCTCTATTTCATTGAATAGAGTCATCACTGAGAGTCTCTATTTCAGTGCTGAAATAGAGTCTGTCCGGAGGGTCTCTATTTCAGTAAATAGAGTCTTCCCGGAGGGTCTCTATTTCAATAAATAGAGTCTATCAGGGGAGTCTCTATTTCAGAAGGTTAACAATCTAACAGGAAAACAAGTTTACACGTACTGTAAACAGGTTTAACAGGCTATGTGATTTGACAAGCTATAGGATTATCATAGCTTAATGACGGCTATGTAATTAATAAGGTTTGATAGGATATGTAATCACCAGGCTCTGTAATTAACAAGTTTAACAACTAACATGCTTAACAAGATAAGCAATTAACAGGTTAATATGTTTACAAGTTCAACATGTGTAACAGGCAGATCATCAAGGTTTAACAGATAACATGTTTAACAGGTAACAGGTTTAACAGGTTTAACAGGCTAATCAGCATGGTTTAACAAGTAAAAGGTTGAACCGGTAACATATTTAACAGGTTTAACAGTTTTAACAAGCTAATCAGCAAGGTTTAATAGCTAACAGGTTCAACAGGCTAATAGACAGGGTTAACAGGCTAATCACAAGATTAGTGGGGGATTAACCCACGGATGGGAAATGGCGCCTTGGGCAGGGGCGCCCCATCAATAAATGGCACCCCCCAGGGGGTCTTCATTTCTGGAAATGGCGCCCCAGTCAGGGGCGCCCTTTACCTTGGGCTCATATACATACCGGTAAGGTACGTTTTGGGACACAAGTCACTATTCATAAATTCTGAAGTTCTTGGAATCAAGATATAAATATATGGACAGGTAGAGAAAAATATCAGGATCACAGGAACATATTCATGCAAGAATTTTATGGTTTGATTATGTAGATATAGATTTTTGAATGCGTTGATTTTCAATTACCGAAAAATGGCTGGAAAATGAAATGACGACACTGTAAAGTGTCTCCCTTTAAATGGCACCCTGGCTAGGGGCGCCCCATTAAATGGCACCCTGGTCAGAAGCGCCCTTCCGCTGGGTGCCCGAGTAGACTCGTGATACTATTCATCATACCAATTTCCACGAAATCTGAAAATGAAGACATGATAAACTAGAGAAAAATCTGGCGATTTCAAAGTCATGCTCATGTAGAAATTTCATGCCTTGGTTCAATATATAAATTCCTGAACATGTGGCTACTAATCACGTAACTTTACTGTTCATGGTTTATAACAAGTGCACAGAATCATGAATTAAAGACGTGTAGACATGGAAAAATGGCAGGATTTGCGAGGTCATGTTCATGCAACAAATTTTGATTTTTGTTCCATAGATATTAGCTTTTAAACATGGATCAATTTACAAGAAATTGGGATAGATTAGGAGTATAAATCATATGTTGTACACGGGGTACTTGGCGGAGAATCTACTTGATGGGGACATCCCCAGCCACTTCACTTTTTTGGATACTCTTGTTGCTTGCCATCAGCACGTCATCATTTTTGGCCATTAATCTTGAGTCATAGCATGTAATTTTTATTTCATTTGGGTCTTGTATGTGTAATCTTTATTTATTTGAGTCAGTTAATAGGTTAATGGGTCAGTTTGTTAGTCAATTGGGCCCAACTAGTGGGCTAGGCCCAAGGGCGCCCCTCCCTTGGAGTTATTGGTCATTTACTTGTTTGTCAAGGTCATTTTGGTCTTAGGAATTATGTAAGCCTATAAATAGGCCCCCACTCCTCTCACATGTAACTTTTTTTGATGATCAATTTAAATTGAGTGAATTAGAGTCTTATTGGAGAGGATTCTCCACTTCTCTCTCTCTCTCTCTCAAAGGGGTGGATTCCCCTCTCTCTTTCTATCTCTTCCTCTCTCTCTCTCACCACCCAAGGGAGGACTGCACCCTACCCTCTCTCTCCTCCCCTTCCCAACCACCCCTCTCCCACCTACCCCATTTAAAGCCACTCCCCTTCCCCATAGCCCTCTTTACTCCACCCCCTAGTCCCAAGGAGATCCCTCCAATCCCCACTCCACCCTCCAACCACCTCATCCCTTTCCCAAGCACCCTTCCCTCTCCCCCATGCAACCCACCACCTCCCTAGGCCATTTGAATTCAAAATCCCCCTTCCCTCCACAGCCCTAGGGTGCCCTCATCCCCTCCCCCTTGACTAGGGTCGCCCCCCCCCCTCTCTCTCATCTCCTCCATTCTTCCTAGCTATTCTCCTTCATCCCTCCCTCCACCTTTGAAGAGAACCCTAAGCTACATGTGCCCCCCCCCTTCCCCAGTTCTTCCACCATACCCTAACCACCCTACCACACCTTCCCACATTCCCCTCCTATCACTAAATCAATCCCCTTCACCATTCTCCACCTTTCTCTGCCGTTTCTAGGTCAATTGGAAGCTTCTTCGACGAGTCTGGTTGCAGCTGGCGACCTGCAGTGTACAACTTGCAGCAGTGACGTCGGCTCCATCTCGGTGACTCTGGAGGTACAACTGGTACCGTTGGAATCGTCTTCAAGTCAGCTTTCCAACGGTGGTGGTCCCGCAGACTTCCAAGGTCGGAGCTGCTCGGAAGAGGTGATCTACTACGACTGCGTAAAACTTCTCAGGCAGAGGACCAGAACCTGAGTGGAAGCTCTTCCACGGCCATTCTGTTATGAATCTGGGTGAGAGTTCTTCTACAAACTTCTTCCTCGACCTACCGGCTTCCAGGATCAAGAAGCGGAACTCCGATTGGCGCCCGGAATCAAGAGTTATCAATTTCTTCCTCCTGGTGCTTGGTTCTGTTTCTTGTCAGTCTGCTCCGACCTCCCCTCCTTGTTCGAGTTCTACCGGTCCACTCCGACATCATCTGGCATCCCCGTTGCTTGCATTTTGAAGAGGACTCGACAACAAATCCATAGGTACCATCCATGCTCAAATTGAAGTTCTGAAGCGCCCGTGGTATCCTTATGTTTCAACTACTGAGGTTCTGCGATAGTCAAGAATAGCAACCTGCTTCCATGTTCAACCCTCTGCCCCGACCAGAACCGGCGACCACAGAAATCAAGAAAATTCTGGCATCATCCCGTTCCAGTTACGAAGAAACCCCCACTGGTCCCGTCTTCAGAAAAATTCTGGAGCGGCTTCTGCGTCTACAACTTTGACTGACTGCCTCCATTCGCAGAGAGCTGACAGAACCGGCCTAGGTCACCATTCGGCGTCCATTTCCTATTTTCCCCTCCCCGCTTGGCCGGCTAAAGGCCCCTCTCTGCGTGGAGGTAGTATTGGTTGTAATCTCATAATCCCCACCCCGAGATCCCCCCCCCCCTTGCATGGGGTATAGTTCATGTAATTATTAAGTCGCAGGTTTGAAGCGTCATCGACGCGACATGTGGGTGCGTGCCCACGCCTCCCCGCTCGACATCATCTCCGGCCTGGATCGGCGTATTCACGCTGGTCAGGTGAGCTCCTAAACACCTTTCATTGCTGAGATTGGCAGTGAGAGAGTGACCGGTCTCAAATTGCCATCAAATTGAGTGACCACCGTGGGGCGAGTTGTGAGAGCAACCACTTAACCCACGCCCTTGGCGTGCCGACCACCCGTGAATTGGGCATCCCTGGCCCATTTGGGGTCCTCCATAAGCTAGCCAACCATTGGAGTATCAAGGTCCCAACTCGGACCCTCTCTATCATCGCTAAGTCGCCTACGGGCACTAGTGTGTGCTTCGCGATCGTGTTCACTAGTGTGAGTCCGCTGCTCAATTTGATTGCTTGCAATATAGGTCCATAGGTGGTTTCACATCAAGTGGTATCAGAGCAAGTTCACAACTTGTCTCTATCAAGTTGGTCCTAGGACGCGCATATGCATTTAGAGTCTTCCAGTGCATCGCTCTTGTCCACTAGTATGGCCTCCTCATTCCGACCTTACCAATCGGTCCTCTCCATAAGTCCAAACCACCAAGGGATGCCTACCACTAACACACATAACCTCCCTGGCCATGTCAACTACCTCATGAAGGCCTTGACCTATGCCAATGAGCGGCTTGATAACATATCGGGTCGACTCAACCAACTTGGAGAAAATGGGCCCGCCCCAAGGACGGACGATAGAAGGACATGCCCCCCACCTCCCACTTTTGATGGAACTCATCTTAATGACTATTTTGATTGGGAGGCATCAATGGACCATTACTTTGAGAGGAATCCCATGTCCGAGGATAGGAAGGTTCGATGTGCCAAAATGCAACTAACCAAAATGGCTCAAACTCATTGGTTAAAAATTGAAGGCTTAAGGATAATTAGAAGGGAAGCTCCCCTCACCACATGGGAGGACATGAAGGATCAACTTAGGGCTAGATATGTTTTCGCCTCCTACCCGGATCACCAAAGCCCAAGGAGCATTTCAACTCCACCATCCCCACCCGACCAACCCAAGACTCCAACTCCCCAATTCCCCACAATGCAACCAAAACCCCATTCCACAACCCACATTACCCAAGCCCCTTTGACCACCCCTCACCTCTCCCTTTCTCAAAAGAGAAAGAGCCCAATGGAGATAGAAGTGAGTGAAATAACCTCGGGTAAGTGCGAGCTGGAATGTTATAGGTGCCACCAATTGGGGCACATCGCTGGGCAATGCCCCATAAGGAAGCATTTTCCCATGTCCCTAGTAGTTGAAACATCTCCCACCCCGGCCACCATTACCCCTCCATCGTTCCCCAACAAGGACACTCCTCCCAAGAACAATCTTTCCAAAACCCCTCAACCCACCCATCTTCTTCTTCCTACCCCAACCCAACCACAACCTAGACCTCCACTACTTTCCTTACCAACCCCAACCCAAGCCCATGCTTGTTCACCACCTCGGGTGCACCATGCTCTGACTATCACCAATTCCCCCGCATTAGACCTACCCAACCCATTATCATTAGGAGTTGAAACCCACACACTCATCCACATGGAAATGGATGCTAGTCCCGATCAACAACCTACCATAAAGGAAATCCAAGAACCTCAACTTCCACCCACCTCTCCTAGTCCGGATCCTCAAGAGCCACACACCTTCACCGTGAATGAGTACATACTCCAATGGCTCAAGCAAGGCCCCACCATCCTTAGTTCACCCCCACACCTCTCACCCATGAGACATCAATCCCAAATTGTGGCCCTACCCTCCTTTCACACCACGATCCAATCCTACTACGAGGTAGAGGGTTGGGATGATCTCCTCAAGGGTTTAGAATGGCAACTAAAGTTGACTTGCGTATTGACCTTAGGAACAGCCCACCCAAGAAGCCTTAGTCTCATCCACCCATGTGATGGTTCTATCACCCCGGTCTTCACCATTGGTTGCTACACTAGTGACCTCCTTCTCATTCTGCCTATGGATGAAGAACCCATCATGGTCCACTCCACTTCCATTAAGATCCCAAGTACCTTGATCGACTGGCCCACTAACGACCTTGGTCCAATTACCTTGGGGGAGGATGACCCACCGTGCGTAGACCATGTGGACATAGAGTTTCTTCCTCTAGGAAGCCCAGTCCATGACCCCTTTGATCCCTTCCAATGGGAGCCTAGTTACCCATGTGACCCACCCACCTTACCCACAACTCACCTTTCCCTACCCCAACCAACCATGTGGGACCAAGTTCACCTCTTCCAAGACTCAGGCCACACAAAGGGAAACATCGCCGTAGGCAACATATGCCTAGGAAGCAAGGAAGAGTCCCACTCCATAATGCCCACCTTCCTAGATCCTTTCGACCCTTTCACATGGAAGCTCAAGGGCCACCCCACACCCATGTACATGGAGGAAATCTCTAGGATAGGAGTGCATAAGTCTTGGCACAACCCACCACTTGGCATGAACATAAAGTCAGGTCCATTTATTCATATCACCCACATGTCAAGTAGGAAGCATGAATGGTCTATATTCGGATGTAATTGCCCTCCTTCATTCATCATGAGTCTTAAGCATGATAGGTGCATTCTTGGATGTCCGGGTCCCCCGACATTTGTCACCCCCATGCATGACCGAATCACCTACGGATGCCCCGGCCCTCCAACCTTTGTTAGGAAGTCCATGCATGATAGGGCCACATTTGATTGCCCCGGCCCACCAAGGCTCATCAATATCCATATGACATCATGGCATTATAGGTCCATCTATGAATGTCCTGGTCCACCTTTATCCAAACACATTTTCATACACCCACCGCATCATTGTGCATGGCATAGGCATCTAAGCAAGTATCAAGCAACAAGCGGTGAGATTCACAAGAAGCGGGCAAAAACTCGTGAGCGCCACTTAAAATTCCAAGTTGGCAACTTGGTGATGATGACTTTGGAGTGGCTCTACCCTAGGGTCACCTCCAATTTGAGGGCATGAGGACTTGGACCTTGCCAAGTTCCGAGTGGCTTTGGCAACCCGGCTTATGGGTTGGACTTACCTATGGGTTTTGGGATTCACCCCACTTCCCACGTGGCGGATCCGGCACCCTCTAAGGGCACCGCGATGGATCCTTGTGAGTGCCTTGAGCTTACACTTATCCTTGCGAGAGACACCCTCGGAGTGCCACCACAAATTAGCCTGAGAGCCCGACGTGAGCACACAGCGGCAGTACTAGGCAAGCAAGATCTCATCGCCAGCATGAGAGTGTGTCCAAGACACTTTGAAAAGTTGAAGCGCCATTCCCCGGCTATGGACGCGGTTTGAGTTTGGAGATCGTGGCGCGCCTGGAGCTGCATTTGGTGTACTACTTCCCTGGTGGACCCATACTCGACGGGGTCGAGTTTTCCCCACCCCGGAGGTATGATGGGGACATCCCCAGCCACTTCACTTTTTTGGATACTCTTGTTGCTTGCCATCAGCACGTCATCATTTTCGGCCATTAATCTTGAGTCATAGCATGTAATTTTTATTTCATTTGGGTCTTGTATGTGTAATCTTTCTTTATTTGAGTCAGTTAATAGGTTAATGGGTCAGTTTGTTAGTCAATTGGGCCCAACTAGTGGGCTAAGCCCAAGGGCGCCCCTCCCTTGGAGTTATTGGTCATTTACTTATTTGTCAAGGTCATTTTGGTCTTAGGAATTATGTAAGCCTATAAATAGGCCCCCACTCCTCTCACATGTAACTTTTTTTGATGATCAATTTAAATTGAGTGAATTAGAGTCTTATTGGAGAGGATTCTCCACTTCTCTCTCTCTCTCTCTCTCTCTCTCTCAAAGGGGTGGATTCCCCTCTCTCTTTCTATCTCTTCCTCTCTCTCTCTTACCACCCAAGGGAGGGCTGCGCCCTACCCTCTCTCTCCTCCCCTTCCCAACCACCCCTCTCCCACCTACCCCATTTAAAGCCATTCCCCTTCCCCATAGCCCTCTTTACTCCACCCCCTAGTCCCAAGGAGATCCCTCCAATCCCCACTCCACCCTCCAACCACCTCATCCCTTTCCCAAGCACCCTTCCCTCTCCCCCATGCAACCCACCACCTTCCTAGGCCATTTGAATTCAAAATCCCCCTTCCCTCCACAGCCATAGGGCGGCCTCATCCCCTCCCCCTTGACTAGGGTTGCCCCCCCCTCTCTCTCATCTCCTCCATTCTTCCTAGCTATTCTCCTTCATCCCTCTCTCCACCTTTGAAGAGAACCCCAAGCTACCTGCGCCCTCCCCCTTACCCAGTTCTTCCACCATACCCTAACCACCCTCCCACACCTTCCCACATTCCCCTCCTATCACTAAATCAATCCCCTTCACCATTCTCTACCTTTCTCTCCCCTTTCTAGGTCAATTGGAAGCTTCTTCGACGAGCCTAGTTGCAGCTGGCGACCTGCAGTGTACCATCAACTTGCAGTGGCGACCCTGGCTCCATCTGGGCGACTCTGGAGGCACAACTGGTACCGTTGGAATCGTCTTCGAGTCAGCTTTCCAACGGTGGTGGTCCCGCCGACTTCCAAGATCGGAGCTGCTCGGAAGAGGCGATCTACTACGACTGCGCAAAACTTCTCAGGCAGAAGACCAGAACCTGAGTGGAAGCTCTTCCACGGCCATTCTAGCGTGAATCTTGGCGAGAGTTATTCTAAAAACTTCTTCCTCGACCTACCAAATTCCAGGATCAAGAAGTGGAACTCCGATTGGCACCCGGAATCAAGAGTTATCAATTTCTTCCTCCTGGTGCTTGGTTCTGTTTCTTGTCAGTCTGCTCCGACCTCCCCTCCTTGTTCGAGTTCTACCGGTCCACTCCGACATCATCTGGCATCCCCGTTGCTTGCGTTTTGAAGAGGACTCGACAATGAATGCATCGGTACCAGCCATGCTCAAATTGAAGTTATGAAACGCCCGTGGTATCCTT
Organism: Amorphophallus konjac; assembly: GCA_022559845.1. Taxonomy (NCBI): domain Eukaryota; kingdom Viridiplantae; phylum Streptophyta; class Magnoliopsida; order Alismatales; family Araceae; genus Amorphophallus; species Amorphophallus konjac. The sequence goes on along the minus strand of CM040124.1, from coordinate 269,398,609 downwards.
ATATTTAATCTGCTGAGGTTCTGCGACAGTTAAGAACAGCAACCTACTTCCCTGTTCAACCCTCTGCCACGACCAGAACCGGCGACCACAGAAATCAAGAAAATTCTGGCATCATCCCGCTCCAGTTACGAAGAAATCCCCACTTGTCCCGTCTTCAGAAAAATTCCGGAGCGGCTTCTACGTCTACAACTTTGACTGAATGCCTCCATTCGCAGAGAGCTGACAGAACCGGCCTCGGTCACCATTCGGCGTCCATTTCCTATTTTCCCCTCCCCGCATGGCCGGTTGAAGGCCCCTCTCTGCGTGGAGGTAGTATTGGTTGTAATCTCATAATCCCCACCCCAAGACCCCCCCCCCCCTTGCATGGGGTGTAGTTCATGTAATTATTAAGTCGCAGGTTTGAAGCGTCATCGACGCGGCGTGTGGGTGCGTGCCCACGCCTCCCCGCTCGACATCGTCTCCGGCCAGGATCGGCGTATTCACGCTGGTCAGGTGAGCTCCTGAACACCTTTCATTGCTGATATTTAATTGCTTAGTTTAGTATTGCTTTTAGTTACTCCGTCGGCGGTGAGAGAGTGACCGGTCTCAAATTGCCATCAAATTGAGTGACCACTGCGGGGCGAGTTGTGAGAGCAACCACTTAACCCACGCCCTTGGCGTGCCGGCCGCCCGTGAATTGGGCATAACTGGCCCATTTGGGGTCCTCCATAAGCTACCCAACCATTGGAGTATCAAGGTCCCGACTCGGACCCTCACCGTCATCGCTAAGTCACCTACAGGCACTAGTGTGTGCTTCGCGATCGTGTTCACTAGTGTGAGTCCGCTGCTCAAGTTGATTGCTTGCAATATAGGTCCATAGGTGGTTTCACATCACTACTCACACAAGATTTAGTGTTTCAGATAGGCGTAGCCTAATCTTCCCACTAAATCTTTTGATATACCTCTGATTTAAACGACCAAACTGAGACTATGATAGGTTTAACTAGCATGCCTGTTAACCTATGTTAACTACAAGTTAAGCTAGATCTTGAGAACACCTACCTTTTTGAGATGGTTAACTGGTAGAACCGTGGAATCCTAGCCCTCCATGTTCTCTGCAGCCAAGCTTTCAGTAGCAGGACGTGGTACGTAGCCTGCACATGAAGAAAAAGGATTAACATCTCTCTTCTGCATGTGGAGAAAAGAAAAGGCACAGATAACCTTCTCTTCTATGGCAGGATAACAGTAAGGGTCATCTACGTTGGGTAGTGGGAGTTGTTTATAGAGAAATAGTATGGGTCCAATGGAAATCAGATCTGAAAACCCTACTGTGAATGTTCCCTCATGGGTCCATTGATAGCAATCGTAGGTTGTTATTGTTCCAACCCTTTCTAGAAGCATTAGAAATGGCGCCTAGGTATAAGGGTGCTCATCAATTGGGTGTTCCTATTCATGTAAATGACGCTTCTGCATGAGGGTGTCCATTCTTCATGGCTTTAGCAACCTTGACGTGTATGGGTGCATATACATTAATTATTAATGGGATGGTGGCCCCTTTTGTTGAATGGCGCCCTGGTAAAGGGTCTTCATTTGGTGAATGGCGCCCTGGTAAGGGGTGCCCATTCCCTTGGTGTTGGAAAAGGGGAAACCCCACTATGTACTACCCATGTGTTGGCATTAAAGTGATGTTGGGCTTGTACATTTATATAGTAGTCCTCATAAGGTGTGGTTCTTTATATAAGGCCTTCATGTAGGATTCTTTTGGAAGAAGTTTGATTTCTCTATTGCTTTATCGGGGGTGCTATAGCCATGCTGCTCGGGGCCTACGACATCTCGTACCTCCCCCGAACGGCCATCAAGGGACAAGCCCTCCCAGACTTCATCGAGGAGAGCACTGTCCCGACCGAGGAGACACCCCTGCTAATGCCTGGCCCCACCTGTGGCCTATTCGTCAATGGGTCCTCCAACACAACCGACTGCGGTGCCGGTATCCTCCTCAAATCCCCGGAAGGAGCAGAACTGTAATATGCCCTGAAATTCAGCTTTCCGGCGTCCAACAACATCTCTGAGTATGAGGCTCTCATCTTTGGAGCCAGGATCGTGCGGCGCCTGGGAGCCGAGTGAGTCAGAATTCATACCGACTCCCAACTGGTCACCAGTCAAGTCAATGGGGACTATGAAGCTCGAGAGACTCAAATGATCAAGTACCTTCAGCTAGTCAGGGGAATAACCCAATTGTTCGAGAGCTTCCAGATAATCTAGATAGCTCGGGAAGAAAATTCCCGAGCGGATGCACTCTCTCGATTGGCCTCATCCATCAGCCAAGAAGGCACCCGGTCGATCCTCCTTGAGGAACTAGAATAACCGAGCGTAGAAACTGAGCTCGTGACCATTGTACAAATATCGCCTGGTGACTGGTGGACCCCATATTTATCTTGGCTCTGGGACTCTCAAGAGCCTCCCAACCCTCGGGAAGCTCAAAAACTGAAGTATCAAGCTCGGCATTTCATCCTTCAAGATAAGACCCTATACCGAAGGTACTTTACTGGTCCTTTCCTCAAGTGCCGTGATGCTCCAAAAGCTCGCCGAGCGATCGAAGAAGTCCACGAAGGCATCTGTAGCGCGCACCAAGGGGGAAGGTCGATCGCAAGGATCTTGTTACAACAAGGCTATTGGTGGACACCCTCCAATGCGACTGCTCAACCTACGTTCGGAAGTGTGAACGATGCTAGTGGTTCGATCATCTAGTCCACCAGCCAGCCTCGGAACTCATGACCCTTACTGAGCCCTATCCCTTCGCTTGATGGGGAATTGACATCCTAGGCCCATTTCCCATGGCCCAGGCTCAAAAGAAGTTCATCATCGTCGCCATCGACTACTTTTCCAAGTGGATCGAGGCTGAAGCCACCGCCAAGATTACCGAAGTAGTGGTCTGGAGTTTCGTTTGGAGGTCAATCAGCTGTCGTTTTGGCATACCCTGAGTGATCGTAAGCAATAATATTCAAAAATTTGACTCCACTTATTTTAAAAATAAGTGCGCCGACCTACACATTCGCAATCACTTCACTTCGGTAGCCCACCCCCAAGCTAATGGGCTGCTCAAAGATGCCAACAAAACTATCCTGAAAGGCATCAAGACTAGGCTCGGGAAAGCCAAGGGTAATTGACTCGATGAATTGTCGAGCGTACTGTGGTCGTACCGAACTACTCCAAAGGTGGCTACCGATGAAACTCCTTTCCAACTGGTGTATGGCACAAAGGCCGTGATTCCCCTCGAGATCGGCAGCCCGTCCCTTTGAGTCCTCAACTTCTCGCCCGAGTCGAATGAGCAGAAGTTGTTAGAGAACTTGGACCTGACAGATGAGGTATGAGAGGTCGCAAGCATCCGAGCTATGAAATATTAGAGACGCATGACTCGGTACTACAACGCTAGAGTCCAAGAAAGACACTTCCAATCGGGATACTTCATTCTGAGAAAAGCCGAAGCCTCTTGACCCTTAGAGGCGGTGGGAAAGCTGGCCGCTAACTGGGAAGGCCCCTACCGAGTGGTCAAGATGCTCGGGAAAGGGGCATACCAGTTATCTACCATGGAAGGAATGCCTATCCCTCGGACGTGGAACATGGAAACATTGCGAAAGTTCTATTTTTGAGCTTCTTTCATACATGTACGAGAGAAATTATGATAATAACTTTCATTTTCATTGCATCAACATCTTCATACAGGAGATAGGCCGTAGCCACTACAATATGCAAACAAAAACTAAAAAGAGAAAGATTGGTACAACATGAACTGATTACTCGGTGCGGATGCGGTTAGTATCTCCAAGCCGAGGCACTGACTCCACACACTATGAAAACTAGCTCGGGTAATGTGACAGCTGACTTGTCTGCTCGGGAAGTTCGGAAGAGATGGTAACAGTAGGAAGGAAAAGAAAAGGAAGGTACACCCAGACGCCAAAAAATAAGAGAAGGCCTCCTCTGCCAACTCTTAAGAAGATGGAGCATAACGAAGCCAACGAGAATTGATGGCGCGGGCAAGAAGAAATAGAAACCAAGCACCCTCTAAGTGGTGTGAGCAAGGAGAGGAAAAGAGAAGAAGCAGAAAATAGGCATCCACCAAAGAGTGAAAGAGGATGGTAGAAGAATAGAAGAGAGAGAAAGGATCGAACACTCCCTCGGGGGGACTGGGAGAGAAGGAGCGGGGATGAAAGAAAGGAGGAGCAATGACGTTGAACGTCTCCTCCTCTCTCAGTCATCCCCCCCCATATGGGGCGGAGGCCCAAAAGTCAGGAGGGAGCACGTCACTACACGCCATCCCTTCTTGTACGTCGTCCACCCACCGTCATCCATTCTTCTACGCCGAAGCGGCATGGACGCCCCAGTAGCTGCCAAAGTTTTCATCTTCAGAATCGCTCTGCATGCTCCGCCTGAGGACGATCACCGAGAAGAGGACGACCTCTTCACAAAAAGGGAAGAAGAGGTAGAAGCTGCAAGGGGAGCCTCAAGTGGTGTAGAGAGGAGGAGATGCCCTTCGGGTCCTTTTATAGGCCGAAGGGGGAGATTTTTTACTTTAATTGATTCTCTCCTCAAAAAGACGCAAGAGGCAGATGTCCTTCCCTAGGAGCAGTTATGCTGTGCAACCTTCCGCACAGAACCCTCCCGCGGGAATACGCGAAACGGCAAGTCATTCAACGTATGGAAAGATGAAAAGGTGCTAGTACAACATCAACAACTTGGCCGATCAACATGCAAGACTGATTTCTCGGCTGCGAATCGTACAAGATCTCCGATTTAATGGCAACCATAGAAACGATAATCATACTCAGTCAAAGGCTGTAAGAAGCAGTCAATTACTTTTCAAACACTATTGCCATTGTATAGAAAGAAAATCAGTACACAACTGAATCCAGGTAAAAACAGCAAAAAGAGAAAAGAGCCAACAAGGCAAGTACAACCCTTCCTAATCTATGGGGATGGGGGAACTTGGAGAAGTCCGTGGTCCCTCTTGAAGCTTGACAGGCGGAGGACCCTCGGCGCTCAGAGATTTACCCACGGTTCCCTCAGTGACGGCCGGCCCGGGCACTGACTCCATTTGTATGGGAACTGCCCCGATCGTGCGCCCTCCCGAGGTGGCCGGAGTTGGTGATCTCTCCTCCATCGAAGCAGAAGTATCTTCGCTCCCCCCTTCACCACTCAACATCGAGGAAGGAGAATGCGAGCCCTCCTCGTTCGAGTCATAGTGTCTCCTGGGAATGAAGACGAGCTCATCGAGTACCTGCTGTCGGGCCTCTGCAATTGCCCGCTGGAAGCCTTAGACAAAACCCTACCGTAGCCCCTGCCGGTAGCCCGGCTCGTAATAGGTGAAGGGGGTCTGCTTCAGAGCTTCGCGGTACACCTCCGAGCTCTGATAGCACTCGACCCCCTCCGCCACTGCTCCTGCGGCCCTCTCCTCAAGCTCAGCCATCTTTATCTCGACCTCGGTCAGCTTCGCCTCAGCTTTAAACCGTACCACTTCAGCCTCCCTCTTGGCATGCTCGGCCTCCTGGAGCCACCCCCCAAACTCTTCTTGCTCACCCGCCCATTGCCTCGAGCGCGCCACATGAGCCTGACGCTCCTCTTCCAGGAGCTTGCCTTTAAGGTCGGCCATATACTGGGCTTGGAACAATTGCTCGGCCAATGATCGAGCTTCCTTTTGGCTCACCCGATCTTGAGTCCAAATTGAGGTCACCTCCCACCGAAGAACCTCAAGCTCGGAGGTCAACCACCCGATCCTCTTGTCGGACTCAACACGGGCCTGGTTGTGAGCACTCTCCTCACTCTCAAGCCGCGTGAAAAAATTGGTTATCTCGGCCCCTAGCTAGGCCATGAACAAACCTCCCTCTATGACTCTTTCGAAGAGCATTGGGGGGAGCAAGGTCGGAATTTCGCCCGAACCGACGAAGGCGCCAGAACTCGGCACCTATTGTACAAGGAGGCCCTAACGACGAACCGCCCTACCGAGGGGGGAAGAGCCCTATCTGGAAGAGTCGGGGCCGGGGCATCCTCTCCGGACATCCCCGCTATCACGTCCTGAGCCTTTATTACAGCGGAAGACTCACTCGAGGAACGTGAACAGCTGGCATGGTAAGCCTCTTGCAAGCAAGAACGATCAGAGCACAAGGTAATCACACATAAGAATGCAATCGCACAATATTTACTCAACTTCAACTTTCATTAATAATCAAATCCACTATTTGAATACAACCACTAATTCAACTTCTATCATGCTAGACTCAAGAAATAAGAAATTACATAGACTCGATCTAAACAATATAAACTTCCTAAGTCTTCGCTCATTCTTTATTCACTCTCGGATCCGCTACTTGAACATTCTAAATCCGAACCCGACTCACTTCCATTTCCTGAAAAAGAATGGAAATAGATAATGAGCACACTTGCCCAGTAGGTATCTTCGCATCAACATAAAGGCATCATTAAAGTAATTAATATTTTTGCTCTAGAGGAATAAGGTAAAATCATGCGAATGCGATCAATCATGCGATTAAACCAAAGTATGTAAGATAGAACGAGAGCAAGTATGAACTAGCAAAAATGTTATAAGAACATGATATGGCCTTTCATGAACAAGAATGTAACGAGAATGTACAAGTAAGCCACATAATCCTCACTCTAGTGTATTTTGCTTATGAGCAAGTACTTCATGAATTTCTGTGGAATATCAAGAAAGTCATGTATAAGTATCAATCATGCTGTATTGTGTTGTGGATTTTCACTTATTTATAAAGAAAGTACTCCCAGCGTAATGCAACGCCAGTAGCATCATACCCCATGGTTTATAATAGTATGTTTCCGACAATCAGTCGAGGGGACTAGCATAGAGCCCTTGAACACAATCAGTGTTCGATCGCATCTTCAAGTATAAATCAAGCTTTTTCCATGCATGTAACAATAAAATATGGCCAAGAATGTACAATTCTAATAAGCTCTTGATAACAGTAATTCAATGAATGAATACTTTAATAAGAATCATGAGAAATCAAGAATGACTTATACTATGTTATGCTTATGAAAATAAATCGGCAACATAACGGTACGTTCTTTATTTTCCATTCATTATATTAGGTTTCTTGATCAATATGATAAGTTCTAGATCATCAAGAGTCCATCTACAAACCTTGGAATATCAATCCTTGGTCAAACCTCGGGTTAAAATACTCAAGCAGTGTGACGGTCGTGTACTGGACCGTTACATGATGTGACGCTCCAATATTGGGCCGTTACATTAGTCTGAATCCAGAACCAAGGAATCGGACTTAGTTGAATGTGACGGTCGTATATTGGGCCGTTACATGCTCCTGACGGTTCAGTATAGATCCGTTACATTGCTAGAACCAGAAACATCGATAGTGTAATCTACTAAATGGACTTTAATGGTACAACCAACTCAGCATCCTAGTGGGAATCCCAGGCTCGCAGAGAATTACGAAGGCCTTGAAACAAGATTTCCTAGTCCATTGGAAGTAATATCTAATAGAGAGGTCCTCATGTCCAAGAATAATGTTCCTATATTGCAAAGTGAACTAATGGACAACATACCTGAATATATGCCATGTACTTAGAGAAATGACTCTATTGATAGAAAGGATGTGTAACAATAGGAAATCATGATAAAACTCCGTCGATACACCTTTGGAAAATCATGATTTAGATACAAAACTATAGAATTTTGGCACATGAAATTAACATAACTTAAAATAACTTAAGATACCTTAATTATGAAATTTCTATCATGAATCAGTAGATAATCATAAAGACATGAAATCAGGTCGAAACTTAGATAACTAGGCTTATTTATAAGTTAAATTAACTAGTTTCCTATTCTGTTTACAGTTACCCTGACGGTCTAGAATAGGTGCGTCACAGTGACTGTGACAGTTTATCGTGAGGTTGTTACAGTAATGTAACGCTCCATCGATGGTGCGTCAGAGACAACAGAGAACTTCAAACAGCAAAGAAGGTGTGACGGCTTATAGTAAGGCCGTTATATCATTGTGACGGTCTTACCTTGATGCGTCAGATCGTCTGCTGGCAGTAAAATAAAGAAAACGTTTATGAAAACATAACATGCGTGGAAATCAAAATACTACAATTATTCTAGGCATGATAAACGAAGTATGGGCCAACTACATGCATGGGTTTTAGTGAATAAACAAGATAATATCTTTGATCTTTGATTAGTGCTTAGGATATGTATGTATGCATGAACACACTAAAACATGGAATTCATGATTCATGATGCATGAAATCAATCAAAACCAGATGACTTTTATCCCTAACAAGATGTTTTTTCCAATAATGAGATAACCTACCATTTTATCTGAGCTTTAAACTTCTAATTTGAGTCTGAAAGACGTGCCCTAGTTCTCCCATTCTAGTGAGTTTCCAGCAATTTCACGCTGCTTTAGCTCCTCAGCCTCTTGACCTAAGGATGTGAAATTTTGAGGGTAAGAATATGAAACTAAGGTGATCGAAAAGTTCTAAAGGATTGAATTCTAATTACCTCGTTTAGACGTCCTAATCACTTGATCTTCAGAGGACTTTCGTTCAGATTCCTGGGTAATTATGGTCGAACCAGCAACTTTGGAAGCTTCAATCTCCTTGGTTGCTAGATCTCTTAGCACGAAATTTGAGAACTATTAGTCTAAAGTATACTAAACAAAATCTTCTAAAGAACTTACCCGAAATTCTATCTCCTTACCTTTATTCTTACGAGCTAAAAGTAAGGGTCGCTCAGTTCAGAACTAGGTCCTATTTATAGGGTCTTGAAGATTAGATCGATTCTAGAGTCCTTAATTTGCCAGATCCTAATCCCTAAGAGTCCTTAGTAATGTTATAAACTCTCCCAAGTCGATCTCTTGTAGATAGGATTCTAAAGTTCTAATCTTTTTGCTCGTTCTTTCATTCACGGAACTGACAGAATGTAACACATCAAGACTGGTGCATTACATGGCTGTGGCGGTCGCACGATAGACCGCTACATCCAACCTGCACAGAGTTCAACATCGATCAAACTATTTTGTTAATTATCCATATTATTATCCATAAAAATGGTATTTTATCCTTAAAATATGTGAATAGGCTAAATAACCTTCTAGAATATGGGCCAAACTTAATGGGCTTGGTTCTTAAACCATTTTGGATTTTATTTAAATAGGTTAGGTTAATTATTTAACATAATTGGGCCTTATAATGACTTATTAATCCAATAATCCTTTTATTAGTCTATTTAGCCCTTATAACTTCCAGAAAGTTCTATAAATAACTTAAAAATTATTACATAAATTCTGGGGCACTACACCCTCCCCCACTTAGAAGAATTTGGTCCCCAAATTCAATACATGGGTTATGGAGAGTGTACTTACAGTTGAATAATTCTAGAAATCTTTTTCGCATGGCTGCTTCAGTTTCCCATGTTACTTCATATGGCCATGTTTTCTTCCATTGAATCTTGACCATAGGAATAACTTTATTTCTTAGTTGACGCACTTCGCGTTCCAGAATCTTTATTGGCGTTTGCTCGTACGTCATATCCTTCTGAATATCCAGATTGTCATAAGTGATAATATGGTCAGGATTATATACATATTTTTTTAGCATAGAGACGTGAAATACGTCATGAACTCCTACTGATTGTGGAGGTAAAGCCAGTTTGTAAGCCACTTCACAGACAATTTCAAGAATTTCAAACGGACCAATGAACCTTGGAGTTAGTTTGCCCTTAATGCCAAATCTCCGAATACCACGACCTGGAGAAACCTTGAGATACACATGGTCTCCTACTTGAAATTCCAAGTCGCGTCTACGATTATCAGCATAAGACTTTTGCCTATCATGTGCCATCTTTATTCTATCTTGAATAAGCTTGATCTTCTCTGTAGAATCTCTAATAATATCGGGGCCTATGAATTGTCTTTCCCCTATTTCACACCAACATATTGGTGATCGACAACTTTTTCCATATAGAGCTTCAAAAGGTGCCATTTGTATGCTGGCTTGGTAACTGTTGTTATATGCAAATTCTACTAGAGACAAGTGATCATGCCAACTACCTCCAAAATCAATAACACAAGCGCTGAGCATGTCTTCTACAACCTTATTCGTTCTTTCTGTCTGACCATCATTTTGTAGATGAAAGGCTGTGCTGAAATTCAATCTAGTCCCTAGTGACGGCTGTAGACCCTTCCAAAATTATGATGTGAATCGAGGATCTCTATCAGATATAATAGTGACTGGGACACTATGTAATTTAATAATTTCCCTTATGTATAATGTTGCCATGATATCCACAGACCATCGACTTTTTATTGGTATGAAATGTGTAGATTTAGTTAATCGGTCTATGATTACCCATATACCATCGTGTCCACCTCTTGTCTTAGGTAACCCCATAATGAAATTCATCCCTATACTCTCCACTTCCATTCGGAATATTCAAGGGATGTAGTTTACCTGCGGGTCTAAAATGCTCTGCCTTCACTTGTTGACAAGTGAGACATCGAGACATGAAATCAGCTATTTCTCTCTTCATGTTGGGCCACCAGAAATTTCTTTTGAGATCCTGATACATTTTTGTACTACTTGGGTGAATGGTATACCTAGATTTATGTGCTTCTTCTAGAATCAATTTCTTCGTATCCTCATGATCCGGTACACACACTCGGCCCTTGAATAGCAATCTTCCATCCTCCGTAATAGAGAAATCTGACCGTTGTTCAATATTAGCCTTAATTTTTAGTAACACGAGATCATCATTTTGTAACTTAACTAGATCCTCTATTAAGGTAGGTTGAGTTCGGATATTAGCCATGAAGCAATCTTCTTCCTTTCTGTCAATATCTAAGTTCAACTGAGCAAATTGAGGAATAAGATTAGTCATACTAATCATAAGACTTGATAGCATACCCATTGGTTTTCCGCTGAGTGCATCCGCAGCAGCATTAGCCTTGCCAGGATGATATTGAATAGAAAAATCAAAATCCTTGAGATATTCCAACCATCTTCTCTGCCTCATATTTAGCTCTTTTTGAGAAAATAAGTATTTCAAGCTTTTGTGGTCCGAGTAGACCGTAAACTTTTCTCCATAGAGATAATGACGCCAAATTTTCAAGGCGAAAATGACAGCTGCTAATTCTAAATCATGTACCGGATAATTTTCCTCGTGACGTTTCAATTGTCTTGAAGAATAACAAATTATTTTTCCATTTTGCATGAGGACACACCCTAAGCCAATGCCAGATGCATCCGTGTATACTTCTAATCCACCACCTTCCATCAGTAGTGTTAGAATAGGAGCTATAGTAAGATGATTTTTAAGAGTTTGGAAACTCTCCTCACATTCCTCCGACCAAACAAAAGGATTTTATTTTCTCGTCAGTCTAGTTAAAGGAACTACAATCTTTGAAAAATCTTTAATGAATCTTCTATAATAACCATCTAGACCTAGAAAACTTCGTACTTCTGCTACGGTCGTTGGCCGGCTCCAATTCTTGACAGCTTCTACCTTAGAAGGATCCACCGCAATACCTTCTTTTGAAATAATGTGGCCTAGGAATGAAACTTCCTTGAGCCAGAATTCGTATTTATTTAGTTGGCATAGAGTTTATGTTCTTTAAGTGTTTACAAAGCTATTTTCAAATGTTCTTCATGTTCCTCATTTGTCTTGGAGTATATCAAGATATCATCAATGAAGACGATGATAAACTGGTCCAGATTTGGCTGGAAGACATTGTTCATAAGTTGCATGAATGCTGCCGGGGCATTAGTTAATCCGAATGCCATTACTGCGAATTCATAATGGCCATAACGACTTCAAAAAGGTGATTTATAAATGTCTTCTTCTTTAATTCTAAGCTGATGATAACCTGATCTGAGGTCTATCTTAGAGAAATATTCTACTCTTGAAAGCTGATCGAAGAGCTCATCAATACGCTGCAACAGATGCTTATTTTTAATTGTGAGTTGATTCAGTCGCTGGTAATCGATGCATAGCCTGAGAGAACCATCCTTTTTCTTGACAAATAGAATCGGCGCACCCCTAGGGGATGTGCTAGGTCTGATGAAGCCTTTGTCTAGTAATTCCTGCAACTGCCTTTTTAATTCCTTGAGTTCAGTGTGGGACATCCTGTAAGGGGCTGTAGAAACAGGTCCTACTCCTGGGATGAGTTCAATAGTGAAGTTCACTTCCCTCTCGGGCGGTAAACTGGGTAATTCGGATGGAAACACGCCTTGGAACTCATTTATAATAGGAATGCCCGCTAAGATAATCTCCTTGGATTCGGTAATAATGACAGAAGCAAGAAAAGCTTCACATCCTTGTGACATAAGTTTACAAGCGTGAAGAGAAGATATAATAGTAGGATGCTTCTTATACTTGATGCCAAGAAAAGAGAATCTTGGAAGACCGGGCTTTCGAAAGGATATAATCCTATTTCGGTAATTGATATAAGCATCATGATCTACAAGCCAATCTACCCCTAAAATGGCATCATAACCTTTCATGTCAAGGCATACTAAGTTTGCGGGGAGACTGTGACCTTCTACTATCACTTCGCTATCAGGATAATAGTCGGTAAGCTTTGTTCCAGAACCTAAGGGTATGGTAATAGCGAGATCTGAAGGTAGGGGAACTGATGCAATTGATAATATTTTTGCAAAAGTAGTGGAGATAAAAGAATGAGAGGCACCAGTGTCAATTAGCACAAATGCAGGATGAGAATAAATTTGAAGAGTACCTTCCATAAGCCCACCATCCCTGGGCGCTTCCTCTTCTTCTAAGACAGCATTGAGGTGAGCCTGCCTCCTACGTCCTCCACCAGACGATTGGTCTTTCATAAGGGGGCAATCTGGCATGCGATGCTCCCTACTTCCACAACATAAACAAGCGTCGAGGTGCTTCCAACACTCCTTAGTCGAATGGCCAAATTTTTCACAAAATGTGCAAGCCGTGGTGACCTGCTCCTTCTCCTCCTTGACTTTATTTTGCTTATGGGAACTTCCACCATTCCCATTCCTGGATCTTTTCTTACTATCACGGCTCTTGTAAGGCTCCGTGATGCTGAACTTTTCTTTCTTATAATGTCGATCTGAGCGTCGGCTAGACTCTTCTCCTTTCCCTTTTAATTTCTCGACCTTCTCTAACGTACTTTCACATAAATACGCTCGTTGAACCATTTCTACATAAGTACGGATGTTTTGGGTCCCGAGCTGCTGAATGAAACCGGGCCGTAACCCGTCCATGAACCGATTAGCCTTCAATAAATCGGTGCTGATAAGATGCGGTGCGTAAGGTGCAAGCCTTGAGAATTGCAGTTCATATTCGGCAACCGTCATCATTCCTTGCCGAAGAGCGGCGAACTCCATAGTCTTTCGTTCCTTTACGTGCTTAGAAAAGTACTTGGCACGGAATAGGGTAAGAAAACTATCCCATGTATGAGGTGCATCGACCGGAGGTGCCGGAACCGACTTCCACCATGTACGGGCATCTTTGTTGAGTTGGAAGGTTGCGAGACGCACCTTCTTTTGATCGGTGCATTGGATAACGTCAAAGATACGATTCATTTCATCTATGCAGTTCTCTGCCTCGTCAGGATTAGAAGAACCATAGAAACGCGAAGGGTTTAAGCTCCGAAAGTTGCGATGCAAATCACCAGCCCTTGCTCCTGCGCCAGCTTGCGCCATAGTTTGTAATGCCTGAGTGAGGCCAGCAACAGTTTGTTGCATACCATTCCAATCTACGCGATGAGCCATGGTAATAATAAGGTACCTGAGAGAAAATAACAACTTGTCTTTTGTCATGAAACTGGAAGGAAAATCAATCTTAATGCTAATTAACTATGTTATCCCGGGTTCTACCCAATTCTCACATGGGTGTGAAAATTTCTTCCTTAGTTCATAGGTAGGGGTTATTAAACCTTGGACTTATCCTATGACATGACTCTTCTTCATATGTCCTGAGACTTAGACTCTGATACCAACTTAACTGTCATGTCCCGAGCCTTTATTACAGCAGAAGACTCGCTCGAGGAACGCGAATAGTCAGCATGGTAAGCCTCTTGCAAGCAAGAACGATCAGAGCGCAAGGCAATCACACATAAGAATGCAATCGCACAATATTTACTCAACTTCAACTTTCATTAATAATCAAATCCACTATTCGAATACAACCACTAATTCAACTTCCATCATGCTAGACTCAAGAAATAAGAAATTACATAGACTCGATCTAAACAATGTAAACTTCTGAAGTCTTCGCTCATTCTTTATTCACTCTCGGATCCGCTACTTGAACATTCTGAATCCGAACCCGACTCACTTCCATTTCCTGAAAAAGAATGAAAATAGGTAATGAGCACACTAACCAGTAGGTATCTTTGCATCAACACGAAGGCATCATTAAAGTAATTAACGTTTTTGCTCGAGAGGAATAAGGTAAAATCATGCGAATGTGTTCAATCATGCGATTAAACCAAAGTATGTAAGATAGAACGAGAGCAAGTATGAACTAGCAAGAATGTTATAAGCACATGATATGGTCTTTCATGAACAAGAATATAACGAGAATGTACTAGCAAGCCACATAATCATCACTCTAGTATCTTTTGCTTATGAGCAAGTACTTCATGAATTTCTGTGGAATATCAAGAAAGTCATGTATAAGTATCAATCATGCTCTATTGTGTTGTGGATTTTCACTTATTTATAAAGAAAGTACTCCCAACGTAATACGACACTAGTAGCATCATATCCCATGGTTTATAATAGTATGTTTCCGACAATCAGCTGAGGGGACTAGCATAGAGCCCTTGAACACAATCAGTGCTCGATCGCATCTTCAAGTATAAATCAAGCTTTTTCCATGCATGTAACAATAAAGTATGGCCAAGAATGTACAATTCCAACAAGCTCTTGATAACAATAATTCAATGAATGAATGTTTTAATAAGAATCATGAGAAATTAAGAATGACTTATACTATGTTATGCTTATGGAAATAAATCGGCAGCATAACGGTACGTTCTTCATTTTCCATTCATTATATTAGGTTTCTTGATCAATATGATAAGTTCTAGATCATCAAGAGTCCATCTAGAAACCTTGGAATATCAATCCTTGGTCAAACCTCAAGTTAAAATACTCAAGCAGTGCGACGGTCGTGTACTGGGCCGTTACATGATGTGACGCTCCATTATTGAACCGTTACATTAGTCTGAATCTAGAACCAAGAAATCGGACTTAGTTGAATGTGACGGTCGTGTATTGGGCCGTTACATGCTCCTGATAGTCCAGTATAGATCCGTTACATTGCTAGAACCAGAAACATCAATAGTGTAATCTACTAAATGGGCTTTCATGGTACAACCAACTCGGTGTCCTAGTGGAAATCCCAGGCTCGCAGAGAATTACGGAGGCCTTGAAACAAGATTTCCTAGTCCATTGGAAGGAATATCCAATAGAGAGGTCCTCATGTCCAAGAATAATGTTCCTATAGAGCAAAGTGAACTAATGGACAACATACCTGAATATATGCCATGTACTTAGAGAAATGACTCTATTGATAGAGAGGATGTGTAATAATAGGAAATCATGATAAAACTCCGTCAATACACCTTTGGAAAATCATGATTTAGATATAAAACTATAGAATTTTGGCACATGAAATTAACATAACTTAAAATAACTTAAGATACCTTAATTATGCAATTTCTATCATGAATCAGTAGATAATCTTAAAGACACAAAATCAGGTCGAAACTTAGATAACTAGGCTTATTTATAAGTTAAATTAACTAGTTTCCTTTTCTGTCTACAGTTACCCTGACGGTCTAGAATGGGTGCGTCACAATGACTGTGACGGTTTATCATGAGGCCGTTACAGTAATGTAACGCTCCATCGATGGTGCGTCAGAGACAACAGAGAACTTCAAACACCAAAGAAGGTGTGACGGCTTATAGTAAGGCCGTTATATCATTGTGACGGTCTTACCTTGATGCGTCA
The DNA here is from genome assembly GCA_022559845.1 of Amorphophallus konjac. Taxonomy (NCBI): domain Eukaryota; kingdom Viridiplantae; phylum Streptophyta; class Magnoliopsida; order Alismatales; family Araceae; genus Amorphophallus; species Amorphophallus konjac. The sequence continues at coordinate 269,382,576 of CM040124.1, read as the reverse complement.
GATCGTCTGTGATGACCCGAGGATCCTAGTACCGGACAGGAACCGCCACGTCTCGAATCTCTGCCCGCCAACCCACGAGCCCGAAGACTCGGAAGGGTAGAAAGGAGTGGTGTGGGGTACAAAAGAAGTTGCAACGACCACAGAGATAGCACAATAATCCAAAATAAAATGCATAGAATAATATAAATAAATAAACTGCTACAAGGTCCACAATGTCTCATGTCCAAAAGAAAGTACAGTCAACAGGAAAGAAAGTACAACTACACGGGGCATCCCCCAGAGTACAACTACACAGGGCATCCCCCGGCTCTGGTAGACTGGCGACTAACCCTGGCTAGAAGAACCGCGCTGAAACTCGGCCGCGCCTCTCGAAGACCCCCCCTCACCTGAAAAGCAGGGGTGAGCCTCATTTCATTGGCCCAGTAGGGATCCCGTGAATCCCCACCTCGCACGAGAAGCGAGAAGGCAGAAGGTAACCCTACCTAACAGGAGTACGGTAGAACCAACAAGCTGAAATAAATAGACAGAAAAGCCGTCTACTCTAACAGTACCGTACTACAGAACCTCGGTCCAACAAAACACGAGTCCACGCCTGCCAGTGAAGAGGAGCACTATCCACAAGAAGAACGACCGGATGCGTCCCCTGACGTCTTACACCGCGTCACAAGTGTCTAGCTACTATGCCCCGGGCGTGAGACTCAGACACGCAACAAGTACCACAACAAGGACTAGCTGGGGTCGCGCTCGTCAGCGCACGCCCTAAGCCCCCAACTAAATGTGCACACACAGACCATCTGCTCTAGGTCGGGTCCTCTAGCTGGTTTTCCCCCCCACCGGACTCTGGTGGCAAAGGCAAGGGGCCCTACGGTAACCAGCCTAAAAATCACGTCACACTGGGTCTCGCTCTCCACCACTCCCAGGTGGGTCCACACACACGTGCGCAGGGAGCTACGACTAGTGGACAGGTCACTGGAAGTAAGGACTGACTCTCGGAAACCACCGACTAAACACTAGCAAGGTGCAGAGGTCATCCTCTGTACCACACCGACTCTCGGTAGCACCAGCCGACGCATCACATCCCGGGATCCCCGCGGCACCCTTGTACAGTCCCCACACGATGCCAAGCATCAGTCGGACCGTAAGACAACACAAAGGGGTCAGGACCCACTCACCCAGGCTTGATCGGCACGAAACGGCAGACGCGGTCACCGGAGGACCGCCTCCGGTGGTAGCGGTCTGCCCTGGACTGCAACCACATGGTAGCGGTCCTCTTGGGACCGCGACCACCCTGGCACCAGAAAAATGAAGGCGGTCGTCTGATGACAGCCTTCACACAGTAGCGGTCCCTGCCGGTCCTCACAGTGATAGCGGTCGTCCCAAGAAGGCGACCAACAGTCGCGGTCTGTCGCAAGACCGCGACCAGCCACCGACACTTTAAGGCCTAACGGTCAAAAATCTGATGAAGGCGGTCCTCACGTGACCGCTACCATCGATAGCGGTTACTGGTGAACCGCGATCATCCCAGAAAATCGAGAACGACGGGAAATGGCCGAAAACTCCATTCCACGCCCCAATCACCCCCCGATGATGGGGAAACAAAGGGGGAACCCTCCCCAACCCTCCTAGCATGCATCTACCGCCTCAGATCGGCCAAAAACGCGAAGAAACGGCGGATCGGCTCACAAACCCCAAAAACATGGTTTCACCCAAACCCGCTCAAAAAACGCCCCTCTCGACCTCCCCTCGGCCTACAAAGCATGGGGAACGATGTGATGAGCATGGGGGTTCGTCTCCCTACCTCAATGGAGCGAAAGCTCCGCCGAATCACCGCCGAAATCAAGGATGAAGCTTTTACTCCCACGAACGCCCCGCCTCTCGCCGCGAAAAGCACGCCACCAGGACCGCCTCGCCTCCGCCGCCGCTGCCACGCCGTTGCCGGAGTGAGAGGGGCCGCGTCTCGGTCACCCGGGGAGAAGAAGATCGGCCGCGGGGGAGGGGGAGCTCTCACGGTTGAAGGAAGGAGGAAGAAGAAGAAAAGAAAAAGGTAAAAAGAAAAGAAAAAGAATTGATATATATAGAAAATCCAAAAAATTGGAAAAATCCTGAAAAATAGAAAAATACACCTCCTCGACCGTCTCGACGTGCTGATCGCAACGGCACCACTCGCGGGTTGGTGAATGACCCAGTTCACCCGCTACAGGGTTCCGAAGGATTCGCCGAAACCCGTATGTGGAAATCGGAAAACACGCACGGAAAAGCCGCGGACACACTCCGGGCCTCCGAAATGACTCCGGATCGCGCCGATCCGAACACGAAAGATGTCCGAAACAAAATTTTGGACATAACAGGGTCGGACACTCTGATAAATCAGATCCGGGACCCACAAGGAAGGATCCGAAAGATCTGGGACATTACATCGTCTGCTGGCAGTAAAATAAAGAAAAAGTTTATGAAAACACAACATGCCTGGAAATCAAAATACTAGAATTATTCTAGGCATGATAAACGAAGTATGGGCCAACTACATGCATGGATTTTAGTGAATGGACAAGATAATATCTTTGATCTTTGATTAGTGCTAAGGATATGTATGTATGCATGAACCCACTAAAACATGGAATTCATGATTCATGATGCATGAAATCAATCAAAACCAGAGGGCTTTTATCCCTAAAAAGATGTTTTTGCCAATCATGAGATAACCTACCCTTTTATCTGAGCTTTAAACTTCTAATTTGAGTCTGAAAGACGTGCTCTAGTTCTTCCTTTCAAGTGAGTTTCTAACAACTTCACGCTGCTCTATCTCCTCAGCCTCTTGACCTAAGGATGTGAAATTTTGAGGGTAAGAATATGAAACTAAGGTGATCGAAAAGTTCTAAAGGATTGAATTCTAATTACCTCGTTTAGACGTCCTAATCTCTTGATCTTCAGAGGACTTTCGTTCAGATTCTTGGGTAATTATAGTCGAACCAGCAACTTTGGAAGCTTCAATCTCCTTAGTTGCTCGATCTCCTAGCATGAAATTTAGAGAACAATTACTCTAAAGTATACTAAACAAAATCTTTTAAAGAACTTACCCGAAATTCTATCTCCTTACCTTGATTGTTCACGAGCCATAAGTAAGGGTCGCTCAATTCAGAACTAGGTCCTATTTATAGGGTCTTGAAGATTAGATCGATTCTAGAGTCCTTAATTTGCCATATCCTAATCCCTAAGAGTCCTTAGTAATGTTATAAACTCTCTCAAGTCGATCTCTTGTAGATAGGATCCCAAAGTTCTAATCTTTTTGTTCGTTCTTTCATTCACGAAACTGACAGAATGTAACGCATCAAGACTGGTGCGTTACATGGCTGTGGCGGTCGCACGATAGACCGCTACATCCAACCTGCACAGAGTTCAACATCGATCAAACTCTTTTGTTAATTATCCATATTATTATCCATAAAATGGTATTTTATCTTTAAAATACGTGAATAGGCTAAATAACGTTCTAGAATATGGGCCAAACTTAATGGGCTTGGTTCTTAAACCCTTTTGGATTCTATTTAAATAGACTAGGTTAATTATTTAACATAATTGGGCATTATAATGACTTATTAATCCAATAATCCTTTTATTAGTCTATTTAGCCCTTATAAATTCCAGAAAGTTCTATATATAACTTAGAAATTATTACATAAATTCTGGGGCACTACACCCTCCCCCACTTAGAAGAATTTGTTCCCCAAATTCAATACATGGGTTATGGAGAGTGTACTTACAGTTGAATACTTCTGGAAATCTTTTTCGCATGGCTGCTTCGGTATCCCATGTTGCTTCATATGGCCATATTTTCTTCCATTGAATCTTGACCATAGGAATAACTTTATTTCTTAGTTGACGCACTTCTCGTACCAGAATCTTTATTGGCGTTTGCTCGTACGTCCTATCCTTCTGAATCTCGAGATTGTCATAAGTGATAATATGGTCAGGATCATATACATATTTCTTTAGCATAGAGACGTGAAATACGTCATGAACTCTGGCTAATTGTGGAGGTAAAGCCAGTTTGTAAGCCACTTCACCGACCCTTTCGAGAATTTCAAACGGACCAATGAACCTTGGAGTTAGTTTGCCCTTAATGTCAAATCTCCGAATACCACGACCTGGAGAAACCTTGAGATACACATGGTCTCCTACTTGAAATTCCAAGTCGCGTCTACGATTATCAGCATAAGACTTTTGCCTATCTTGTACCATCTTTATTCTCTCTTGAATCTCTGATAATATCGGGGCCTAGGAATTGTCTTTCCCCTATTTCACTCCAACATATTGGTGATCGACAACTTTTTCCATATAGAGCTTCAAAAGGTGCCATTTGTATGCTGGCCTGGTAACAGCTGTTATATGCAAATTCTACCAGAGGCAAGTGATCATGCCAACTACCTCCAAAATCAATAACACAAGCCTTGAGCATGTCTTCTACCACCTGATTCGTTCTTTCTGTCTGACCATCAGTTTGTGGAGAAAGGCTGTGCTGAAATTCAATCTAGTCCCTAGTGACTATTGTAGACCCTTCTAAAATTATGATGTGAATCGTGGATCTCTATCAGATATAATAGTGACTGGGACACCATGTAATTTAAAATTTTCCCTTATGTATAACGTTGCCAGGATATCCACAGACCATCGACTTTTGATTGGTATGAAATGTGCAGATTTAGTTAATCGGTCTATGATTACCCATATACCATCGTGTCCACCTCTTGTCTTAGGTAACCCCATAATGAAATTCATCCCTATACACTCCCACTTCCATTCGGGAATATTCAAGGGATGTAGTTTACCTGCGGGTCTAAAATGCTCTGCCTTTACTTGTTGACAAGTGAGACAGCGAGACACGAAATCAACTATTTCTCTCTTCATGTTGGGCCAGCAGAAATTTCTTTTGAGATCCTGATACATTTTTGTACTACCTGGGTGAATGGTATACCTGGATTTATGTGCTTCTTCTAAAATCAATTTCTTCGTATCATCATGATCCGGTACACACACTCGGCCCTTGAATAGCAGTCTTCCATCATCCGTAATAGAGAAATCCGGCCGTTGTTCAATATTAGCCTTAATTTCTAGTAACACGAGATCATCATTTTGCAACTTGACTAGATCGTCTATTAAGGTAGGTTGAGCTCGGATATTAGCCATGAAGTAATCTTCTTCCTTCCTGTCAATATCTAAGTTCAACTGAGCAAATTAAGGAATAAGATTAGTCATACTAATCATAAGACTTGATAGCATACCCATTGGTTTTCTACTGAGTTGGTAGAATTAGAAACGGTTAAGATGAAAGCATATGAATTAGAAACCAACTGGACGGGAGCCAGCTCATAGAATTGCAGCAATTACGTAACAAAGGGGTGGAGAGGAAGACGAAAGTCGCACTTCCAAGCCAAGAGAAAGATGCAGAAAAGGCATGAACGAGTACCCAGGCTGGACTCGTGGGACTTGGTCTGAGAGAAGTAATATAGCCATGGTAGCCTGTAACGGTTCTCGATCTCTTTCACCTCCGCCTCGCCCAGCTCGCTGCACAGATGATTGCCGGACCTCGGCCCTGAACTCCCCGCGCCTTGTTCAAACTCCCGGACCTCAACCTCGGGGTCATGCTCCACCATTGGGGAATGAGAAGAGTAACAAGAGGAGGAGGGAATAGCAGAGTCAGGAGACTCAAGAGAAAGAGGAAGCTATCGGATCGCCATCGTCGTGATCTCTGCCAAATCTGGAAAAGCTTCTACTATTCTTTGCTCCCCCTGATCGCTCTTACGACACATGGACTCTCTCAGAACGCGAATGCGATAAAGGGAAAAGCCATAAATGGAGGAGACATGGAGCGTAAGCGTACGAGATATTTATACACCCCAGCGATCCTGGTGGGAAGTGGCGCCACGTTCCAAACTCCAAGAAGGGCCTCCTCACACCAACTTGAGAGAGTCATCATCATATACATGCCACCAGGACAGTCGCATTACATGGCCCCTACCGGCAAAAGACATTCCCCGATCGAGCCACCAACGCTACCCCATAGTGCTCTACTCTCCGAGCCTGAACTTTGGCTCGGGAGTAGAAGGGGGGGCAAGTGGAGAGGGATAAAATTAGCAGCCCAATGGCATATGGCCCAGAGCGGCCCAAACAGGTCCATTCTCGACCCAAGCAGGCCAGACTCTCAAAAGTGATAGCCCCCTTTTTATGGGCCCACTTTTTTTGAAGCCCAAAACTGGCTTGGCCCATTACTTCCTAGGCAGCCTACGGGCCCGAAAAGCCGTGCGACTATCGCTCGGAGGATCCCCATAGGGAGCAGAGTGTAATCACCCGGTGACGCCCTCGACGCCCGGAAAAAGCCCTAAGTAGGCACCCCACACTCGACCCAGCTGCCGAACACTTATCCAGGCGAAGGTTACGCCGTTACCTGGAGCAGGGAACTCGAAGGGATAAGGGAGAGCAAGAGTCCTCAGGCTTTGAAGAGCCCACGACAAGGACGTAACCCCCCTCAGTCCCCCAAATCTCCCAGACTCCTATACAGGGCGAGCAACTATATAAACCCTAGGAAAACCCTCCAGAAAGGTATGATAATCCTAAGCACTCAACACCACATTCACTGGTGGAGAGTGATCTCGTGCCTCTCATCTCTTCTCCTACATCTCTTCCACCTACGCTTTATCAGCTTGCTAACTTAAGCATCAGAGGGTTTTTCCCGAGGTCTCAACCCTGGGCTCCTCTGATCCGTTTCCTGCTTTGTAGATCATCATTCATGGTGATGACGAAACAGGCTCATCCAGGATCGTGCGGCTCAAGATCCAATGCGAGATCACCCATCTTCACCCATCAACAAAACGTGATTGCTGAACGTAAACATCGGCACATCATCGAGACGACATTAGCTCTTCTTAGCCATGCCTCTCTCCCATTCCACTTTTGGGAAGACGCTGTGATATGTGCTATGTTTCTTATAAACCGCCTACCCTCTTCTAATCTTCACCACCAGTCTCCCTTTCAAAAGCTTTTATGAATGGTGCTTGATTATTCCATTCTTCATATGTTTGGGTGTGCTTGTTATCCATTGTTACGGCCATATAACTCTCATAAATTTTCCTATCTTTCTCAACTTTGTGTCTTTCTGGGGTATAGCCCAAAGCATAATGGATATAGGTGTCTTTTACCTAGTACCAACTGAGAATACATTGCTTGAAATGTTGTTTTTGATGAGACACATTTTCCCTTCGCCTCCACTCCTGCCCCTTCTTCCTATCCCTTAGACTCAAGGGGTGTCATTCTCCCTATACCAATGGGTCTTCACTTCTCTCTTCCTCCTACTTGTCCTACACCAGTTACCCCACCCCTTCACTCCCCCTTCCATCAATGTTACCCCATCCTTACATCCCAGCTCGTCTGTTGACCCCCCAGCTTCTCCACCATGTACTCCATCTGAGCATCACGTGACCACTTCACCATCTATATCAACACCCCTTCTTCTCCTGCACCATGCCCCTACTTGCCATTGTCTACTATTCTTCAACATGCCCCAGTGGTTCCGCCACCTCCCCTCTCTCCATTTGCCTCTCATTCAACTCATCATACCTCACCACATTCTCTTACTGCTGCTCTTATTACCGAGGCTGTAGCGGTTGAGCCATGGTCCTTCAACACAGCGAATATGTTTCCCGAGTGGCGAGCGGCCATGTGTGAGGAGTTCAATGCATTGCATGACAATGGCACATGGATTTTAGTTCCTCCTCCACCTAATGTTAATATTGTAGGGTGCAAATGGATTTTCAAACTAAAAAGACATTCTGATGGCTCTATTGCTTCATCGATATAAAGCTTGTCTTGTTACTAAAGGATTCACTCAACAACCAGGGTAAGATTACACAAACTTTTAGTCCAGTTGTTAAACCGACAACTATCCGTACTATTTTATCTATTGCCCAATCGCGCGGTTGGTCTATTCGACAATTGGATGTGCAAAATTTATTTTTACACGGCAACCTTAGTGAAGATATTTATATGATGCAACGTCCTGACTTTGTGGATCACAATGCACCCACCTATGTTTGCAAGCTATAACATGCTCTTCATCGATTAAAGCAGGCGCCTCGTGCTTGGTTCTTTCGGCTACATAACTTCTTGTTATCATTGGGTTTTCAAGGGTCCACCTGTGACCCATCACTATTTCTGTATCATTCTAGTGGCATCCTTATGTATCTCCTTGTTTACGTCAACGATATCATTATTACGGGGAATACTCCATGTGCCATTCAGAATTTGTTGTCAAAGTTGGCAACCACTTTTGCTATTAAGGACCTTGGTGACCTACATTTCTTCTTGGGTATACAAGTGCATTGGCAATCAGACTCTGTATCTCTGCCAACATCAATATATTCTTGATGTTCTTCAGCAGGCTGCCATTTCTAGACGCCAAGCCCGTCTCTACTCCTATGGTTGCTTCATCTAAAGTATCTCAAAGTGAAGGTGATCCACTACCTGATCCCTCTACCTACAGAAGTATTGTGGGTTCTCTTCGTTATATTACTATTACACGACCATATGTGGCCTTTGCAGTCAACAAAGTCTCACAATTTCCTGCCACCCCTACTTCTACTCATTGGCATGATGTGAAGCACATCCTATGCTATTTAAAAGGCACACTTTCTCATGGCCTATGCCTTTGACCTTCTTCCTTCCCGTTACAAGCATACTAGGACGCAGGTTGGGCAGGTTGTCCTGATGATCGGCATTCAACCACCGGCTTTGGTGTTTACATTGGCATAAATCTTCTAACATGGTGTGCGAATAAGCAACCTACTATTGCAAGGTCGCACTGAAGTCGAACTGAGTGCTGTTGCTTCTGTCGTCACTGAGTTGATTTGGGTGCAACATCTTCTGAAAGTGCTCCAACTTCCCTCTTCTACTCCACCGAATATTTGGTGTGATAATCTTGGGACTCTTTACCTGGGAGCAAATCCAGTATTTAAAGCTCGTACAAAGCATATCGAAGTTGATTTTCATTTTGTCCGACAAATGGTCCATCATAAGCTGATCACTGCGCAGTTCACTATCTCTCGAGATCAGATTACAGACATTTTTACCAAGTCGCTGCCCTCTGTCCAGTTTGCTGCACTTCGAAACAAGCTGAATGTTTTTGCACCCGCTCAACTTGAGGGGGCATGTAACGGCACAAATAAGTTTGTGCCAGTGTTGTCACAGCAGATCAACCTCTCGTCGGAGAATTGCGGCTCTCCACGGCAACTAGCTCTATTAGGATGATTGTCTCTATTTTATCCGTTGTGTTTATCTCTGGGTTGTTTATGATTTATCCCATATATTTATCTCTTGTAACCATGGCACGTTATATATACAAGCACCAGTGGGGAAGTTTAATCCCACTGCTTTCCATTCCTGTCAGCCTCCCTCTACAATGCAGTAGCCCGAGTGATGTCCTGAATTGTATCTAAGGTCCTAAATTAAGGAGATTGGTCAAAGCTCCGTTGAATTCGCTTTTAATCCAAAAAATCAGGGAATATTATAATTGTAAAAATTAATTAACCCTAGTTTATGGTTTAATAGATGATAATGCATCACCACTTTTTCAGTATAATAATATGCTCGGCAGGCGGTCAAAATGATTCTTTATATATATTATATATATTCGCATTCAAAAGTTTAATTTTATATATGGATGAAAAATATATATATATATATATATATATATATATATATATATACATACATATATATATAGAAGAATTTGTTTCATCGCTTGAACGGACTAGAGGTTTATAGCTAGCGTTGGGATATATTTTTGGCACTATATAATTAATACAAGATTTTAAATTAATTATTAAAGAAAAAATATTGAAGAAGAGGAGAAAAAAATTATAAGTGTCGTCCATATAAAAGGTTTATTTTTGCAATAATTATCCCGGGTTCCAAACTTTACTTGCTTACTTCATTCATGGAGAGGGAATCCGTCTTTTATTTTGGCAATAACAATGGGAGAGTTTTTAGTACATCGGCAAAAATACTTTTAAGCCGGCCGATGAGCGCGCCGCGCCGGCAACGAAGTTATACCGTACGTGCGTACGTACGTCGACATGACTTGCCCAAATAATTAATGCCCAAGCAAACAAAATTTGCTACACGCTCCCGCCGGGATACTTGGCCTTGTAGTCGGCCCAGAGCTGGTCCACCGTCTTCCCCAGAAGAGCCACGAAGTATTGGTCACTGTACTTCACCTTCATCATCCGGTTGAGGTCCGCCACGAAGGTCCGCCGAAAACTACTGCAGTAGTCGAGGAACAGCGCCGTGGCGTCGTAGCCCTGATCCCACCGGCTGCCCTTTCCGGGCTTTGCCCAGGTGCCCAACCCGGCCTTCAGCACCACGTAGTCCGCAATGCCCTCGAGAAGGCCGACCGGCGCCGACCCCTCGTCGAACAATTGCCACACGTGCACCAACTCGTGGAAGTACACCTCCGTGACCGCCGTCCGGATGTCGCCGGTGACGTTCCTATTGTGTCCCTGTGATTTTGATGATAGCAAACACTATAAGCCATTTGAATGTATACAATTCTGTTTGTCGTGCAGATGAATGTTTCATTGAAAATCTTATCTGAATTATTGCTGCATTTAAATATGGTTGTGTGGTGTGTGCTTTGGTGCATTTCATTATTGCTAATGCATTTCATAATTGATTGTTATCTAGATTGTTTGATGTTAGTCTGTACAATGGGTGTTGCTGCCATACCCTTTCAGCATAGTCTATACATCATTCATCAATCATCAAGTCTGCACATTCAAGTTTGCATGTCCATACACTACACTGTAGATGCTCGAAGGGAAGTCTATACATCGCATGGCACAGCATGCGTCCAAGCCTGAACATTGCATTCACCGAGTCTGTACAGCCCATGCTCAAAGCTAAGTCTGTACATTGGCATTTGAACACACAAAGTCTGAACAGCTTGCATTGTCCTGTAGCTTGCATCGTTTCACAAGTCTATACAACAGTTAGCATTGCATCTTGTTCATGAAGTCTATACATTGGCATGCAGCGTCTCATGAAGTATGTACATCCTCTTCAAGCATTTCAAAGTCTATACATCGCTTGGAGTTCTTTCAAGTCTATACATTGCTGAGCGTCTCACTGACTGTCTCATGCAAGTATATACATTGGCATATGCATTCACTGTAAAGTCTATACATTCATAGCGTCCAGTGTCTAGAGTTTCATAAAGTCTGTACATTGGAAGTATGTACAACGGACTGTACATGTATCAATCTTCAAAGTCCATACATTGGACTGTTACACGCATCATTGAAGTCTATACACTAGTCCGTCTCTCCAGTCTGCAAAGCCTTCTGATTGGACTTAATGTCTATACAGCCTGCATCGTCTCATGCAGCATCTCAAGCCAAGTCCATACATAGTCCATCAGCATTTAGAAGTCTGTACATCCGTCCGTCTCAGCCAGCGTCTCATGCTGCGTCTTAGGCAAGTCTATACATTGCTCTGTTGCACGAAGCAAAGTCTGTACATCCGATTGTCTCACACTATAAATCAATCTTCTATCTCTAGATTAAATCATGTTTCATCATGTTAATGAGTGCAGTACATATGATTGTCAGATAATATGCTCCCCTGACGCTGCGAATGCTCCCATGGAGCAGCGATTTCTCCCCTGTGCATGAGTGTGTGCATGAGTGTTCTATCAGATTCGCATGTCTGTACATTGCATCTGTCTGTGCTGCACTCATAAGTCCATACATTGTGTGTTTGTGCATCAAAGTCTATACATTGGTTAGGCTTGTTCATGCAACGTTCATCCAAGTCTGTACATCGCCTTCAGACCTTCAAGTCTATACACTCCATACTCATTCAAGTCTATACATCAACAGTGTAACTTAAAAGTCTGTACAGCGTGTCACTCACGTCTGAAGTCCATACATCGACATTGTAGCTTGCATAGCTCAAGTCTTCACATTGGGCTTTCACGTGAAGTCTATACATTGGTCTTCACTTGAAGTCTATACATTGGCTAAGGGTCTTCAAGTCCATACAGAGTCATCTGATGCATATTGATCGAAGTCTATACACTCGTTTCCATTGCTTCAACTTTATACACTCGTTATCACACTGCAAGTCTATACACTGAGCTTCGCATGAAGAACTTCAACTCTATACACTCGGTTTCAAAGCTTCAAGTCTATACACTTGATATCAGGCCTCAAGTCTATACACTCGTTTCTTAACTCTCAAGTCTATACACTCGTCTGTTAACCCTAAAGTCTATACACTCGTTTGTTAACTCTCAAGTCTATACACTCGTCTGTTAACCTTCAAGTCTATACACTCAAGCTGTATCATGGCTGTACACACTTTGTTAAACAGCCTGAACCAAGTCTATACATTATCTGATACCTTCTTATGTCTGTGTGACAGGTACTATTCGAGAAGCAGATAAGTGGCACGTGGTCCGAGGTTGGTACCTGGCACGTGATCCGATGATAACGCCCTAAATGCTGTAGCTATAAATACCAGGCCGCCTCCATCTGGAGAAAGAAGTGAGAGTGAGTGTGAGTGAAGAAAAGAGAAAAAGAGATCGAGATCAGAAAGAAAGAAAGTGATCGATATAGAAGAAGAGAGTTGCAGAGAAGCAGTGAGCAGAAGAAGAAGAAAGAAGAAGAGTGAGAGAGCAGAAGAGAGATCGTGAGATTCAGCAGAAGAAGAAACAGAAAAAGAGAAAGAGAGAGATGGAGAGCTCATGAAGAAGAATAGAAGCATCGTTCACTGGACCTTGGATCAGATCCAATCCAGTTCGCTCCTGCGAGAGCTTTTGTGCATTTCATCTTTCCAGCTTTCTGTTGCTGCGTCTTTTGTTTTTGTTTTTCTTTTTTAACTATACTCAGTTGTTCTTCCGATCCTCTAGTGTGAGGTCGGGTTCCTCCTGTGGACTCAGGAGAAGGGAGACCTTGTGTCTTCGGTTTGCAAGTAGCTGGGTGCTACTTGTGGTGGTTTCCCTCCGGTTGGGAGGAAGGGAGGTCCGAGACCTCTAGGTTGCAAGTGGCTGGGAGTCACTTGTGGGTTCCCTCCTGGTTTGGAGGAAGGGAGATTCATCTCCTGTTCTAGTCTTGTGGGTTGCAAGACTAGGCCTTCCCTCCGGTTTGGAGGAAGAGAGACTGTGCGTCTCTGGTTTCCAAGTGGCTGGGAGTCACTTGGGGTGTCCCTCCGGTTGGGAGGAAGAGGGGAGGTTGTTCCCCTGGTCAAGCTGTTTGGCAGCCTTTGTTGCAGACTGAGTCTGCTGTGCTAGTGTTACTAGTGGAAGCCTCACTCCGGTTGGGAGTGAGGGGTGGACGTAGGTCTTTGGACCGAACCACCTAAAAAGCCTAGTGTTCTTTTGTGGTTTGTTTGCCTTATGTGTTCATTTCTCTGCTGCGCTCACTAGATGTCTGTTTAGGATCGAGTGTGAGTTTATTCAATTGGACTGCTTTGCAATAGCTTCCTAAGTTTTCTCAGTTTATATCTGCATCCGCTTTTAATTCCGCACATCTAAGCGGTAGAACTTAAATTGGGTAAAATTCTTTGAAAGATCCATTCACCCCCACCTCTGGATCTATGTTTATCTATCGCACCTAGCTAACAGTTCCCGACGTAGTCGGCGCCGCGGTGGATGGCGTTGCCAACGGTGTAGGCTATGCCGTCCATGATATCTACGGAGAGGAGCACTTGGTCTACCTTCTTCCTGTCGGCCGGGGACTGCCCGAAGATCTGCCACGCGAAGGACGAGGCGTTGCGCATCACATCCACGCTGAAGTCCTTCCCGACTTGGGACTGGAAGCGTTGGCTGCCCTTCGTGGTTAGGGCGTTGTTGGTGACCTCGTACCGCACTGCACCGGGATCTAGCGCGGCGAATGACGGCCCCGCCGTCAGGAATGATAATAAGCCAATGACGAAGAGCAACAGAGCCATCCCCCTCGATCCTCCTTGTTGCAAGATATATATCTATCTATCTCCTAGGTTGGTTGTGTAGCTCGATGATACGTACCTTAGTTAGGGAGAATAATATATACCGTACCACAAACCGGCCGGAGATCTCTCTTGGAAGAGACGGAGCTAGCAGCTGCTCTATATAAATTTCCACAACTAGCGGCACGGAGGTAACATAACAGCGCGCACAGATAGATCGAGAGAGAGAGAGAGAGAGTAGGGGTGAACAGATTGCACGTGCTTCAATTTGGGATCATTTTTTTTATATTGAGTCGAATCGAATTTACTCATCAAATCTAATTGAATAAATTGAAAATTTTTGATTTGATTCGATTTTAAATTATATTTTTATATTTAATTATAATGTATATAAATTTAATGACTTATATTTATATAAAATAAAAATATTTATATTTTGTATATTTTATGTGTTTATAATTAATTTTTTAAATATTTTTATATATTTATAATATATAGTATTACCAAATATATATAAATAATAAATTTAATTTATTCGATTTGATTCGATTTTAAATATTACGAAATCAAATCAAATTCGAGTTCAAATTGAATTAAATCGAACTGAATCGAGCTGTTCGGTTCGATTTAATTTTTTAATTTAAACAGAGTTATGAATAACCTTAGAAGAGAGACGCGCGGCTGATCTATTAAATCTTATTCGATAAACAAACGGGGCAGATGTTAGCACCGATCACGCATGCTCATTCACAGGTAATATTTAAAACTAGATTTGATGATCACGGGGATAATTACGTGAAGAGACTGTTTTTTTCTTATTTAACTTTCTAATCTAAGATTTCGTATTGGATCTTAAGAGGTTGAATATGTCGTCCCACTTGGATAACAACAGACAGATTTGGGCGTGGTTTCTCGTGCAAACCCCTCCCCGACAAACTTTCCTGGATATGGCATGCACTCCACCCACAGCTTCACTGAGAGATAGATACGAGATCTAACTATTAATTTCTGAAGATCATCGGCATGATCTACTTTCACACCCCTCGCCCCACCCCCCGTGATAATGATTACAGATGTTTTCATTGGGTTAAGAAGTGGAAGACCAATCTTATAATTAAACATTTGACTGATTTATGCACATTTAACGTGGACTATAATTGCGCCCTTAACACTACCCAGGGGTTCAATATATACTAAATACTATTTCGGTAGAGATAATACGATTCTCACTAAATTCACAGATTGAGAAAAGAAATCCTGGGGATTTAAAATTGCACTTTAAAGGGGTAAGAATTGAATTCCTTTCTGACTTCAGATTCTAATTAGTTAGAGTGTGGGTGCATCTAATTAAGTTAGATATGTGGGACTAGGGCCTGTTCTCCAGATTGCCCGGGACACTCTCTGTCTAACTCGCATGCATGCAGCCCGTGTTTTCGTTTAAATGGATATCTCCACACCCTTGCCACAACGTGTATGGATTGGCATGGGAGCTTCTGGGGCTTGGCAGCATCTGGCCTACCAGAATCCTCCACTCTTCTGCTCTCACTGCAAGCGGCTTGGGCATTCATCTGCTAAGTGTAACAAGGTGGCTGAGGGGCGGTCTCAAGCCCCTGCCCCTTCGGTTGATTCTGCTCTGGCGATCAGGGATGGGTCTTCCTGCCCACCCCCTGTCCCCTCGAAGCCCCTTGGTGTCGACACCCCTCTCACGGAACCCGTAGCAGCAAGCTCTGGGATTGCAGCTCCGTCTTCTGCCCCCGCTACGGTTGCTCCTCTGGAAGTTGGCGCTTGTTCTGGGAGCGTGCTTGGCCCCCCTCCATCTTGCGATGCTCCTTGTCTTTCTTCACCCCCGTTGGACGCCTCTGGCTCAGCGGCCCCTGTAGTCCCCCCTGGGGTTGTCGCAGGGGCTGTTGCGTCGCTCGTTGGCGTGCCGCCTCTTGCTCCCTCCGCGTCCGCCACCCCCCCTTATGTCTCAGCGGCTGTTGACCTCTCACCTGCGGATCTGGGCGCCTCACAGCTGCTCGGTCCTAGCAGCCTCACAGCCCCGGCCCCAACTACCTCTACGGTGGTCCCGGATAGCCCCACCCTGTCTTGGCCTTCTGGAGGTGGTTCACTTGGAGCTGCCTCTCTTGCTGGTGGCCTTGCAGCGGCGGTGGCGCTCTATTGTTCAGCCCCCCCTCGGGGTCTATGTCCTCCTGCCTCATTGGCGTTCTCTAGTGTGCCCGGAGTTGCAGTTGTTCACAAGCCCATCCTTGCAGCGGGTCATCGTCCCTCCGAGTAGGCTCTGCTTCGACCTTACCTTCAGTTCCTGGTGGGGATGTTGGCTCCACCTTTCCTCGCTGCCGAGGCTACTGTTCCCCGCCCGATATCCCCTCTGAAGGTCCGCGTGCCTTCACCGCACCCTTCTACTACTGCTTCCCCTAGCCTGGCGGGCTGCCCGACGTGCCCTGCGAGCGTCGTTTGTATCTCTGCCCCACCTTCGGTCATTCTGTAATCCCACCATGTCATCCTGGCCTTGCGCGCCGACCGCCAAAGAGCGGATCCTCCCCATGCTGCTGCTTCCTTCCAGCCCGCCCTTTAAGACCCGGTTGGGCTGCAGGGCACCGTGCTCGTCAGCCAAGCGGACGATCTTCATGGTTTGGTTGATGAGCCGATCGTGGAGTCCGATGACTTTGGCTTCCAGCCTGCCCACCGGAGCAACCGTAGGAATCGCCAGCAGTCTAACCGCTTCAGCGATTTCGAGTGTCCCCGTCATTAGCTTGTTGTATCATCATGTTGGCCTCTTTGACCTCATTTGGCTTTGGGGCCCTCGGGCTATCTATTGTTCTCCACCCCTTGCTTGGGTGCCGTCCCTACCCTTGTACTCCTTTATGTTCTTACTGCTTTCATTAATGAAAATGCTTGCCTATCGACCGGGGTGAAACGATCATCTCCTTCCGCAATGAAGGAATGACTGGTCCTCCTCATCCCCGCCCTGCATGTATCAACCTTGAGTTAAAAAATATTAAGTTAGATATGTCTCGAGGATCCCTAACTACCGCACACACACACTCTCTCTCTTTCTCTCACTCTCTCTCACACACTCAATGGCCGACCACTAAAGAATTCTAATTACTCCTCCTTTGTCATGTAATCTAACTTATAAATTTATGTTTCATAGGGAAGTCTTAATATCATCAATCAGAGTCACTACAAGAAATTGGGCTTATAGCTACGAATTTTACCTATGTTTCAATAAAATGTAGGTATACACGACTTATTCCGACGTTCGTTAAATTGCGTAGGTAAATTACCTACGTTTTATTATAGTATAGATATATGTCCACCTTACTCCTACGCTTTTCTATAAAGCGTTGGAAAATGTCAGGCATTCTTGCGATATTTAGTTAAGCGTCGCAATAGAGGTTAGAATTTCTCACGTTCTTTAAAAAATGTTGGAGTAGGTTGCATTATAAGAAAAAAAAACGTAGGAATTAGGGGCAACCCAATGGCGTGAAATTTGGGACTCGATGGTTTGCATTTCCCCCCTTTTAACACCCAATTTCACTCAAATCTCACCCGTGCTCCCTCTCCTTCGTTGTGTCCCCTGTGGTTCTGAAGTTTTGATGATGACAAATATTATGTCTCTTTATATATGACCGTGATCACTTAATTGTGATGCATTCATTGATGATGTCATCACTTATAAAAAGTATGAAATATGTCAGAACATGTTCTAAAGATGAATCAAGAAGACATGAAAAGAAAGTCAAAGGTCAACTCCAATTGACAGCAAGTCAATCTCTGGTAAAATTTAAATCAGCTTCTGACAGGTAAAGTCAATGATCACCCAAGTCTGATACATGTTCAGGTCAATACAGATATCTCAGACTTCCATTTGGTTGCATATAAAGTCTATGTTAGCTTTGCGTGAGGTCTGTGCAATGTTGTGGGTCTGTGCATGCTAAAGGACCATGCACATTCCATTTCTTCATGAAGACTGCTATGTGCATTTCATCGAACAGTAGGTGTGCATGTCATTGTTCTATGCATCAAGGTCGATGCTAGTCAAGTAAGACATCTGCGCCTCATGCATGACATGCGTCTGCACATGCGTGTCATGATTTAGTGCATATGCGACACAAGTCGGTGCACATTCTGCGCCATGTGCATATAGGTATGTGCATCTTTGTATAAAGTCCGTGCATAGTCAAACATAATGGTAATCCAGGGTCGGTGCATGTCCGTGCACATGAGCAATCCAGGGTCGGTGCAAGTCCGTGCACTTGAGCAATCCAGGGTCGGTGCAAGTTTTTTCTCAATACATATGTAAGGTCTGTGCAACTCATCTTATAAGTCTGAGTATGACATCTAGAGTCCGTGCATGGTTGTTCATGAAAACATGGTCCGTGCACATTAGTTCATATGCTTTATAAAGTCTGTGCATCATTGCTCATGGCATTTTTAGTCTGTGCAGAGCCTGTACTCTGCATGCATAGAGTCACTGCATTCCTTGCCTTGCACACACGCAGTTTGTGCATTTCTTAACTCTACATTCAGGTTATGTCCGTGCATACTCTCTTGAATCACATCTACTGAGCTCATGCACACTAGCTTGCACGCCTTATTAAGTCTATGCATTTGACTGCCGTGTGAACAAATTTTCATAGGGATGAGCTTCAAAGTCAAAGCAGAGAAGGGATGTACCAGTTTATAGGATCATGCCTCAACCGTTGCGCTAAAAGCTCGAGCTGGTAGCGAAGGCGGACCGTATTTCCTTCTGGCATTGCAGAACCCCACACTATCGTGCTGTGGGCGGACATGAGGGGCTTCACACATGGACCCTATAATCCATGTGGCGGGATGGGCTACCAACGCACCGATGCCCCACGTGGACCCCATAATCCACGTGGAATAGCAAATCCCTAAAGGAGATGCTGAAAAATCCAACAATCTCCCCCCCAGCGGCACCTGGGAGATTTGAACCCGCGACCTCGCTCTGATACCAGTTTATAGGATCATGCCTCAACCGTTGCGCTAAAAGCTCGAGCTGGTAGCGAAGGCGGACCGTATTTCCTTATGACATTGCAGAACCCCACACTATCGTGCTGTGGGCGGACATGAGGGGCTTCGAACATGGACCCCATAATCCATGCGGCGGGATGGGCTGCCAACGCACCGATGTCCCACGTGGACCCCATAATCCACGTGGAATAGCAAATCCCTAAGGGAGACACTGAAAAATCCAACATCCTTCTCTTCCTCCACACCCCTTCCCTTCTCTTCTCCCTGGAGGACAACTATGGCAGCAGTGGGCTAGGTGCCAATAGGGATCTCCGGCCATCGTTAGTAAGGAGTTCACCGACGTGAGGGAAGATGGAGGTGTCCGGTGGTGGTTGGGATGGTCCGAGGCCGGGCTGAGCCAATCAATGGTGATGCTGTGCAGTGTGACTAGGGGACTGGTAGTCATCAGCAAAGACAACAGAGGTGGGTGGTGCTCAATGGTTAGAGAAGGTGGTTCGTAGTGAGAAGCGGCAGTGGTGCGGTGCTCTCCGGGGATGGGCGGGCCAGCTTCTTGGAGGGTATCCGGGACTTCCAGTGGGGGGTGTCGGGGCGGCGGCCATGCTACATCGCGTGCGTGTGTTTAACTTGATGGAGTTCAATGGTGTCGGCGATGGGGTGGCGCTGAACATAGGGGTGTTAAAACACGCCTTGGTGACGATCACGGCGGTGAGGAAGGGCGGGCGGCGGGCAGCTCAGCGTGGAGGCCTGGGGTTTGGCTCATCGGGCCCTTGTGGGCGTATTTATTTATTTAGTTACTATTATTTTGTTTGTTTATTTTATTTTGGTTTGTTTAGTGTGTAGGCGTGCTAGTCATGAGGTGACAATTTATTTAGACTCCAAAGACCAAGGTGGCTTGGAGTTGTTAGTGTGCGCCGCCTGACTGATCAAACAATAGTGGGTACTGGGTCAGGACTGAAACTCGATGTGCAATAAAGGTCACAACGTTAATTATATCTCCCCGAAGGGGAGAAAACCCTTGATTAATTACTAGGAAGAAGGAACCTATAGCCTGAGATTCAAATTTATTGTTCCCGATAGATGCCAATCAAGAGGGGAGGGGTGAATTGATTGCCTTTAAAAAATTTCAACTCTTGGAAAATTTATACTTAAAAGTGTTGATAGTTTTTATGTGTGGTGATGAAGTAGGTGTGATGATGTGTGTGAGATATGAAGGTGTGATGTGTGATATGTGCTAACTCAAACCAGCAATAACATCAAGCATAGAGCATGTGGGCAGGTCATCTCAACAGTGCAAAGGAAAATAAATAGGAAGAACTAAACACATGCCATGGGCGTGGAGCAAAGATGGAAAGTAAACACACACAGTGGATGTGGAGCAACTAAAAGAACAAAGAAAATAAGAAGAGAGATGGAAAAATATGATAACCAATGCCCAAATAAGAAAGATGTGATTGCCACCAAAGCAAGCAATGCAGCAAAACTACACCACATACCTTGGAAAGAAGCCAAGTGAAGCACACTCGCCCGCGGGAGAGAAAACCAGGTGCAGACGTGAAAAATAGTCCTGAGACGACCGCAAGGTAGTGAAAAACGGTCGACCAACAGACCGCAAGGAGAGGCAAACGATCTGGCGACGGTCGCTAAGCGCACCTAGAAAAGTGTGACGTGGAACTTGAATCTCCACCCCTCCTGGCCGACCAGAAGAGTTGGGCCTCGTGTAATGAGCTCTGTAAACCTGCAAAAGAGTGTGGACACCAGAAGAAACAACCCAATTAGCCCTGGAAAGGTGTAGTATCTATAGTGTAATGAAACTAGTATGCATAAAAGGAAGGGTGAATACCTGGAGAGATTGGTGGTTTTTAACCCCTGTGGAGCGTGAAAACAGTAGGAGGGTGTTTAAAAACATGATGTGAGTGCAGAAGAATGTGGAGAAATAAGAAAAGGAATATGCTATGATGATGCAAAGAAGGCAAAGACTAAGAGAAGAAGAACACAAAAATAACTTAAGAACCGGCTACTCTCTGGGCCGAACGACCCTAGGATGCGGACACAAGCTCCCCCTAGTTGGTACTCGCCCCAGGATGCAGCAGTACTTTGACGAGAACTCCAGAAATCTCCTCTTCAAGTCATGAAGTCAAGGGTTCTATTTATAGACCCCCAAAATCTTAGGTCGGGTTGGAGGGATAATAACATGAAAATAGGGCTGAACTTAGATAAATCTCAAAGATAATACTCACAAGAGTCCATAGAAACAAACAGAAGCTTCTGAGGATCAACACTCAGAGGGAAATCACCGAACTAAGGACTCTAGTTCGACCATAGCCGATGAGAGGAAGAGTAGGCAGAGCAGGACTCTCTATCTCCCCTAACGATCTAGTGATAGACTGCAAGGCTCAAGAAACGGTCCACTGATAGACCGCAAGGCCCAGTCATCCACAAAGAGATAAGACCAAGGAAACCCAACGTGACTCTCTGATGCGGGACGGGAATAGGGGGTCTTCAAGATAGCTGTCCAAGTCGCACTGTATATTCCTAGCGCCTTCTTGAAGAATGCGCTATATCGTTCTATCACGTTCACAAAAGTTGGCAGAACGACGAACTTCGACATTGGAGCACCTGTGGATGACTTCGGGGGTTCAAAACACAAGGGGAAAGCACACATGATGATGGATAACACACTGGGAATGCTGAAATGGAAATCAAACCAACCTAATACTAGCTAGGATAACTTTGGTGAAGGCGGACGTGGGGTGAGTGGCGAGGGAAGGAAGGTGGATGTAGATGATGCTAGGGCCATGAGGAAGCTTGGCTGGGGCCTCTCACCCGAACCCTTCACGGGGATGGTGCAACTGAGCTCCATCTTGACCGTAACAGCATCTTTGGCGGTGGTGGGGGGGAGGTGAACGTTGGTGGAAGAAGAACGAAGCTCTGAATGGAGCCTCACACTCGACCCCATCTCAGAGCCGATGCATCCGGGGCTTCGATCATCCTCCATTGAAGGGGAAAGAGAGAGGGTCAGGGAAATAGAATTGGGTCTCGTACCCAGAGAGGGACGGATGAAGGGGGTTTCTAAAGATTGGGGAAGATAGCCATGGCTATACTCAATCAAACTTTCATAGATTCATTGCTTATTTTTGATCAAACGAAATGGGATACATATGCAGGGGAAGGGGAAGACAAAACTATGCTAGCACATTGATTACAACCATGGAAAATAGCACACATCGAAGACTTTGGGGAGTTCCGGCGCCGGGAAGTTAGACCGTCTGCCACTGCGTCTCTATCTGAGATCGCACTAGGGTTGACTGGCGCATTCTTCATGTCACGCTACCCAAGGTAGCGCATTCATCTTCGTCCTGACAGCTTCCACGATCCGCTTTGGCCTGGCAACTTGCTTGATTCCCATCAAAACCCTGTGGACGCACTTTTTATAAAAAATCATTTGTTTATTTGTTTATTGGGTTTATTAAGTGCGTGGGCGTGCCAGTCACAAAGTGATGATTTATTGAGCGCTCGATCTGACTAATCAGACAATTGTGTAGTTCGTGTTGGGACCAAAACCCGCCGCGCCATAAAGGTCACAGCGTCATTTACATCCCCTCGGAGAGGGGAACACCCTTGATTAATCGCCGGGATTCAGGGCCTCATGGCCAGGAAATTAATTGCATGAAAGGTATATTAGAAGGTATTGAAATTCTCATGCGAGGGCGAGAAGAAAACCATTCGCGGTCATGTCGGTCGTGTGCTGACCATTTAATGTTCAGACGAATGTCCGGCTCGAGAAAAGCGTGATCGTCGCGGGAAATCCGGAGCATGTGTATGCCGAGATACGGCAAATTTATTGTTCAGAAGAACAGAAAGCGTTCGGCTAAATCTCGGTTAGAGCGGTCAAAAGCCCGATAAATCTGTTGGCCCGGTGCAAGAGCAAGATGCAACCATACTGCGGTGGCCCCCCCGCGGTCAAAGTTTGACTCGCGTGAGCGTCATTAATGTTTCCGGTGCCAAGGGGGGGCAACGGGGAAATATCCCTTGAATTAGCTGGAAAGCCCTATGTCTTGGGAAGCGAACGTTCGAAACATATCGGTCACTCGAGGGACCATTCGGCATTCAGACGGGTGTCCGGCTTGAAAATATCGCAATTGTCGCGGGAAGACCCGGAACGTATGTATGCCGGGATACGGCAAATATATTATTCCGAGGCACTGAAAGCATTCGGTTAAACCTCGGTTAGCGTAGCAGGAAACTAATGAATTTGTTGACCCGGTGCAAGATCGAGTCAGGACCATACAGGGGGCGTCTCCCGTGGTCCAAACGGGGCTTACGTGGGCATCATTAATGTTTTCGGTGCCGGTGGGAAACATGGAAGAGTCCCGGGACTAGATCCCAAAATCAAAACATGTCCGAAGAGAGCGAGCTATAGGCAGAGGATATGAGTGAGACAATGACCATAATCGGGATAGACCCGAGGTCTAAGCGTAACCCATGAAGGCCTCATTGATGTTCCCATGCGGAGGGTCCAGGGATGACGAGAGCCGCCTCATTCCGTTCGGATTTTGTCGGTCACACACGGGCCATTTTATGTTCGGACAAAGGTCCGTATAGAAAACAAGACGGCGACGGGAGTGAGTCCGTGCAAATGTCTGCCGTGAGTACGGCAAGTTTAATGCAAGTGCGGGATTAGATCCCGGCATATATGCCGGTCACTAACGGACCATTCATTATTCGGACGGAGGTCCGTATTAGTAGCATCGAGGATGACGATAAAACCGTGCGGATGTCTGTCATAGGTGCGGCAAGTTTAATGTGGGTGCGGGATCGGATCCCGATGAAGACGGGTTGAGCTAACAAACTATCGGCACGGGATAAGTTCGGATCATGGTCATGTCCGGGTGGGGGCTCCCGAGATCCAAGTCCGATCTAGTGGGGCATCATTACTTTTCTCTTCACCAAACCATACGAATGTCTGCCGTGAGTATGGCAAGTTTAATGCAGGTGCAGGATTAAATCCTGGTATATATATGTCGGTCACTAACGGACCATTTCTTATTCGGATAGAAGTCCGTGTTTGTAACATAAAAGATGGTGACAAAACCGTACGAATGTCTGCCGCAGATACGTCAAGGTTAATGTGGATGCGGGATTGGATCCCGATAGAGGTGAGTCAAGCTAATGATCTATTGGCCCGAGGTGGTTGCGGACTATGGCCATATCGGGGTTTTCGAGGACCACGTCTGATGCCACGGGGCGTCATTGCTTTTCTATTCACGCACAGTCCGGGGAAGTGAGTCATTAGGTGTGGAGCCCGAACTCGCCATCGTGCGCCCTCGCACGCGGATCGACCTGCGCGGTCAGGTCGCGGGGGGGGGGGGATAGCGCGCCGGATTAGCCCGCGCCAGATTAGGACCGCGCCGGATTAAACTCTGTGGGTTTTATTTCATTCTTGTTGTGCTCTGTTTCTTCTTTCTTTCAACTGCAAGTTAATTTGTTGATTGATTTGTTCACAAAATTGGTGGATTATGTTTGTGGAGAGAAAGTTTAAGTGTTTTAATTGTTTATTAAGGTGGATTAGCATGAAGATTCGAGTGTTTTATTAGAAGAGTTTGTTGTGCAGGGTAGTTCGGTTTGATTCAGAGGCTTCAAGCATGTGATGTTCTGGCCCTCAGAGAATAGTTTGTTCGCTTGTTCTTGAGTGTTCTTGGCCTGGCAAAATTTGGGCAGCATCTCCCCCGGACTAAGGTTGCCAGAGAAAAATGGGGAACACCAAACGGATTGCTCCGGGGTGAACCTCAAAACTTGGAGTAAGGCCTCCGTTAACCCATAAGTGCATGTGGAGACTCGAGGACAAGCCTTCCAGAGTTCCAACAGCTTACTTGTGGTGATTCCTCAAAGTGGGACAAATGTGTGCCTCAAGAGGGCCATGAATGTTCATCGCTCATGTGGGTTCCTTCGAAGGCCATGCCACGGAGAGGCAGGCTTCAAAGACCCTGGATGCATGGAAGATAGTGAGAAAACGAGGGACGGGAGCTAAAGCCAAGAACTGTGCTTGCCAACAGACCTCCTTTTATTCATCCACAAGAAGGGGAAGGTCGAAATACAGAAGGGGGATCTACCCTAGGGCAGAGAGAAATACATTTAGGGGGCAAGAGGAGGAGATACATCAATGGAAGAGGGGGAACAGAGCACAAGCTCCCCCCCCTCCGAGCTCACCTCTCACTCTCACTCTCCTCTCTTATCTTTTCTTCTCTTCTCTTCTCTTCTCTGGCACGGGGACGAAGCTTCTTCTTCTCTTCGGGTGGCCCTCTCTTCTCTTTTCAATCGCCCTTCGGGGGGGGGGGGGGGGGGGTTCGAGCCTCTCTCCTCTTTCTCCAGTGGAGCAGGTAGAGTATATATGGAATGGATAGTGGGGGAGAAAACTCCCGCCACCTCTGCCTTGTTCGCAACAATGATGTTGTTGTGCTGGATGATCCTGATTCGTGCCGTGCACTGGCGCTCATCCTAGGACGGGATGTTCGCAGGTCTGCCGGGAGATCTGCTGCCGCTTCTCCACCGTGGATGCATGCCTTCGCCATTGATGCCGATGCGCTGTCGAACAGATGTGGAGACAGAGCTCGATAGCATTGAATGCTATGCTCCCTAGAACCTGCCCCAAATCTGATAGGAGAACAGAGTATCGGGGGGCAGATGGGACAGAATGGGGTTAAACCAGCGCGGCCAGGGTGCGCGCCGGATAACCATAGTAAAGAGGGCGCGCCGGTTTAAGGCCTGCTGGAGGGTGAATGGTAAAGAGGGCGCGCCGGTTTTAGGGGCGCCGGATTAGGATGTTGAAGGGGCGCGCCGATTTAGAGCGCGCCGGTTTAAGGCCCTTCTGCGCTGTTTTAAGCATCAAATGGATTCTTTTCGAAGTCGCAACCATTTATTCGAATGTTGGCACTCCCGGAGTGTTCTAGTTGCAACGTATAGCCTTCATAATATTCCGTTTGCAGCCCCTGGGGCTCAGTCCCAGACTTTGCGTGACTTTCGATGCATGCCGAGACTATGCCGGAGTTCCTGACTTTTATCTGATTCAGCTTTCGACATGGCCGGTTGGAGAGTTTTAGCCGTATCTTCCGCCTTGGGGGCTTCCTTAACGGGTAGCGGACCACCAAGCGGGTTCTCGTCCTGATCGGGCGAGGCAGGAGGTTTATTCGGCTTTCCCGTCTTCGACTCGCACGTAGACACGAATGCCGTATGATCGTCACCATCATTTTTTGACGTCCACAAATGCCCCCCGCTCGTGGGTGGCGCGAACGAGGGACGAGTGCACGGGGCCCGCGAGTGTAGAGTTCTTTGACAAGATATTTGTTCTTTCGGGCTGGCGGAATGCTAGTCCGATGCTAATTCATGGGAAAGCGCTCACTCCTTCAGCGAAGGGATGAGGGAACCGCTTCACCGCGTACACACGCGGATAGAGATGTCAGAGTGGGGGTTTAGTCATCGGCATGGGGGAATGACGAAGCAAGAAGGAAGGGCTTATGCGTTGTCCCAGGCAAAAGGCCCAAAACGACTTAGATGAGACCAATCCCAAGGGGGAGTTGGTGACTCGTGCTGGGTTTGGGAGAATTGTTCATTCATCGACTCGGATGGGAGGTCCAAGCCGAAGGCTTATGAAAGGGCTCCGATGGAGTGAAAAGGACTTTATGCAATCCGGTGGAACGTTTGAAGCGAAGGGTTTATTTGCTAGTGCCGACAGGGTGTCGGGAGCTGACGTGGTCTATTCATTGGCACAGGGTGAGTGCCAAGGCAAAGGGGTCTTTCATTCATTGACATGGACGGAAGGTCTGAGCCAAGCAAAGGAGGTTCTTTTTGTTCATCGACTTGGACGGAAGGTCTGAGCCAAGCAAGAAAGTTCTTTTTTTTTTATTCATTGACTTGGACGGAAGGTCTGCGCCAAGCAAGGAAGTTCCCTTCTTTTTTTCTCTTTTTTTTATTGACTTGGACGGAAGGTCTGCGCCAAGCAAGAAGGCTCTCTCTTTTTTATTCATTGGCTTGGACGGAAGGTCCGAGCCAAGCAAAGAGGTTCTTTTTGTTCATCGACTTGGACGGAAGGTCCAAGCCAAGCAAGAAAGCTGTATCTCTTTTTTTTTATTCATTGACTTGGACGGAAGGTCCGAGCCAAGCAACAAGGCTCTCTCTCTTTTTTTTTATTCATTGGCTTGGACGGAAGGTCCGAACCAAGCAAAGGAGGTTTCTTTTTTTTATTCATTGACTTGGACGGAAGGTCCGGGCCAAGCAAAGGAGTTCTTTTTGTTCATCGGCTTGGACAGAAGGTCCAAGCCAAGCAAAGGACCTCTATTTGAGCCTTGATCCGGTGCGCCTCACTGTTCATCTTGCAAAACCGGCGCGCCCCTCTTCTTGGCCTTAATCCGGCGCGCCCCTCTCTTGGGTCCCTATTCCGGCGCGCCCCTGGCCCCCTCTTCCTTCTTACCTTGTAACTGGTGCGCCCCCCCCCCTTAACATCTTAAACCGGCGTGCCCCTCTTCTCTCTTGGCACCTCCCTTTGCCGACGTGCTTAAAAAGAAAAAATAATTAGTCAAAATAAAAATCTTTAAGCTAATGGATAAAACCAATGAAAGGAATAGGAAACCAATAATCAAAAGTTACCCGTGCTTCAATTAAAATTTTTGTTCCGGGGACGCTGCACCCTTGACACCCGCGACTTGATCGGGCAGGTCGAACCCCGCGACCTGACCGCGCAGGTCGATCCGCGTGCGAGGGAGCACGATGGCGAGTTCGGGCTCCACACCTAACGACTCACTTCCCCAGACTGTGCGTTAAGAGAAAAGCAATGACGCCCCGTGGCATCAGACGTGGTCCTCGGAAACCCCGATATGGCCATAGTCCGCAACCACCTTGGGCCAATAGATCATCAGCTTGACTCACCTCCATCGGGATCCAATCCCGCATCCACATTAACCTTGCCGTATCTGTGGCAGACATTCGTACGGTTTTGTCACCGTCTTTTATGTTACAAACACGGACTTCTGTCCGAATAAGAAATAGTTCGTTAGTGACCAACATATATATATACCGGGATTTAATCCCGCACCTGCATTAAACTTGCCATACTCACGGCAGACATTCGTACGGTTTGGTGAAGAGAAAAGTAATGATGCCCCACTAAATCAGATTTGGATCTCGGAAGTCCCCACCCGGACGTGACCATGATCCGAACTTATCCCGGGCCGATAGTTCGTTAGCTCGACCCGTCTTCATCGGGATCCGATCCCGCACCCACATTAAACTTGCCGCACCTACGGCAGACATCCGCATGGTTTTATCATCGTCCTCGATGCTACTAATACGGACTTCTGTCCGAATAATGAATGGTCCGTTAGTGACCGACATATATGACGGGATCTAATACCGCGCTTGCATTAAACTTGCCGTACTCACGGCAGACATTTACATGGACTCGCTCCCGTATAGAAAACAAGACGGCGACGGGAGCGAGTCCATGTAAATGTCTGCCGTGAGTACGACAAGTTTAATGCAAGCACGGGATTAGATCCTGGCATATATGTCGGTCACTAACAGACCATTCATTATTCGGACGGAAGTCCGTATTAGTAGCATTGAGGACGACGATAAAACCGTGCGGATGTCTACCGTAGGTGCGGCAAGTTTAATATGGGTGCGGGATCGGATCCCGATGAAGACGGGTCGAGCTAACAAACTATAGGCCCGGGATAAGTTTGGATCATGGTCACGTCCGAGCGGGGGCTCCCAAGATCCAAGTCTGATCTGGTGGGGCATCATTACTTTTCTCTTCACCAAACCGTACGAATGTCTGCCGTGAGTATGGCAAGTTTAATGCAGGTGCGGGATTAAATCCCGGTATATATATATGTCGGTCACTAATGGACCATTTCTTATTCGGACAGAAGTCCATGTTTCTAACATAAAAGACGGCGACAAAACCGTACGAATGTCTGCCGCAGATACGGCAAGGTTAATGTGGATGCGGGATTGGATCCCGATGGAGGTGAGTCAAGTTGATGATCTATTGGCCCAAGGTGGTTGCGGACTATGGCCATATCGGGGTTTCCGAGGACCACGTCTGATGCCACGGGGCGTCATTGCTTTTCTCTTAACGCACAGTCCAGGGAAGTGAGTCGTTAGGTGTGGAGCCCGAACTCGCCATCGTGCGCCCTCGCACGCGGATCGACCTGCGTGGTCAGGTCGCGGGGTTCGACCTGCCCGGTCAGGTCGAGGGGGTCAAGGGGGCAGCGCCCCCGGAAAAAAAATTTTAATTGAAGCACGGGTAACTTTTGATTATTGCTTTCCTATGCCTTTCATTGGTTTTATCCATTAGCTTAAACATTTTTATTTTGACTAATTATTCTTTCTTTTTAAGCATGTCGGCAAAGGGAGGTGCCAAGAGAGAAGTGGGGCGCGCCGGTGAACGGGATGCAAAGGGGCACGCCAGTTTAAGATGTTAAGGGGGGGCCGCACCGGTTACATGGCAAGAAGGAAGAGGGGGCCAGGGGCGCGCCGGAATAGGGACCCAAGAGAGGGGTGCGCCGGATTAAGGCCAAGAAGAGGGGCGCGCCGGTTTTGCAGGATGAACAGTGAGGCGCGCCGGGTCAAGGCTCAAATAGTAGTGAGGGGTGCACTATTCATCTCAAGAATTTGAAGATGGTTTTGAGTGTGGAGTTATTCCGGCGCGGGGGGGGGGGGGGGGGGTAGCGCGCCGGATTATGCCGCGCCGGATTAGGGGCGCGCCGGGTTAGTTTCTTATGAAGTTTATTTCATTCTGTTTGATTCTTTTGCTTTGGTTCTTGTTTGTTCAATCTATAGATTGGCTTGTTAATTGGTTTATTCATTTAATTGATGGATTAAGTTGATAAAGAGGAAGAATTAAGCATTTTAATCGTTTGTTAAGGGGGATTATCATGAGGATTCAAGTGTTTTGTTCAGGGGTGAGTTTGTTATATAGGAACTCAGAAGGTTCAGTCTGTTCAGGGGCTTCAAGAGTGGGGTTGATTTAGTCTGAAGAAGCTTCGTTTATTCATTCTTATGTGTTCTTGTTCTTTGTTCCTCTTGTTCTTGGCCCTGGCAAAAATCGGGCAGCACCTCACCCGGACTGAGGCTTGCCGGTCATAAATAGAGGGACACCAAACGGATTGCTCCGGGGTGAACCTCAAAACTCGGAGTGAGGCCTCCGTTAACCCATAAGTGCGTGTGGAGACTCGAGGACCAGCCTTCAAGTGTTCCCGCAGCTTACATGTGATGATTTTGTGGGCGGGACGAATGTGTGCCATGAGGGGCTTCAGATGTTCATCCCTTCGATGGGTTCCCTCAAAGGTCATGCCACATAATAGCAAGCTTCTGAGGACCCCGGGTGATGTAGAGGTGCGGAGAGAGAAGAAATCGATGAAGCACAACAATATGTGTTGCAAAATCTTTCTTTTTTATTCATCCATGAGAAGAAAAGGGGAAACAGAGTACAGCAAGGGGATCTACCCCATAACCAAAGAAATAACAAGAGAAGGGAAAGCATATACACCAGTAGAAGGGCGAACAGAGCATAAGCTCTTCCCCCCGGGGGGTCACCTCTCACCCTCACTCTCCTTTCTTCACCTCACCTCTACGGCACGGGGACGAAGCTTCTTCTTTTCTTCTGAGGGAGCTCCCAGCTGAACTAGACTCTCCCTTCTCCTCTTGTCGTCTCTCCCCTCCTCAGCCAAGAGTGTTCGTTGCATATATATCAGTGGAGCTTGAAGGAAGAAGCCTCCGAAGCTAGTCACAGGTGTCTTCTCTTTCTCCCCAACCGAAGGCAATTGAGTGACCCGCAGATGTGTAGGGTGGTAGAGTAGGGAAGGTGCTCTTCAGGGATTGGCTGATAACGACTGGTGGAGACGGGCGGCCGGTGCAGAGCTCAAAGATTGCCATTCTAGGGAGCTTCAGTGGTTCAGGCGGTTGCACACTGGTCGGGCACAGGAGACCTGACCATTTTAGGGAAAGCAACGGCATTCCGTTTGCAGAAAATAGGGGACCGTAGGTAGGATGGGATGCCTTAGGGTTTAATCGGCGGGGTTATGTGCGCCGGGTTAACAGCATGAATGGGGCGCGCCGGTTACAAGCCATTGAATAGGGCGCGCCGGTTTAATGGCCACAGGAGGGGGGCGCGTCGGTTTAAAGCTTTTGCAAGGGGCACGCCGGACTAGCATTATGTAAAGGGCAAAGGGGAAATGGGGCGCGCCGGCTTTAGGGGCGCCAGATTAGGATGTTGAAGGGGTGCACCGGTTTAGAGCGTGCCGGTTTAAGGCCCTTCCACGCCGTTTTAAGCACCAAACAGATTCTTTTCGAAGTCGCGACCATTTATATGAACGTTGGCACTCCCAGAATGTTTTAGTTGTGATACATGGCCTCCGCAATGTCCCGTTCGTAGCTTTTGGGGCTCGGTCCGAGGCTTTGCGTGACTTTCGGCATATGCCGAAACTGTGTCGGAGTTCTCGGCTTTTCTTTGATTCGACTCTCGGCATGGCCGGTCATAGAATTGTGGTCGTATCTTCTGCCCGGGGGCTTCCGTAACGAATGGCGGACCACCAGGCACGTTCTCGTCCTGACCGGGCGAGGTATGGGTCTGTTTGGCCCTCTCGTCTTCGACTCGCGCGCAGACGCGAATGCCATATGATCGTCACCGTCATTTTTTGACGTCCACAAATGCCCCCCACTCGCGGGTGGCGCAAGCGAGGGACGAGTGCGCGCGTCCCGCGAGTGTAGAGCTCTTCGACAAGATGCTTGTGCTTCCTGGCTGGTGGCATGCTGGTCTGGTGCTAATTCACGGGAAAGCGCTCACTCCTTCAGTGAAGGGATGAGGGGATCGCTTCACCGCATATGCACATGGACCGACATATCTGAGTGGAGGTTTGGTCATCGGCATGGCGGAATACCGAAGCAAGAGGGAAGGGATTATGTGTCGTCCAGGGCAAAAGGCCCAAAACGACTTCGAAGAGGCCAATCCCAAAGGGGGAGTTGTTGACTCGTGTTGGGTTTAGGAAAGTTGTTCATTCACTGACTCAGACGGAGGGTCCGAACCGAGCAACGGGGATGTGCATTTTTGTTCATGAACTGGGATGGAAGGTCCGAGCCAAGCAAGGAGGTTCTTTTTGTTCATCGACTTGCACGGAAGGTCCGAGCAGAGCAAAGGCGTTCTTTTTATTCATCGACTTGAACGGAAGGTCCAAGCCAAGCAAGGAGGTTCTTTTTGTTCATCGACTTGGACGGAAGGTCCGAGCCAAGCAAAGGCGTTCTTTTTGTTCATTGACTTGAACGGAAGGTCCAAGCCAAGCAAGGAGGTTCTTTTTGTTCATCGAATTGGATGGAAGGTCCGAGCCAAGTAAAGGCGTTCTTTTTGTTCATCGACTTGAACGGAAGGTCCAAGCCAAGCAAAAAGGTTCTTTTTGTTCATCGAATTGGATGGAAGGTCCGAGCCAAGCAAAGGCATTCTTTTTGTTCATCGACTTGAACGGAAGGTCCAAGCCAAGCAAGGAGGTTCTTTTTGTTCATCGACTTGGACGGAAGGTCCGAGCCAAGCAAAGGCGTTCTTTTTGTTCATCGACTTGAACGGAAGGTCCAAGCCAAGCAAGGAGGTTCTTTTTATTCCTCGACTTGGACGGAAGGTCCGAGCCATGCAAAGGCGTTCTTTTTATTTATCGACTTGGATGAAAGGTCCAAACCAAGGGTTTATTCGTCGGTGGGACTGGGAGTTGTAATATTGAGGTGGTCTATTCATTGACAAGGGTTGAGTACCAAAGAAAGGGTCTTTTATTCATGGAACCAGACGAAAGGTCCAGGCCACTGGTTTATTCATCGATGCCGATGGGGAGTCGGGGACCGACGTGGTTTGTTCATTGACACGGGGTTAGTGCCAAGGCAAGGGTCTTTTTGTTCATGGAACCAGATGAAAGGTCTAGGTCATAGGTGTAGACACGCCAAAATTGACGCTATGTTGATCAAATCTCATGTCACTATGATGACGCCCCAAAGTGAACTTCAATATGTTCATAATATGAAGTTTTTCTATATCTTGTGTGTGGTTTTGATTTGTTCTTGCATTTTTGTGATTCGCGACCTGAGGAGAGGCGTGTTGTAAATAGCGACCTAATATGGGGCGTGTTCAAAAGAAAGGACGACCAAATGTCAGGGCGTCAATTCCTGGTATTATTCGGTTTCAAAATAAATTTAAAATAAATTCAAATTATTGATTAACGTCCTTCCTCAGGGCGTGGTTTCAATTAACGCCTTCATCTCAGGCGTGTTCTCATAATTTTCAAATGAAGTAAGTTTTATTGTCAAAATTAAATTCAAGAAGTGACGCCCTTGATCGTGGTCGTGTTTTGAGTTGCGTCTTGATGGAGGTTGTCAATTTGTGATTTGACGCCCTTATGAAGGTCGTGTTTTATCCTTCGGTGTCGTGTTTGAGTATGCCTTTCCTGAGTAGTTCCCTACCTCCAATGGTCTCCTTGCTCGAATTGGAGTTAGAGTCCTGCCTTCTTTGATCATTGCCTATCCTTATCTTCCTAAATTTGAGCTTATCTTCGATTGAAATCCTATAAAAGGATGCTCTGGTCGATCTAGACAGGGGTTGACGGGTCAGAGAGTTCACAGGTTAGACAGAGTTAGAGAGGTTACAGAGTTTACGACGAGGTTACGATCAGAGGTTTACGGGTTACGAGATCAGAGTTACAGAGCTTCGTCTTCCTCCTGTGCGATCGTTTAGAAAGTCCTCTGCTTCCTCTGCTTCCGGTCAACTGCGTCCACCTTGGTTTCCCTTTACTGTCGTCAGGGACAACATGGTTTTTCTTTTATTCTGTTTGTGTTGCTTCGTCTTCATCAATCGTTCATCACGTCCACTGTGTTTTTCTCTTCTTTTACATTTGCATTAGCATCATATCTCCTCTTTCCCTGTTTCTTTAGGGGTTTTTAAAACAAAAATAAGGTGCGCATGTTTTGTTCTTTTTTCATCATCATATCATCTTTGGGAATTGATACTACATTCACTTGGCTGATCCACTTCTTTTGCTTGTTTGTTTTATCTCTTTTGCAAGGTAATCAATAAAGGAAAACCCCCTTCATCGGCCGGCCGATTGAAGGAGGAGGAGGAATTCATAATCCAGCCCGCGTTCTATTTTCCACCAGGTATTAGCGATCTTCTTTGTTTCTTATTGAGGTAACCCCTCTGGCGATCACCCTCCTCAGTAGCACCACGTGCTTCTTCTTTTCCTTATTATTATATCATCTCCCCTTATTTTTATTATGCTTTCTCATATTTAAATTCTTCTTCATGTGTGGATTTATCACAATCTACAAATTGGCGATCACGGTGGGACCTCCACTATTTTTCTTTTGATTACCATCTCCTATTGGCACCCACGTGTGCCCTTTCCTATTGGTACCCACGTGTGCCCTTTCCCCTTCGGCACCCACGTGTGCCCTTTCCCCTCGGTACCCTCGGTACCCCTCCTTTTGTGCCCCACGGGCAACCTCCATCGTGCACGCTGCACACTCCCGCGATCAGCCAGTTTGTGATTATTTGATTATTTTCCTGAATTAACGCCTCACCCAGAGGCGCTTTTTCTTTTCACGCCTTCGTCTAGGGCGTCTATGTTCTGTGCTACATCTTCCCATAAGGCGTCTTTTATCATATATGTTGTCTTCTTGTTCTGTTGGATAATTCACGCCCTACACTTTGGGCGTCTTTTTATTTGCCAGCGCCTCACACCAAGGCGCGTGTTTCCTCGACCGTGTGCACCACTGATATTTGACGCCCTTTTGTAGAGGCGTCCTTCCATATTACGTGCCTCACACCAAGGCGCGTGTTTTGCACTACCTGTGGGCCACCACAGTGATTCACGACAGCGACCCTGTCGTCTCTTTGGTTTATAGCGACCAGCCCCAGGTCGTCTCTTTCCTGCGTTTTTACAGAAACCTGCTTCCTGTTGCTGTTTGTGATTGTTGGATTGATTATTGCATTGCTTGCCTATATTGCTGTGATCTGATCATATTATTTTGCATCTTGCGGCATTTGGTTGAGAGACCTCCTCTCTCTACACTAGGATTCCACACACCTCTCTTGGAATCGGGACAACCCTCCATTGAGCACTCCGTCTCTTTGGACCGGAAATCCCTTTTCCAAGACCTCCGTAAGTCCCCGCACCCGTGGATTCCCTCACGGACGCCGGGCTGGTTGTACCCTTGAAGTACCCGGAGTATAGAGAACCTATCGTTGGTAAAGAGAGAGAAAGAATCTAGTTAACCCGGAGATCACACTTGGATAAACTAGGTTTCACTTTGCAAAAGAGGGAAATTCTGCAATTTAATCCACTCTAATCTCAAGCGGAACACTAAAATCTTGCGTTCATCTCAACTTGGTTGCATAAACTCGTTTGGGTTGATTTGGCTTGCTTGGATTGAGTGAGTTTTGTTTGATAGTTCCTTTATAAAGCCGTCTCTCCTCTTAAACATGCAACTCCGTTCAGGTAAAATCATCAACATGGCAGGCTACGGATATTCTTATGATGATGAGGATGAGAATGTTTTTGGTCAATATGAAACTCCCCTCCAAGATTCCATCTATCATGAGGGAAATTACCCTCCTCCTCAGTCTCATTACCCTCAAGTCCATGTGGTTGATACCACTCCTCAAGAGGTTGTGCCCTCTTCTCAGACTCTACCCTCCAATACTTCGGAGAACCCTTCCCCATCCTTCAATGTCACGGATTTAATTAATGCACTATCTCAGTTGGATGATTCCCAGCGGCAGGCAGTTCAGGCCGCCTTGAAAGGAAAGTCTGTTCCTTCTTCGTCCTCTAATCCCCCTCCGGCCGAGAGTGGCCATCACCCCGTTAATGACTAAGCGGTCCTGCATAAACCTCCTTCCCGTCCACCAACGCCCGGTACGGCCATGCCGGCCCAACAGGCGAGCCACTCTGCGGTTAGGCACCAATTTCTCCAACCTCCCCGAATTCTACGGACGCCTATACCACATTCTTTTATTCAAAATCCAGCCCTAGTCGAGTCCAACACTAATGTTCTACTGCTTCAGAAGTTGGCAAGCATGGAAGAGCAACTGAAGAAGGTCACTATGGCTAAGAATGCCCCGGAGATCTCGCTCCCTACATTGCCAGTCTTCCACTTACCACCATCTGAGATGCCGAACTTCCGGCGGTATAATGGGACTGGTAACCCTTTTATTTATTTGAAGGATTTCATGTACGATACCTCCTTTTGGCAAGACAACAAGGCCTCCTTGGCTTACTTATTCAGGAGATCTTTGGAGGGGCCAGCCCTTGAATGGTTCTATTCATTGGATCCTGTTGATGCCGGTGATTTTGACATTGTTCAGAGGAAGTTCTTGCAGAAGTACAGAGACCGGGTCGGACCCTCCCTCTCACTCACGGACCTGGTTGCGGAAAAAATGAAGCCCGAGGAAGACTTCATAATATTTGCTGATAGATGGCGGTTGATGGTCGAAAAGCTGAAAGATACACTGTCGGAACAAGAACAAGTCAAGATGATAATTTCCAATGCAACTCCTCAGTTCCGGCATATCTTGGCCATGAATAGGTTAACCACCATGGAGGAGCTCTATGAAAGGGCTCGTTATATCCAGACACAGATGAAGGATTCGCCTATTATGGGCATGTTTGAGCCGATACCACGGCTATTCAAGAAAACCACAACTGTCAACAACAGCGGGCCCACGACGGAGGGCACGATTGCAAATGAGCAGGTTGGTGTAGTTGGCCACCCCCACCAAGCTAACCCACGTCCTAACCTTCCTCCACCATAAAACCCCCATTTCAACTCCACTCCACAACGCCAATTCGCACCCCAACATTCCTTTGCTTCACTACCAAACCAAGCGCCCCGTGCTAACCCTCCAGCTCCGCAACAGTACCACCAGGTACCACCACCTACCACCTATGGCCAACAACAACAACGGAGACCACCACTTGGCCCCAAAAGGGAACACTACCCTCCATTACCAGAAAGTCTCCCGGATATTTTCAATGCCTTAATGGCCGCCAATTTGCTCATATTACCAAGGGAAAGAACAGCGTGGCCCGCTAATGTTGACACATCCCGTTACTGCGCTTTCCATCGTGCACCTGGTCATAACCTTGATCGTTGCTTCCACTTCAGAGATTACATTTATGATCTAAATGACCAGGGTGACATCAATTGGGATGAGATGAGGCAATTCATCGCCACCATGAAAGAAAGAAGGTCTCCTCAGCTGCAACAGGCTCAGTAGCCACAGCAACCAGGTCCACAGCAGCAATAACAAGCTCCAGCGCCTCAGCACGATATGGGGATCGTCCATAATCCACTGCCGGAGCACCCGCCAAACCAACATGTAAACCCTGTCACGTCTCTCCATGAGGTGGAAAGAGGGCAGGGATGACATGAAGAAAACGCCTCTGTCGGGGCACTTTATCATAATCAAAATCAACCTCCGCGCCTCTTGCGCACCCCCTCTTCTTCTCCTACCCCTCAATTGGGCCGATCTCTTCTGCGCCCCGTTAATCCACCTACCTCCGCCAATTCTCCAACCTCGCCGGTTCGCCCCCTTCTTACACGCTTACCACCTCCACAGCCTACGACACAACAAAACCCATCCACCACCAACCCTTCGCCATTGCCATCTAGGCCATTCCTCATCCGCCCATCACCAACGCCCACTGCACCCTCCATCACTACTCCTTTACCGGCAAGGATCCCCCCACCATCGGTTCCGCCACCTTTTGTACCCAGAACCCTTCTCATTCCGCCCCCCACCAATTCCCCCCGCATTCGGGTATCCCTTTCTACCTCTACGCCTCCTATCGGGGCACCAGCACCCTCTACAGGGATTCCCTCTGCGGGAACTCCCACTCCACCACTTCTTAACACCAACACACCTTCTTCTTCTTCTAATCCCCCTCCCACACTTGCCCCGACAGAGGCACGTCAAGGCGTGGCGCCGCTCCGCAGTGGACGGATGTTCCACCGTATTTTTCCACAAAGAGAGCTAGAGCCCGTGCAGGGGCCGCAAGAACAAGAACAAGAACAATAGTCAGTGCCAGGGACTCAGTATGATTTGCTAAAGCACTTGGACCGAACACCAACAAGGATTTCAATCTTGGAATTAATTAAAAGGTCCACCACTCATCAGCTAGCTTTGAAAGAATATCTGCAAAAGGTGATGGTCAATGAGGACATTCCAGTTGAGCAGATAGTCACGGTTTTAACGCCCGCTAGCAGTCAGCCGGCAATTACTTTCCATGAACATGAACTGGCGCCACTCCCAGCAAGAAAGTATGCTCTATGCATCACAGTTGACATTAATAACGTGGCTGTAAAGCAATGTCTGGTGGACACTGGGGCATCCATCAATGTCTTGCCACCTAGCACCTTGAAGTTGTGTGGCATTCCGGAAAGCCAAATTCGGCCGTCTACTATCACCGTAACTGCATATGACAACACGAAGAAACCTCCTATGGGCATGATTACGTTAAAAGTAAGTTTGGGTCCTGCCGCCATCACAGCAGATTTTCACGTTCTGGATATGGATCCGACATTTAATGGCATTCTGGGATGCCCCTACATTCAGCAACTCGATGCGGTGCCCTCCACAAATCACCAGTGTCTTAAATTCCCACATAAGGGCCGCATTATTAAAGTTACCAGCATGCCGATTCTGCTAGAAGAGGATATTCATGTGGCTTCATCAGTTCCATCCATGTGGCCGGCCAACAGACCACTATTATCTATGCTGGACGTCCCTTGTCCACGACCAATGCCAGAAAAGGTCACAACAGTTGCTATGACACCCCTGCCTGCCAAGGGGAAAAAGAAGAAAAGCATGATGAACACCTCTGGCTGGAACATCTTAATGAAAATGGGGTATCAAAGTGGCAAAGGTCTGGGTGCTAATTATCAAGGCAGGATTAGGCCTGTTAAACCTCAGAAACTGATTACATGAGGTGGCCTAGGTTACAAAGGGCCAGGCAAAAATAAAGATGAACCATGGGCATTTATGACATCCACATTAAAAACAGATCGCCAACCGCTCACTTGGACATTGAAGACACATTTTGTCGCAGGTGGCTTTCAAAATAATGAGCAGACTACAATAATCACTTCCATATTAGACTGTCAGGATGTTCATGCTAGACAGTTTGCTCGTCATATTGCCCCGTTGGCCACATACAAAGCCCTGGAGTCCTTAAGGCCTGATAAAAGAAGAAAAATGGATGATCCAGAATGTGACTGGTACAGGTGGTTCGATATGCAGAATATTACTATTTCTTTGAGCCGCCTCTTCATGCCGACTGACCCGGAATGGACGCCACTTATTCATGAATTGATTGAGATGCCAGCTGCAATTACAGATAAGAGGCAGCTGCTGAGTGACTACACTGATACTGGAGAGCCAGATGTTCCGTTTGAAGAAGGATTCACTGTGGATAGACTGTGGGCCGGCCTCTTTTCTCTCACTTCCATGCATCCATCGGTGCTTGCTTCTCTATATTCTCATCGGTTTTGTCGCGTGCCAAGGCCGCCTCCGATTATAATCAATTTATCTCCAGATTCAATCCAAGTTTCTCTCCCAATTCCTTCTTCACTCCTCGAGCGATTTTCTAAACTCTCCATCACGCCCCCGCGCGGGCCATCACTGATTCAATCTTTCTCTGATCTGGCAATTTCCACTCCTCCTGCTATTCTCCCTTCACACTGCTTTCTTCTTGAAACAGAAAATAAAAATGAAGAAAAAGATAAAAATGAAAAAAAAAAACGCCAAATTCCCAAATTTCCAATCCTCCATTTCTGTTGAGGAGACCTCCTATTTCTCTTCTGAGTGCATCCCGACCCAGGGGCCGCTCCTTCAAGATTCATATGCTAAATCTTTTCTCCCCCTCTGATGAGGGGACTTCCTCTGTATTACCTCCTGTATCCACTTTTTCACCTCCTTCTTTTTCTTCTTTTAGTCAAGCTAGTTGTTCTTCTTCTTCTAATAAAATTCATGGGGTAGATTCTTATAAGAAATCCAAGGGTAAGCAGATTCCTCGTAGGTTTCTGTTGGAGTTAGCTATCAGATGCCAGGCTTGTTTAGCTCTTCCTGAATTTATAGAGAATCCAATCATCCTGCCAGAGTCAGAATATGAGGATGCTGTTGTTTCTTATGAGGGTTTGCGTGTCTATGAAATCATGAATGATGAAGACCCTATTGAAGAGGGGGATGAAAGTTATGAAGAATATGAGGACGAGGCTGATGCTTTTGCTAGTGGCATAAGACGATTTGACGAACCATCAGCCTCTGTAGAAGAGCCTACCAAAGAATTTAATTTGGGTACAGAGGAAGACCCTAGGATTGTCCTCATAAGCAAGAATTTATCGCCCTCCGAAGAGGAGGCGCTCATTTTGGTCCTGCAAGAATACAAGGACACGTTCGCATGGAGTTATGAAGATATGCCTGGATTAGACCCTGCGCTCGTTGAACACCGCCTTACACTTAAGCCAGGGTCTGTGCCGATCAAGCAACGGTTGAGGCGTTTCCACCCTAATATGGCTTTAAAGATGAAAGAAGAGGTCGACAAGCTCCATAAGGCTAGATTTGTTAGAGTTGTCCTCTACCCCAATTGGGTGGCTAACATCGTTCCGGTTATGAAGAAAGATGGAAAAGTTCGGATTTGTATAGACTTCCGGGATCTCAACCACGCGTGTCCTAAGGATGACTTCCCCCTCCCTCATATTGATGTTTTGATCGATAATACGGCAGGATTTGAGACTCTCTCGTTCATGGATGGCTTCTCAGGTTACAATCAAATTCGTCTGGCTGAAGAAGATCAAGAGAAGACATCATTCACTACACCATGGGGTACTTATTGTTATGTGGTCATGCCTTTTGGACTTAAGAATGCTGGAGCCACCTATCAGAGGGCTATGATGGCGATTTTTCATGACATGATTCATATTTATATTGAGGTGTATGTGGATGACCTGGTTGTGAAATCAAGGGCAAGGATTGAGCATCCTGGGGTTCTAGCAAAGGTCTTGCAAAGATCGCGAGACTATCAATTGAAGATGAACCTCAAGAAATGTGTATTTGGCATTTCATCAGGGAAGTTGCTCGGTTTCATTGTTAGCATGAGGGGAATTGAAGTTGATCTTAACAAGGCAAGGGCCATTAGAGATATGCCTCCTCCCAAGAATTTGAAGGAAGTTCGAGGATTAATCGGGAGGTTGCAATTCATTCGCCGCTTCGTCTCCCAGCTTTCACAAACATGTAGGCCGTTTTACGAGCTTACTAAGCCGGGAGTCAAGTTTAATTGGGATGACAAGTGTCAGGCAGCCTTTGACGGATTAAAGGATTATTTGGCCAATCCGCCTGTCCTGAGGCCGCCAATTCCAGGCAAACCACTCATTCTCTATGTCTCAGTCCTGGATGACTCTGTAGGTGCTGTCCTAGCTCAAGTGGATGAAGAAGGTAAGGAGAGGGCAGCATACTATTTGTCTAAACTTCTTAACCCCTGTGAGCAGAGGTATTCAGCCATAGAGAAGACTTGCGCTGCTTTAGTCTGGGTAGTTAGAAGTTAAAGCACTATTTCCTAGCTCACAAGGTTCACCTCATTGCTCGCATGAATCCGATTAAATTCCTCCTTGAAAAATCTGTCCTCACTGATCGATTAGCACGCTGGCAAAGCTTCCTCTCTCAGTTTGATATCACTTACATTCAGCAGAAAGCTATCAAAGGTTACGCCATTGCCGAACATCTTGCTCACCACCCTCTACCTCGTTTTGATCCTGTCAATTCGGAGTTTCCAGATGAAGAACTAATGTCCATTAATCAACCCCACGATCCTATGTGGACATTACATTTTGATGGATCTCTAAATTCCCAAGGAAGAGGGATCGGCATGGTTCTTTTAACACCAGAAGGGGTCACCATCCCGTTTGCTGCTCGGCTCACTTTTCCCGCCACCAACAATATAGCTGAGTATGAGGCTCTTCTGGCCGGTCTTCAAACCACTCATCGATATGGTGTCACCCATTTGAGGATTGTGGGTGATAGTCAGCTCATTCTGCACCAGGTGTTGGTCAAATGCCGCACTATCAATCCTAAGCTCAAACCCTACCAGGAACTTGCTTCAGCTTATGCCAAACTCTTCACCAAATTGATCTTCGTCCATGT
Source organism: Amorphophallus konjac (assembly GCA_022559845.1). NCBI lineage: Eukaryota > Viridiplantae > Streptophyta > Magnoliopsida > Alismatales > Araceae > Amorphophallus > Amorphophallus konjac. The sequence goes on along the minus strand of CM040124.1, from coordinate 269,340,362 downwards.
TCTCGTAGCCAAAACATCCTAGCTGACACTCTTGCTTCTTTGGCCTCTGCTTTAGTCTTCCCTCCTGAGCGTGATTTTCATGTTCCTCTAATTCATCAGCGTGACACTCCGGCTATTAAGGATCGTGCATTCCTCGATATTAGGGATCAAGTGCTTGAAAAGATCAAGCAGAAGGAATCTCTTAAAGGCAAAGAGGTCATGCTTTTAGACTGGGAAGAAGAATTGGCTGACGAAGAGAAGCCTTGGTATTATGAGATCGCCAGATATTGTAATGATCAGTCCTATCCCGAGGAAGCCACTGTAGAAGAAAAGAAAGCAATTAGAAGAGTGGCTCAGCGTTATGTTTTGATTGGAGGTGTGCTCTATAGGAGAGGGCTCACCGGTGTTTTATTAAGATGCCTCGACGATGATGAATCATGGAAAGTTGTGGAAGAGGCGCATTCTGGAGTGTGTGGTGGTCATGTGAATAGCCAGATGCTAGCTAAGAAGATTCTTAGGCTAGGTTTCTATTGGCCAACTCTAGAAGATGATTGTTCCATCTATGTTCGAAGGTGTGTTAAGTGCCAACTGCACGCCGACAAGATTCATTCTCCTGCTTCTTCACTCCATCCTACATCCTCCCCGTGGCCTTTCTCTATGTGGGCTTTTGATATCATTGGACCTCTTGGTGATTCGAACCTCCTGACTAAGCAAAAATCATTCATCCTCACGGCAACGGAGTACTTCACCAAGTGGGCGGAAGCAGAAGCTTACGTGAAGAATAAAGCGTCAACCGTCTGCAAGTTTATAATGAAGAACATCATCACGAGGTTCGGCATCCCAAGCACCATCGTCACCGACAATGGACCTCAATTTATCTCTCAAGAAATCAAGGATCTCTGCAACAGGTATAACATTGCATTGCATCATTCTTCTCCCTATTATCCGCAGGGCAATGGCCAAGCAGAGGCAACTAACAAAACTTTGATAAAAGTTGTCAAAAAGACGTGTGAGGCTAATAAATTTTCGGATTGGCCAGACAAGCTAGTTGAAGCTCTCTGGGCCTATCGCACTTCCATTCGTACCCCCACTGGGCAAACCCCTTTCGCCCTTACTTATGGAATGGAGGCGGTAGTCCCTTATGAGATTCTCGTTCCCTCTCTGCGAGTACAATTGGATAAGGAATTTTCTATTGATGAACGTCGTGATTCACTTCTTGCCCAATTGGAACTCCTAGATGAGAAACGTCTGGTCGCCGCTGAGCATGCGCGCGTTTATCAAAACATGCTCTCGCGTTTTTATCAAAAGAAAGTAATTGAGAGAAAATTCAAAATCGGTAAGATGGTAATTAAGAGAATTTTTGTGAAGCCGGGTGGCCCTCGCTCAAAACTCCAACCCAATTGGGAAGGACCGTTTGTCATAAAAGACGTTTTTCCAGGCAATACTTATAAATTGATTAATGCTGAAGGAGAAGAGTTAACTCACCCTTGGAATGGTTTGTATCTTAAGAAATACTACCCTTGATTCAAAATCCAAACAAAATAAAAACTGTTTCAAAAATCCAAAACAAAGTGGAATATTTCCAAATACCAAAAAAATATAGAAATTCCAAAAAAAAAAATAGAAGAGATCAAAATTGGTGCCATGGCACACAAAGGATCAAGGTCCGAAAGGTCAAAATTCAGAATTCATTCATCAGTCTTGCTAACTTAGAAGGGGGTTGGCTCCCGCACACAGTACACGCTTTATTCTTGAGCTCAAGCAGTGCAAAATCCAATAGAAAGTCAAAAACCTAACTAAAAGTGAAAGACAATACCCGTTCTTTTCTTCTTCGGCCCATAAGGGAGGAAGGGAGGCCTCGGGGTAGACACGCCAAGCCTATCCGCCGCCCTAGTAGGTGGAAGTCAGGGCCCAAAAGGGAGCAAATGCCACGAAAGCCCAAGTACAATTAGGTTTATTTTCATCAATGCAAATCAATTCCAAAGTGAAAGTCAAATTATAAAAAGAAAAGCATGTCAAGAGGGCAAAGTCCCCGCAAGGAAAACTTTGGGCGTATGCGTGCAATATAAAAGAGGCAAAAAGGCAACAAATTTCCCTACGCCAAAGACCGAACCCCAACAGGCATAGGGTAGGGGAGGTAACTTTGCCTTGAGCATCTCAAAATCCCTTATGGGCTTCCCTTATATTTTCTTCCATCCTTTCTATGTGGTAAGTCACGAACTGCAGGATGGTCATGTAGCAACCCTGATAAAAAATTAATAATAATAAGGATTTTAAAAATAAATCAAATAATTAGATAAATATAACAATATAAAATAACGCCTCGGATAAAGGCGCTATTTAAATTATAAACGCCTCTAGTTAAGGCGTGACTCAAGAAGTGACGCCCTCACCACACGGCGTCAAATTCCAACGTCAAAAAGGGTAAGGCCAAGAAACGCCCCTATATTGGGCATGTTTTAAAACAAAGAACGCCTTCATACCAGGCGCTTCTTAAGAAACGACCTACACCAGGTCGTCAATTCAAGAATCGACGACCTGACCAAAGTCGTTAATTCAGTTCGTGAACCGTTCGACCCAGAAACTTATCCAGGGTAATGGATAAGTATTAGAAAGAGTTAAAAGGTGGTAATGACTCTATCATGGAAGTATTACTTCCACACAATCACTAACCCTAATAGGATTTCCCAAAATCCCATAAAGACTCTTGACAGCCGAACCCTAAACCTATTTGGACGATCGAACTACACAGGTACGTGAAGAACATATGTTCTTCTCCTTATTCCCTTTTTATTTTTGTGCTTCAGGTTTCATGAAGAACTAATGGTTCTTCATCTTTCCTTCCAGGTCGAGGAAGCCTTGACGTCGTGAAGAACAACCGTAAGTTCTTCTTTCCTCTGCCTTTAGTCAAAAAAAAACTATGAAGAAAGTATTAATGGCTTGAATATATGTTCTTCTGTAGGGAGTTGACAAACGTGAAGAACAAAGGTTCTTCATCATCAAACAAGATCTTCATCTTATCTTCATCATCGTCAGCAGCTTAATCTTACTTTTCTTCAAAAGCCTCTGTTGTCTACAGAGCATCATCTTCGTCAACCATTCATCCGTTCATCCAGATCATAAGGTAGGTTTTCTCAAGTTATGGTAGCCCAAACAAAATTAATGCAAGATATACATATATATAAGCATGACATGCATATGGTTTATTATAGTTTTAATACGTTTCTGCAATATTTTGAAAGAGACGCCCCTGTCAAGGGCGCTAATTCACATGAAACGACCCTTCCCAGGTCGTCAATTTAATATTTGACGCCCTGTACCCAGGCGTTAATTTCAGTTAATCATTAATTAACCATGTTAAGAACTGATTGTATATGAAATCATGATTTACATTAATGCATGATCCCATATCTCCCAATCCATTGATTTTACTATCATGACTGTTCGTTCATGGTATATTCTCCCCCATGAAATTCCTGCATGTTGAAATTATTACTGCCCTTAAAATTTCCTGCAGAAACTTTAAGTAACGACCTGGACCAAGTCGTTTTCCACATGTTAACGCCCCACCATATGGCGTAAATTGAAAAGAAACGCCCCTTCCTAGGGCGCGTATATGTTAAAAATTCTGAAATTATATATTCTGTAAAAATTGAATTAATGAGTAACGCCCCTACCCAGGGCGTGTTTTGGATATATCCTGAAAATTATTTATATTCTGTCAAATATGTAAATAATAAGACGCCTGCTTCTGCAGTCGTCAAATCTTGAACAAACGACCCTGACCAGGGCGCGTTTTAGATAAATTAATGAAATATTGAAATTCTGCAAAATGGAAACATGTGTAAACGCCCTTCTGTTAGGCGTTAATTACTTGATAAACGACTCTGATTAAGTCGTTATTTTACTGTAAAACTGATTTTCCACTGTTTCTGTTAACCGATGGTTTCATATGTTATATAATATATATATCGGCACTATTCTCCACTCCGTGAGTATAGTCCCATGTTTCATGTTGTTTCATCGATCACACTCAACTCTCATTGACATACAAGCTCTCCATTGGACATTCCATTCCTTTGGACTAGCGAGTTAGTCATAGAGACCTCCGTAAGACTCCTCGTATCTTGGATTCCCTCAAGGTCGACTGAGCTGGTTGTACCCTAAAAACCCATTACACGATCTTTGCCATGTCAATCTAAAGAAACATGGTATACCGGCCCTTATGATTATACAAAGAGTATATCATAAGAAATTCTTAATGGGATGATGATATCATGCCATATCATGAAATTCTTGTAAACCTCAATTCTATGATAAGAATGAGGGTATCTTACCTTTGATATACTGTTCATGTGGACCTCAATTCTATATAAAGAATGTCCATATTGATTTGTCATGGTACCCAAGTTAAGGGAACCATATTCTACCTAGTTTTATCGATATCGTGATTATACCGTTATTATCGCCATTCTATGTCCTTTGTCATATTTTTGGACTCCATTCTGTCAAAGTTGTCATACATGTCTACAAGCTTGATTATTGAAATTCAAAAATTGGCTATATATACAAGAGTGGATGTCAAAACACATGATAAATGCCTGCGCATATAGGGCCCGATCTGGTCCTGGGAGGAGCACCCGAAAGTACTTGTGCCAATGGGAGTTAAAATGATAAGGTATTTGGCATTATACCGAGTACTTGACTTGCTAGATTGGACATTCCACACATATCTTGTACTTGAATCGTACTTGACTTGACATGAAATGCGTGGCCCGAGAGAGGGTAATTACTTGCTTACTTGATAAATGATAGCCAAAATTCTTGACTTGACTTGTTAAATGTACTTGCTTGAATATCTTGAGTATCTTGTTGAAAGTTCATGATTAGTTCATCTTATTCTTTGATATTACATTCTCTCTATCTTGTCGTTTTATGCTAGCATGCATAGCTTTATTGCATTCATGAAAGATGTAATTACTTAAACCCCTTGCTAGTACTTGAGATATAATTTCCTACTGAGCGTTCGCTCATTCCGTTTGTCCCTTTTTACTTTTCAGGTAAGTCCGACGATGATGGAAGTCAATCGGATGGGAATGGTCAAGAGTGAAAGTGATAGAGCTGCTCAAGTATCATCTAGTCTTTTCTATAGTTTCTTGAGTCAACTATGTACTTTTCTTTTTATTAACAGAGTATTGGATTTGTAATAGTCTATTATAAAGGAATAAAGGATTGGGTTATCTTTACTTTTACGCATCTCTGTCTTTGTGTCGAATACACGACCACTCTGATTGACATGATTGATATAAACTCATCACGCGTCTCCGGGTATCTTCCGCGCTCGGGACGTGACAGTTTTTGTGGTATCAGAGCCTAAGATATTCAATTCCTAGGAAAAACTCAAGTCCAAGGATAAGTTGAACGTTTAACCAAGTGAGATTGGGTAGAACCAAGGGTTAAGAGTCAATGAGTCTTTTAATAAGATCACAGTGATATAATACTAACGTAGCCATTGTAATTGTAGGATAATGGCTGCCGAACGTGCTCAATGGCGCAACATGCAGCGTACCCTCCAAGGGATGACTCAAGTGCTACAACAGGTAGCATAAGGTGGTGCTCCACGAGCTGGAAGCTTACATCAATCATTTAAGAGTATGAATCCCCCGAAGTTCATAGGATCGACCGATCCGGACGATGCCGAGCATTGGGTTCGGGAAACCGAACGCATATTCCGTGTCATGCAATGCACGGATCAGGACAAAGTTCTATTAGCTACATTCCAGTTAGAGAAAGATGCTAGATGCTGGTGGGAGTCTATTGAAGCAACCATCGATCCTACTCAAGTAACATGGGAAGAATTTGTGGAATACTTCAATGCTAAATATTTCTCGGACTGAGTCCAAGAAAAGAAGACTGCAGAATTCACTGCATTAAAGCAACGATCTTTATCATTAGCAGATTATGAAGCTCAGTTCTCCAGGTTGTCTAGATATGCTAAGCATCTTATTAGCACGGAGAAGATGAAAGCCCGTAGATTTCTTAATGGGCTTAGGCCCCACTATATTACTGAACTGGCGCCTATGGACATCTAAGTTTATTCTGAAATAGTGCGCCGAGCTCAATTACTTGAAGATGCCACGGAACTATCTGATAGGATCCATGGAAAAGACAAGAAGGAGCAAGTCACAGGTTCGGGTTCTTTCAAACCCAACTTTAAGAAGAGGCCCAATAATGGAGGTTCATCCTCTCAAGATTCCAAGTTCAAGAAATCCAAGCCCTTCTCTATCACCACTACCCCTTCAAATGTAGTGTGTAAGCATTGTGACAAGGCTGGTCACAAGACAGAAGAATGCTGGAGGAAATTAGGAGCATGTCTCCGTTGTGGGAGCCGCGAACATCGGATTCCCGACTATCCGTTACTTAATGACCAAGCCGGAGACGGTAAGCGCCCGGTGACAAAGAACGCTCGACTTCATGCAATAAAGGAGATCGAGCAAGAAGAAGGTGGACTGGTAGAAGGTACATTAACAGTTTGTTCCAAAAGTGCTTATGTCTTATTTGATACGGGTGCATCGCATTCCATTATTTCTAAGAAGTTTACCGACCCATTACCGTTAGAACTAGAATGGATAAAAATAGTTCTAACTACTCCTCTTGGAAGTGAAAATGATATTACTCATCACTACCAAAACTGTGAGGTAATGGTTCAAGGTAGGAATTTACCTATAGATCTCATATGCCTCGATCTAAAGGAGTATGATGTTATACTGGGAGCGGACTGGTTATCCAAATACCAGGCAACGGTTGATTGCCGCAATAGCCAAATTGCTTTCAAAGATTTTCCAGAATTAGTCTTTACTCGCCCCAAGAGTCGGAGCAATTCCCCTCTTATCTCGGCCCTCCGAGCAAGCAAGCTCGTCAGGAAGGGATGTGTAGCTTTCCTTGCATTTGTCACAGTTAAGGAAACAAAGGACACTAAGCTAGAAGACATTCCAGTAGTACAAGAATTCCCGGACGTGTTTCCGGAAGAGTTGCCGGGATTACCCCCTCAAAGGGATGTGGCCTTCACCATTGACTTAGTCCCTGGTGCTGGTCCTGTTTCAAGGGCACCCTATAGAATGTCCCCTGCGGAACTCAAAGAGTTGAAGGAGCAGTTGATGGAACTAATTCGAAAAGGGTTTATTAGACCAAGTACTTCCCCGTGGGGAGCACCAGTCTTATTTGTGAAGAAGAAGGACGGATCCATGAGATTGTGCATCGACTATCGACAGTTGAATCATCTCACTATCAAGAACAAGTATCCACTGCCGAGAATCGATGAGTTATTTGATCAGATTTCAGGATCCAAATATTTTTCCAAGATTGATCTCAGGTCGGGATATCATCAGTTAAGAATCAAGGATGATGACATTCATAAGACTGCATTCAGAAGCAGGTATGGCCATTACGAATTTGTTGTTATGCCTTTTGGACTAACAAATGCCCCTGCTGCCTTTATGCAGTTAATGAATAGCATATTCAGGCCTTACTTAGATCAATTTATAGTGGTTTTCATTGATGATATATTAATATATTCTAAGACTAAGGAAGAGCATGAAGAACATTTGAGGATTGCATTGCAAGTCTTGAGGACAAATCATTTATATGCAAAACTCAGCAAATGCGAGTTCTGGCTTAAAGAAGCAGCTTTTCTCGGACATGTCATATCAAAGGATGGATTATCTGTAGACCCGTCAAAGGTTGAAGCTGTGAGAAATTGGGAAAGACCCACTAATGCAAGCGAGATCAGAAGTTTCTTAGGTCTTGCAGGTCATTATCGGCGATTCATCAAAGACTTCTCCAAGATCGCCGTGCCCCTTACAAGGTTAACTCGCAAGGAGATCCGATATGAATGGAGTGAGGAATGTGAAAGAAGTTTCCAAACTCTCAAACATCATCTCACTGCAGCTCCGGTGTTAGCTCTACCAATAGAAGGAGAGAAATTCGAGGTCTACACAGATGCTTCTGGCATTGGCCTCGGATGTGTCCTAATGCAACAAGGAAAGGTCATAGCATACTCTTCACATCAACTGAAGAAGCATGAGGAGAATTACCCCGTCCATGACTTAGAACTGGCCGCGGTGGTATTTGCCCTAAAGATATGGAGACACTATCTCTATGGAGTACAGTTCACTGTGTACTCCGATCACAAGAGTCTCAAATATCTATTTTCACAGAAAGAGCTAAACATGAGACAAAGACGCTGGCTAGAATACCTCAAGGACTTCGACTTCAATATACAATATCATCCTGGAAAGGGTAATTATGTTGCTGATGCCCTTAGTCGAAAGCCGAGAGCAATGATAGCCAATTGTATGATACAAGAATGGAGATTACTTGAACAATTCTCCGAGCTCAATATAAGCTTGGACACGGAATCCAAATTTATCACATTATCTCATGTAAGCATACAGTCAGACTTATTATCTGAGATACAAACACTTCAGGATGATGATCCTATATTAGTGGAAATCAAAGGCAGATTAGAAGGACAATCTGATTTTCAACTAACTTCTGATGGAAGATTATTGTTCAAAGACAGAACTTGTATACCAGATTGTCCAGAATTAAAGAAGAAGATCTTAGATGAAGCTCACAGATCAAGGTACACTATTCATCCAGGATCAACCAAAATGTACCAAGATGTAAAGAGGAACTTTTGGTGGCCCAACATGAAAAGAGAAATAGCGGACTATGTATCTCGCTGTCTCACATGCCAACAGGTCAAGGCAGAACACCAAAAGCTTGCTGGAAAACTATATCCTCTAGATATTCCTAAGTGGAAGTGGGAGGATATTGGTATGGACTTCATCATGGGTTTATCTAAATCAAAAGGAGGACACGATGGAATCTGGGTTATCATTGACCGATTAACTAAATCGGCGCATTTCTTGCCAATAAAAAGCCGATGGTCAATTGATGTGCTAGCTACACTATACATCAAGGAAATATTCAGGATACATGGAATTCCTGTCTCAATCGTGTCTGACAGAGATCCCCGTTTTACTTCTCATTTTTGGAAGGGATTACAACATGCGTTGGGAACAAGGCTTAACTTTAGTACAGCTTTCCACCCACAAACGGATGGTCAGACCGAGAGAGCTAATCAAGTTGTTGAAGATATGCTTAGAGCATGCATCATTGACTTTGGAGGAAACTGGCATGACCACTTGCCTCTAGTGGAATTTGCATATAACAACAGCTACCAAGCTAGTATCCAAATGGCACCTTTCGAAGCTTTATATGGAAGGAGTTGCCGATCACCCTTATGCTGGAACGAAGCTGGAGAGAAACAACTGTTAGGTCCAGACATGGTAAGGGATACAACTGAGAAGATACAAGTAATCAGAGAAAGATTGCAAATTGCTCAGACAAGGCAAAAGGCTTATGCTGACACAAGAAGGAGAGATCTTGAATTCTAAATCGGAGATCATGTATTTCTCAAGATATCACCTGGACGTGGCATACGAAGATTTGGGGTTAAGGGCAAGCTTACGCCAAGATTCATCGGACCTTTTGAGATACTCGAAAGAGTTGGCGAGGTTGCTTATCGCATCGCGTTGCCTCCTCAATTGTCCGAGGTACATAATGTATTTCATATATCTATGTTGAAGAAGTATGTGTACGATCCATCGCATATTATTGAACATGGAGATCTGGTGATCCAGAAAGATCTCACATATGAACAAAAGCCTATGAAGATCTTAGATCGTGAAATACGAGCTCTAAGGAAAAAGGTTATTCCCATGCTTAAGGTGCAATGGAATAAGAATACTGAACACGAAGCCACATGGGAGACCGAGGAATCTATGAAGAAACGATTTCCCGAGTTGTTCTAAGAGGTATATACTCTACACTCTCCGCGTGTATACATAATATACAATTGAATTTGGGGACCAAATTCTTTTTAAGTGGGGGAGGGTGTAGCAACCCTGATAAAAAATTAATAGTAATAAAGATTTTAAAAATAAATCAAATAATTAGATAAATAAAACAATATAAAATAACGCCTCGGATAAAGGCGCTATTTAAATTATAAACGCCTCTAGTTAAGGCGTGACTCAAGAAGTGACGCCCTCACCACACGGCGTCAAATTCCAACGTCAAAAAGGGTAAGGCCAAGAAACGCCCCTATCTTAGGCGTGTTTTAAAACAAAGAATGCCTTCATACCAGGCGCTTCTTAAGAAACGACCTGCACTAGGTCGTCAATTCAAGAATCGACGACCTGACCAAAGTCGTTAATTCAGTTCGTGAACCGTTCGACCCAGAAACTTATCTAGGGTAATGGATAAGTATTAGAAAGAGTTAAAAGGTGGTAATGACTCTATCATGGAAGTATTACTTCCACACAATCACTAACCCTAATAGGATTTCCCAAAATCCCATAAAGACTCTTGACAGCCGAACCCTAAACCTATTTGGATGATCGAACTACACAGGTACGTGAAGAACATATGTTCTTCTCCTTATTCCCTTTTTATTTTTCTGCTTCAGGTTTCATGAAGAACTAATGGTTCTTCATCTTTCCTTCCAGGTCGAGGAAGCCTTGACGTCGTGAAGAACAACCGTAAGTTCTTCTTTCCTCTGCCTTCAGTCAAAAAAAACTATGAAGAAAGTATTAATGCCTTGAATATATGTTCTTCTGTAGGGAGTTGACAAACGTGAAGAACAAAGGTTCTTCATCATCAAACAAGATCTTCATCTTATCTTCATCATCGTCAGCAGCTTAATCTTACTTTTCTTCAAAAGCCTCTGTTGTCTACAGAGCATCATCTTCGTCAACCATTCATCCGTTCATCCAGATCATAAGGTAGGTTTTCTCAAGTTATGGTAGCCCAAACAAAATTAATGCAAGATATACATATATATAAGCATGACATGCATATGGTTTATTATAGTTTTAATACGTTTCTGCAATATTTTGAAAGAGACGCCCCTGTCAAGGGCGCTAATTCACATGAAACGACCCTTCCCAGGTCGTCAATTTAATATTTGACGCCTTGTACCCAGGCGTTAATTTCAGTTAATCATTAATTAACCATGTTAAGAACTGATTGTATATGAAATCATGATTTACATTAATGCATGATCCCATATCTCCCAATCCATTGATTTTACTGTCATGACTGTTCGTTCATGGTATATTCTCCCCCATGAAATTCTTGCATGCTGAAATTATTACTGCCCTTAAAATTTCCTGCAGAAACTTTAAGTAACGACCTGAACCAAGTCGTTTTCCACATGTTAACGCCCCACCATAGGGCGTAAATTGAAAAGAAACGCCCCTTCCTAGGGCGCGTATATGTTAAAAATTCTGAAATTATATATTCTGTAAAAATTGAATTAATGAGTAACGCCCCTACCCAGGGCGTGTTTTGGATATATCCTGAAAATTATTTATATTCTGTCAAATATGTAAATATTAAGACGCCTACTTCTGCAGTCATCAAATCTTGAACAAACGACCCTGACCAGGGCGCGTTTTAGATAAATTAATGAAATATTGAAATTCTGCAAAATGGAAACATGTGTAAACGCCCTTCTGTTAGGCGTTAATTACTTGATAAACGACTCTGATTAAGTCGTTATTTTACTGTAAAACTGATTTTCCACTGTTTCTGTTAACCGATGGTTTCATATGTTATATAATATATATATCGGCACTATTCTCCACTCCGTGAGTATAGTCCCATGTTTCATGTTGTTTCATCGATCACACTCAACTCTCATTGACATACAAGCTCTCCATTGGACATTCCATTCCTTTGGACTAGCGAGTTAGTCATAGAGACCTCCGTAAGACTCCTCGTATCTTGGATTCCCTCAAGGTCGACTGAGCTGGTTGTACCCTAAAAACCCATTACACGATCTTTGCCATGTCAATCTAAAGAAACATGGTATACCGGCCCTTATGATTATACAAAGAGTATATCATAAGAAATTCTTAATGGGATGATGATATCATGCCATATCATGAAATTCTTGTAAACCTCAATTCTATGATAAGAATGAGGGTATCTTACCTTTGATATACTGTTCATGTGGACCTCAATTCTATATAAAGAATGTCCATATTGATTTGTCATGGTACCCAAGTTAAGGGAACCATATTCTACCTAGTTTTATCGATATCGTGATTATACCGTTATTATCGCCATTCTATGTCCTTTGTCATATTTTTGGACTCCATTCTGTCAAAGTTGTCATACATGTCTACAAGCTTGATTATTGAAATTCAAAAATATATACAAGAGTGGATGTCAAAACACATAATAAATGCCTGCGCATATAGGGCCCGATCTGGTCCTGGGAGGAGCACCCGAAAGTACTTGTGCCCATGGGAGTTAAAAGGATAAGGTATCTGGCATTATACCGAGTAATTGACTTGCTGGATTGGACATTCCACACATATCTTGTACTTGAATCGTACTTGACTTGACATGAAATGCGTGGCCCGAGAGAGGGTAATTACTTGCTTACTTGATACATGATAGCCAAAATTCTTGACATGACTTGTTAAATGTACTTGCTTGAATATCTTGAGTATCTTGTTGAAAGTTCATGATTAGTTCATCTTATTCTTTGATATTACATTCTCTCTATCTTGTCGTTTTATGCGAGCATGCATAGCTTTATTGCATTCATGAAAGATGTAATTACTTAAACCCCTTGCTAGTACTTGCGATATAATTTCCTACTGAGCGTTCGCTCATTCCGTTTGTCCCTTTTTACTTTTCAGGTAAGTCCGACGACGATGGAAGTCAATCGGATGGGAATGGTCAAGAGTGAAAGTGATAGAGCTGCTCAAGTGTCATCTAGTCTTTTCTATAGTTTCTTGAGTCAACTATGTACTTTTCTTTTTATTAAACAGAGTATTGGATTTGTAATAGTCTATTATAAAGGAATAAAGGATTGGGTTATCTTTACTTTTGCGCATCTCTGTCTTTGTGTCGAATACACGACCACTCTGATTGACATGATTGATATAAACTCGTCACGCGTCTCCGGGTATCTTCCGCGCTCGGGGCGTGATAGGTCAAGATGGACTAAAGAAATTGCACTGTGCGAAATCTCGAATGCAAGTCAACTATGATCACGTCACCCCCTTTTTAATTACTCAAGAAAGGTTAATGGATTTTAGATGGTGACCGTGTAGGACCCGTGGTCTTGATAGCCTTGACAACCTTTTTTTGCAGAATAATTCAATTAACGCCTTCGGATAAGGCGCTTTTTATAGAATTAACGTCCTAGATTAGGTCGTCTCTTTCAGAATAACATCCCTACTCGGGTCATTACTTTTTCAAAAATCAGATTTCCTTTTCAAATTCACGCCGTCTTCTAGGGCGTCTTTATGCGAACCACGACCTACTCTAAGGCGCATTTTTCAGGAAAAATAACAAAAAAATATAAATGAGTGAAAAAAGAAAAGAAAAAAATGCATTTCTTCACGATGTATGCTTGCATTCTTTTGCATGGGCATCTTTTATTTATGGTTTGCATATGCGTGCCTTTGCATGATGCATCTCCCCGCTATCAGCTATTTTATTTTGCCTTATTTGATTAAAGGCTTGGCCCCTTGACTGATCATTAAGGTCAAAATATTGCTACCCCTTGCTTATTGGGCAAGGGGCCAAGTCGAACAGATGAATTAACCTGTTTGTTCAAAGTATGGATTACAGTTGCAGGTACAGGGCACAGTAAAGCAAACACGAAGAACGTGGAAAGAGGAAAGTACACAAACACAAGGCCACAACACACAAAGTGCTCAGGTAACAAAGAAATCTCAATCTTATATATATATACATCATGAATGTCTATCATGTACAAGTGTGAGGGTGGAGGAGTACAAGTAAGTCCCTCAGCTCTCGCCTCCACCCTCCTCTCTCCTACTCTCAACCTCCTCCTCGCCGTCCCGAGCTGGCGCTGGTGGAGGAGGCATGGGCCCCCGTGAAGAAGCTGGAACCCAAACCTGACCCCCTGCCTCACTCCTCTCTCGGAGGGAAGAGCCCGCCACAAAAGTGGAGCTGGTGAAGGAGTACCCCGCCGTCTGTGCTCGCTCACGCCCTCGCTGGAGACGCTCCTCAGACACTCGTAGCCGCTCCTGAGAAAGGATCAACTGGGTCCTCGAATCTGCCAGCTCTCGCTCGCGTGCTGCTACCTGCTCCTGGTATCGAGCACGCTCCGCCTGGTACTCCTCTCGCTCACGAGCACGCTCCTCGCGCTCCCGGGCACGCTCCCGTCGCTCCAGCTCAAGAGCCACCCGCAGCTCGGCCACGTCTGAGGCAGCTCTTCTCGTCGCCTCAGGGACCTCTCAAGCTCTGAGATCCGCTGATCACGGATCGCCAACTCGGTACGTACCGCCTGAAGCTGAGTCGTCTGCAAACAGGTAAACAAATCATTAGTTCCACAATTGAATGCAATGATTCAGTAATCTAGCAATACAAGCAATACATGATTGAACCACTCACCTGTGTGCTCGTGGCACGGAAGCCCTCATCAACGTAGGTAAGAGCGGCTCGAAGCTCCTCAGTCTGTAAAATGGATTTTCATCAGTGCACAATTATATAATCAATATTTGAATGGATTTGTATTTTGGAATTTACCCGTGAAGCGAGATCGTGCTCTGCTGCCTCGGCTCGTGCGATCGCTCCGGCTAGCTGCTCTGCCAGTGCAGTCACCTCTACACTGGGCCCTCTCGAGCTGGAGGCCTCTCCTGGGTCTCTCCTCACTGCTCCCTGCTGGGCACGCTGCATTCATTAAGATCATCAGTGGCTAATCATCAATAATTCAACAAAAAATGATATACATGTGCATATAGGAATAATTTAAACACTCACCAGGGTCTCTAGGTCAGCCCGTGTGGCGGCCAGCTGGTCCTCCAGGCTGTGTAGGTGGGCCTGGGCATCCATCACCGCTATGTCCCGCGCATCATGCATCCATTACATATTAGTCACATGATAGAAACATAAGCATTTGCATTTAATTTAGAAGTAATTGCATTCATACATACCCCTAGGACCCTCATCTGGGGTCAGTCGGCGTATACCTCCCAGTAGCGTCGGAGGTACTCGGAGCTGTCAGTCACCCGGGAGGTGACTCTGGTCCCGCCTTGCTGCCAGTCGGCGTACTGCTCCTCGAACCGCACTCTCCAGTCGGTCGCCTTCGTGCGACCGCGCGTCTTCTTCCCAATGCCGCATGGCTCGCCGACCTCTACCCACTCCTGGTGGAGGCCCAGCGCCCTCATCACCAACCTAAGCCGTAACGGCTCGATCTCGCTCAAGCAATGGACCCACAGCTCATGCTCAAAGCGAGGACGGCCCGCTACGACCCAAGGCTGGCCCTCGTCCGTCATCCCCTCATAGGGTCTCCACTGAACCTGCATTCATAAACATACATGTCATCATTTCGTCATCATCATAACAAATTCAAAATAAATGCAAAAAGAAAAATGCATAACATTCATACAGACCAGCGAGGGAGGGAAGTCTCGGAACTCTCTCGCAGCACCCACAACTCGTAGCCGAGTGGGGCTCCAAACACAATCGACAGCCAGCGCCGTGCTAGAGGGAAAGCTCCCTCACCTCCAGGCCGTGGGTCAGCGCGCCCCATCGGCATGTATAGATGGCTCCAAACCTGCACCCATGCATTGCATGAATAGGACATTCACATGCATAAAAAAGAAAAGAAAAGAGGAAAAATGCATACCTGAAGAAAAGGTGAGAAGCCACTGACGGTCATCTCTCGACCTGTCCCGGTGGATAAGTCGGCCATCATATGCGCCAGCAGTGCCGCTCCCCAGGTGTAGCTGCCAACTGCCTCCAGGTCCTCGAGTATCCCCAGGAATCGGCAGTTGATGACGTCGCCCTTCGTCCCGAGCAATAGCCTCCCCAGTAGCAGCAGTAGAAACATCCTCAGGTCTCGGTCTGCTCTCTCCCTGTCAGCTGGGTCCTGGCAGTAGACCGCCCTAGCCCTGTCTATCAACCTCTATGAAAACTGCTCCAAGGACTCCCCTGACCTATGCCTAGCATCCCCTAAGCCCATCACTATAGTCAGGTCGGTGCGGAAGATAGTCCTACACTCGCTAGGTGTCTCGTAGACCATCTCTAGCCCTAGCAGCCTCTGGGCAACCTCGGTATAGTCTGGTAAGGTGATCCCACTCACTGCCTCCCCGTCTACCCTAAGTCCCGTGATCCTAGCTACATCCTCTAGGGTAGGAACCATATGTCCCCAAGGCATCAGGAATGCCCGACTAGTCCTATCCCATCTCTCCCTCAGAACCTGGATAAGTGGTAGGTCGGGTCTGACTGGCTCTATGCTAAGGAAGGCCCCGAACCCCATAGCATCTACCCTGGCTCTCTGGAACTCGGGGAGGCCGTAATATGCTGCTCAGACCATGACCCAGGAGATCCGTGTCCTCATCAACCCCTGCACACATGAAGAAAGAGATTTTGGTTTAATTGTTCAATTATTCTTGTTGAAATTCACTTAATTACCTTGGTTTGAGATGTTGATGTTTGATTTAATTAACGACCATCCCAAGGTCGTGGTTTGTTTAATTGGCGCCCCTGAGGAGGGCATGGTTTCTAAGAGAGCATTGAATTAATGACCTACCCTAGGTCGTTGTTTATCTAAGAAATGCCCCGGTGGGAGGTGTGGTTCTGAGGTTAATTTCTAAATTCCTAAAAGGATTTTCAATTGACGCCCGTCCCAGGGTCGTAATTTCATTAAGTAACGCCCCTGTGTAGGGCGTTTTTCTGTTAAAATAGATTTTGGGTTTAGTAATTTATTCGGGAATTAATGAGATGGACGACCATCCCTATGGTCGTTATCTGTTGAATTGACGGCCCGATGGAGGGCGTTGTTTTCCAGGGTTGTGAAAATAAAATCAAAAATAGCATGCGATATAAATCATGGAAAAATACATAATTGAACAAATATGCACGGAATTAACAGCATGATTGATATGGAAAAATGATAATTTAAATGGACGACATGCTCTAGGGCGTGTTTTCATGATGTTGATTATTTTTCAGGAAATAATTTGAATTGACGACCCAGGTATGGGTGTCTCTTCTTGAATTCACGACACCCCTGGGGGCGTCTTCTTTCTGAGTTGCAGGTCTTCTAGCCCGAGGGCTATGGAAATTGAGGTAAAAATAAAAGAAATTTGAGAAAATGGAAATTGGGTTGGGGGCCTACCTTGTGGCGTTTGGGTTCTTCCCGTGGAGGGCGTGGCTGACGAGGCCGCCGGAGTTGGCCGGGGCGTGGAACAGCCACCGCCGTGGACGGTGGCTCGTCACCGTCTTCGTGATCGTCTTCTCCTTCTTCATCCTCACCGCCTTCACCTTCTTCTTCTTCCTCATTTCCTCTTCCTTCACCTTCGTTTTCTTCATTTCCCATGGCCTCGTCGCCGTGTTCTTCTTCGTCGCCGGCCATCGCCGTCGGACCTTCCTCGGCCGCCGCCGGCGGATCTCCCTCCACGACGGCGTCTTCTTCGTGGGCGTCTTCGCCCAAGTCCACAACCTCCGGTGCAGCCACCCTCTGCCGCTTAAGTCCACCGGCCATGGCTAGGGCTAGGGAGAGAGATAGAAAGAGAGAATGAGAGATGGGGGGAGGGTTACGGTTAGGGTTGCAAAAGAGAAGAGAGAAAGAAGGAAAAAGAACGGAGGAAGAAGAAGAAAGGATGGAAAGTTAAGTCGAACGGTCAAAAAGAATTCACGACGTAAGCAAGGCCGTGTCTTATGGAATTAACGACTGAAACAAGGGCGTTTCTTACTAATTAACGACATTGCTTAAGGCGTTATTTTTGTTTGCATGGGGAATGATAACCGTCGTCAGACGCATTCAATGGGGATTGATTGATGTAATGGGGAGTGATGATTACTGTTTATGAGTAACGACTACGCTTGAGGCGTTATTTATATGAAACGTGGCTTTGCTGAAGGCGTTTTTTTGGAATTTCAACAAATGCTTTTTGGGATATGAATAGAATTCACGCCTTGTCCTAAGACGTTATTCAGTTAACGCCCATTGGTGTAGGCGTCCATTATGAGAGATCAATCATTGAAGATGACGTATGCTGAGGCGTCATTTATAGAAGTAACGACTATGATTGAGGCGTTATTTGCAACAGAACCGCAAGTTATTAGAAGATTTGATCAGAAACACTGTGTTATTGGCTCAATCAGAAAATTATCATTGATTTATTTGGAAGAAAGATTACATTACATTCAATGAGCCATTTTGGGCCTCAAGCTTCTTAAAGCTATTACATAAGATTTCCACTGTTCTCTGTCTTCTTCTAAGTTTTCCACAGGACGATGAGCCTTGTTGATTTTCCACAGAGCTTGGATTGTGGTTGTTTCTTCTCCATCTTCATTACTGCCAAAATCCCGTATCTTGATTGGAGGAAGGTGAGATGGGTCCTCGAATACTCGCCGTGGAAGCCCGAGTTGAAGGAGGCATCGGTATGAATTGTACAAGACGAATTCTGAAGCGCCTATGAGTCGAAGGTCCATGCCGGGAGAGAATCTTGCACGGAGTTCTTGAGTCTTGAGTATTCCCGGGGCGCAAGTGAAGAGATTCTTTGGCATTATTTTGAGGTGCTCTCTCCATTCTGCTCTCTTCTTGATTTGAGGAATCCGGTTCATCACTCTATTGCTTATCCCAAGTGAACCGGTCATATAAGAGAGTGGGCTTTTTGAGAAGATTCTCGAGGATTGTTGGGCTTCATCACATGGATCGAACTTGAAGTGGAGATCTACCCAACTAGAAAGTGCTAGCATGCATCCGTAGATGGGCCTTCCCATCGCCGCCGAGGTAAGCCCGCTATAGAGATAGGCTAGAATAGCCGGTCCCACTCTATCTCCTTCCCATAGGCTCACTATGGCGCTTAATTGGGCCTCTTCTAGAAAGTCCTCCGTGGATGGGAATAAGATTGCTCCTGCTAAGCACACCACGAAGGCCTTTGCTACCCGCTCTATCTCTTCATCTTCTTTAGCTTGACCCGCTCTCTTGTACACCCATGAGGCGAGCTTTAGGAGATTGATTCCTTTAGTGGCTTCGATTTGATTCACTAGGTTGGGGCTAGATATCAAGCTTGTTAATAGCTCATGAGAGGCAATTGGTTTTGGCATGATGGCCACCTTTTCCTCATCTCCTTGCTTCGTTCTCTTTAAGCCTAAGATTATCTCCAATTCTTCTAATAGGACGGTGGCTTCAAAAGTAGAGAAGAGAAAGGTATGGGTGGAAGGATGCCATATCTCTACAAGAGCCCCTATAGCTGCCCAGTCAAGATGAATTTGATCATAATGTTTGGCATGGGTGACTAGACCCAGAAGGTGCCATCTTGTTAAGTACACTCTCATATCTGAAGAAAATTTGGAGAGTATAAGAGGGAGCCACTTAAATTTTGTGAATCTCCTTGCTCCTGGGACATTCGGGAAGTCCTGTAGAAGGAAGAAAGGAAGAACAATACAGATGGAAGAATAAATGAGCATGCAGAAGAGAAGAACATTTAAGACAAGTGGAAAAGAACAGAGGACTCAATCCTTACCTGATTTAATGCAATGCGGTTGCTGATGTGTCTGTTGATCTCGGTTAGCCTGGGAGTTGAGGATTTGGATCTCTTAATCACCCTCTCCATCTTCTGTTGCAGGAGGAAGCTCGGACGGTTGCGGTGCCTGCAGAAGAACAGACAGAAGAAGTAGCAGAAGAACAGAGCTCCGAAGGTTGCTTTGATTGATTTGAGGAATTGCCTTCCCTTTATAGGAGTCCGGGGAGTCTTAAGGCTTTTCGGAGTTAGCAAGTTGATTGCCATTAGGACTGGGTTTAGTTTGCGAATCAGAAACGGAAGTTCGTGCTTAATTAACGCCTTCTGTTAGGGCGTCAATTGTTGAATTGACGACCTGACTGAGGTCGTGTTTTGTGTAACGCCCTTTCCAGGGTCGTTTTCTTCTTGAACCCTTGGTGCATTTAACGCCTCAGTGAAGGGCGTGTTTATCTTTTTGACGCCCTCTTTATAAGGCGTCTTCCATGTTTTGACGACGTTCGGTCCAGGCGTGATTTGTAAGCTTATGAATTTGCTTCCCTACATGCTTTGATGAACTTAAGTGCTATTATTTCGTTGGAATTCTATTTTATTAAGCACTTATGATCATGTTATACTTTGAATTGAGGATTATTTATATTGAAATTTTGAGAGAACTAATGAACTCTTGAGTGCAGAAGATTGCAGGTTTCGAGATGTCCAGATTAATGTGGAGGTAACATCATCTTATTGTAAGCATTATTACTATATGGTATTCTACGCTATTATAGCATATCAAGGACCTTGTGGTTCTGATGAACCTGGAATTTGAGTTCCCCTTCATCAAAAACAGTGATAGTTCCAGGAGAGTCTTGATCACACGGATAGGCCGTTGAGTCGTTAAAGGTCTGGGACGATGGTTCCACTTTTCTGAGTTGATGCGTGGACAAACGGGCATCGGCATAGTGTCAGCTTAGAGATCTGGATTCTTGACCAAATCTGGATGGCTTGGCAATATTATCCTTGATTATTTTCTACATTTTTAGTTTGTTTTATATTTTCCTTTTAGCCCAGCATGCATCATGTAGGATTTTGAGCTTCATGCTGAAAGTCTTCATATTATGGTAGTAATGAAGGTCACTCGCTCTTGATTGAGTTGACATGAGACATTCCATTCCAAATTGAGTACTTTATTCTCTTTGGAGCCGCTTAGGCTGATTTCTTTGAAAATGTCCCTTTGCTGGGTTTCCATCTCAATTCCCTTTATTTTTTTGCAAATCCACCTTTGTTGTAGCACGTCCACGTTGGCTGGTAACCGCTCTCCAATGGTGTCTCCTTATCGTGCCATGCGCACATTTTTACTTGCTTAGTTTAATCTCCTTTATCCAGCAAATTGATGCTTCCTTGGAATCACCCGGAGTTTGTTTCACTTTGAATCTTGGAAAGATTTTCAATGCTTAGTGTCTGAGGCGTGTCACATCACACCTTGGCATCTACTTATTAGTTCGCTCCACTTCATTCCGTTTGTTGCACTCTCACTCCATTTCGTCTCACTCCCTTGCAAAGCAGACGCCAAGGCGGGGCAGCTGTAGACACGCCAAAATTGGCGCTATGTTGATCAAATCTCATGTCACTATGATGACGCCCCAAAGTGAACTTCAATATATTCATAATATGAAGTTTTTCTATTTCTTGTGTGTGGTTTTGATTTGTTCTTGCATTTTTATGATTCGCGACCTAAGGAGGGGCGTGTTGTAAATAGCGACCTAATATGAGGCGTGTTCAAAAGAAAGGACGACCAAATATCAGGGCGTCAATTCTTGGTATTATCTGGTTTCAAATTAAATTCAAAATAAATTCAAATTATTGATTAACGTCCTTCCTCAGGGCGTGGTTTCAATTAACGCCTTCGTCTCAGGCGTGTTCTCATAATTTTCAAATGAAGTAAGTTTTATTGTCAAAATTAAATTCAAGAAGTGACGCCCTTGATCGTGGTCGTGTTTTGAGTAGCGTCTTGATGGAGGTCGTCAATTTGTGATTTGACGCCCTTCTGAAGGTCGTGTTTTATCCTTCGGTGTCGTGTTTGAGTATGCCTTTCCTGAGTAGTTCCCTGCCTCCAATGGTCTCCTTGCTCGAATTGGAGTTAGAGTCCTGCCTTCTTTGATCATTGCCTATCCTTATCTTCCCAAATTTGAGCTTATCTTCGATTGAAATCCTATAAAAGGATGCTCTGGTCGATCTAGACAGGGGTTGACGGGTCAGAGAGTTCACAGGTTAGACAGAGTTAGAGAGGTTACAGAGTTTATGACGAGGTTACGATCAGAGGTTTACGGGTTACGAGATCAGAGTTACAGAGCTTCATCTTCCTCCTGTGCGATCGTTTAGAAAGTCCTCTGCTTCCTCTGCTTCCTCTACTTCCGGTCAACCACGTCCACCTTGGTTTCCCTTTACTGTCGTCAGGGACAACATGGTTTTTCTTTTATTCTGTTTGTGTTGCTTTGTCTTCATCAATCGTTCATCACGTCCACTGTGTTTTTCTCTTCTTTTACATTTGCATTAGCATCATATCTCCTCTTTCCCTATTTCTTTAGTGGTTTTTAAAACAAAAATAAGGTGCGCATGTTTTGTTCTTTTTTCATCATCATATCATCTTTAGGAATTGATACTACATTCACTTGGCTGATCCACTTCTTTTGCTTATTTGTTTTGTCTCTTTTGCAAGGTAATCAATAAAGGAAAACCCCCTTCATCGGCCGGCCGATTGAAGGAGGAGGAGGAATTCATAATCCAGCCCGCGTTCTATTTTCCACCAGGTATTAGCGATCTTCTTTGTTTCTTATTGAGGTAACCCCTCTGGCGATCACCCTCTTAGTAGCACCACGTGCTTCTTCTTTTCCTTATTATTATATCATCTCCCCTTATTTTTAGTATGCTTTCTCATATTTAAATTCTTCTTCATGTGTGGATTTATCACAATCTACAACAGGCTTGTTCATCGATGCCGACGAGATGTCGGGAGCTGATGTGGTATGCTTGTCCCTTTTTTTCTCTTCATTAGTGCCGACGGGGTGTCGGGGGCTGACATGGTTTGTTTGTCTCTTCTTCTCTGCATCAGTGCCGACAGGGCTCGGGAGCTGACACGGTTTGTTTGTCTTTTCTTCTTTTCATCAGTGCCGACGGGGTGTCGGGAGCTGACATGGTTTGGTAGTGCCAAAGCAAGGGTCTTTTTGTTCATGGAACCAGACGAAAGGTCCAGGCCACAGGCTTGTTCATCGATGCCGACGAGATGTCGGGAGCTGATGTGGTATGCTTGTCCCTTTTTTTCATTTCATCAGTGCCGACAGGGTATCGGGAGCTGATAGGGTTTGTTTGTCTCTTCTTCTCTTTGTCAGCACCGACAGGGCGTCGAGAGATGACGTGGTATGTTGGTATCTTCTTCTCTTCATCAGTGCCGACAGGGTGTCAGGCGCTGACAAGATATGTTGGTCATTTCATCCATTCATCAGTGCCGACGGGGTGTCGGGAGCTGACCTGGTTTGTTGGTCTCTTTGTCTCTTCATCAGTGCCGACAGGGTGCCAGGAGCTGACATGGTTTGTTGGTGTCGTTGTCTCTTCATCAGTGCCGACGGGGTGTCGGGAGTTGACCTGGTTTGTTGGTCTCTTTGTCTCTTCATCAGTGCCGACAGGGTGTCGGGAGCTGACCTGGTTTGTTGGTCTCTTTGTCTCTTCATCAGTGCCGACGGGGTGTCGGGAGCTGACCTGGTTTGTTGGTCTCTTTGTCTCTTCATCAATGCCGACAGGGTGTCGGGAGCTGACTGTGTTTGTTGGTCTCTTTGACTCTTCATCAGTGCCGACGGGGTGTCGGGAGCTAACCTGGTTTGTTGGTTTCTTTGTCTCTTCATCAGTGCCGACAGGGTGTCGGGAGCTGACAGGGTTTGTTGGTCTCTTTGTCTCTTCATCAGTGCCGACAGGGTGCTGGGAGCTGACATGGTTTGTTGGTGTCTTTGTCTCTTCATCAGTGCCGATAGGATGTCGGAAGCTGACATGGTTTATTGGTCTCTTTGTCTCTTCATCAGTGCCGACGGGGTGTCGGGAGCTGACCTGGTTTGTTGGTCTCTTTGTCTCTTCATCAGTGTCGACAGGGTGTCGGGAGCTGATAGGGTTTGTTGGTTTCTTTGTCTCTTCATCAGTGCAGACGAGGTGTCAGGAGCTGACCTGGTTTGTTGATCTCTGTGTCACTTCATCAGTGCCGACAGGGTGTCGGGAGCTGACAGAGTTTGCTGGTCTCTTTGTCTCTTCATCAGTGCCGATGAGGTGTCGGGAGCTGACCTGGTTTGTTGGTCTCTTTGTCTCTTCATCAGTGCTGACAGGGTGTCGGGAGCTGACTAGGTTTGTTGGTCTCTTTGTCTCTTCATCAATGCCGACGGGGTGTCGGGAGCTGACCTAGTTTGTTGGTCTCTTTGTCTCTTCGTCAGTGCCGACAGGGTGCCGGGAGCTGACATGGTTTGTTGGTCTCTTTGTCTCTTCATCAATGCCAACGGGGGGTCGGGAGCTGACCTAGTTTGTTGGTCTCTTCTTCTCTTCGTTAGTGCCGACAGGGTGCCGGGAGCTGACATGATTTGTTGATCTCTTCTTCTCTTCGTCAGTGTCGACACGGTGCCGAGAACTGACGTGGTTTGTCGATCTCTTCTTCTCTTCATCAGTGCCGACAGGGTGTCGGGAACTGACGTGGTATGTTGGTCTCTTCTTCTCTTCATCAGTGCCGACTGGGTGTCGGGAGCTGACATGATATGTTGGTCTTTTCTTCTCTTCGTCAGTGCCGACAGGGTGCCGAAAACTGACGTGGTTTGTTGATCTCTTTCTCTCTTCATTTTTTTTCATTTTTTTAAACCATATTACCGGTACAAGCCCCCTTTCGGGTTTTTGCCGGCACCAGCCCCCTCTTACTTTTGCCCACGTGTCCTCTCGGGTTTTCACGTGGCGGGGTACCCGATTTTACCTGTAGAGCCCTTTCGGGTTTTCGCCATAGCCGGGTTGCTGCCATTTTTACCCTTGTCCCTGTGTAGGGGCAAGTCCGGCGGGACACCACTATTTTAAGCCCCTTTCTCCCTTTTTTTTTGACGAGCGGATAATATATAATTGTTGGCTAGGGCCCGAAGCCTTGCGCCGAAAGATAATGTTCATTCGTTGGCAAGAAGATAATGCCAACGCAACGGTTTTTTTTTCTGCCGATTCGGACGTAAGGTCCGTAATGGCAATATTGTGTAAGAGCGGGTGGTTAAGACACGAGGCCCTGCACCGGAAAGGGACTTATTCATTGGCAAGGGACTAATGCCAGCGCAAGGATAGAGAGTTTGCCGATTCGGGCGTAAGGCCCATAATGGCGATTTTGCATGAGAGAAGGTGGCTAAGGCACGAAGCCTTGCGCCGAAACAAGATTTATTTGCTGGCAAGGAACTAACGCCAACGCAGGGGTGGAGCCGTCTTTGCCTGTGCGGATGCCCGTCGATACATAGGGGCGTACGGAGGGGAGACATATGTATATATATATATATATATATATATATCATTATTATTATTGTTTTCTCTTCTTTCTCTCTCTTTTTCTTTTTCTTTTCTTCTCCTTTTTCATTTTCTTCTCTCTCTCTTTTTTTTCTTATTCTTATTTTTGTCGAAATCCCCCCCTTCTCTTCCTTTTTTTGTTTTTCTTTTTTTTTATCCATTCTCTTCCTCTTTTACCGTCTTTCCTCTTTTTTTTTTCTCGCCATATAAAGGGAGGCGGGGGTGGCGTGCCGCTGAAGGGCTGGCTAGAGCGTGCCGCCGGGACACTTGAAGGGCGTGCTGGGAGAGAGCACAGGAGGGTGTGCCGTGTAAGGCACTCCAAAGGTGTGCCGCTGGGGGGCGCCTGGGAGCGTGCCGCTGAGGGGGCGTGAGGCTGTGCTGCTGAAGGGTGCCGGGAGTATGCCGTTGGAGCTGCTGCGGAGTGTGCCACTGAAGGTCACGGTGGGTGTGCCGTTGAATGGCTGGACGGGTGTGCCGGCGGAGGAGGCTCCGCCTGCGCGTCGCTGACGGGGGCACGGGGTGTGCCGCTGAAGGGGCTGGCGACGTGTGTCGCGGAAGACACCCAGACTGGGTGTGCCGGTGGAGCGCCAGGGTAGCGTTTCCTTTTCTTCTTTTCTTCTTTTCACCTTCTCTTCTCTTTTCCCCTCTTCCTGCGACTCTTCTTTCTCTTCTTTTCTTCTTCTTTTGTAAGGAGAGGCGGGTGCAAAGATCATGTTCACCTCGTGTGTCCTTTTTTTCTTTTCTTCTCTTCTTCTTTTGTGTGAAGAATTGGGTTCAAGGACCACGTCTGCCTCATGACTGTTCTTTCTCTTCTTCTTTTACGGAGAGGCAGGTGCAAAGACCATGTTTGCCTCGTGTGTCTTTTCTTTCTTTTCTTCTCTTCTCTTGTGTGATGAGGCGGGTTCGAGGACCACGTCTGCCTCATGTGTATTTTCTTCCTTTTATTCTCTTCTTCTTTGTGTAACGAGACGGGCTCAAAGACCACATCTGCCTCATGCGTATCTTTTTCTTTATTTTGCTCTTCTTTTCTCATTAATGCTTCCGTGCTGGAGTGTATTTCTCTTAATATGCCCCCAGTCTGGGGTGTAGCTTTATTTCGTATGCGTCCCCCTGAGGGGTGTGTTTTGCCTCTTCGCTTCTGTGCCCCCCCAGGCGGGGTGTATTTTTTTGGCTTCTATGCCCCCAGACCAGGGTGTGTTTCTTTTTCAAATGCCCCCAAAGCGGGGTGTAGCTCTCTTCAAATGCCCTCAAGCCGGGGTATGCTCTTCACGGCTTCTATGCCCCGAGGTGGGGTATGTTTCTTCTTCAAATATCCCTAAGCCGGGGTGGGTTCTTCTGCTCTTTATGCCCCCATGGCAGGGTGAGTTTCTCTATACATGCCCCTGGCACGGGGTGTGTCTTTTGTTTCTTATGCCCCCGGGAT
Source organism: Amorphophallus konjac (assembly GCA_022559845.1). Lineage (NCBI taxonomy): Eukaryota > Viridiplantae > Streptophyta > Magnoliopsida > Alismatales > Araceae > Amorphophallus > Amorphophallus konjac. The sequence goes on along the minus strand of CM040124.1, from coordinate 269,313,830 downwards.
GGAGTGTATTCTCTTCATATGCCCCCGGCACGAGGGTGTATCTTCGCTGCTTGTTGTGTCCCCAGTCGGGGTAGATTCTTCTGCTTCTTCCACCCCCAGAGTGGGGTGTATTTCTCTTCGTATGTCCCCGGCCGGGGTGCATTCTTTTTGCTTGATATGCCCTCAGGGTGGAGTGCGTCTTCTGCTTCTTATGCCCCCGGGATGGAGTGTATTCTCTTCATATGCCCTGGGCACGAGGGTGTATCTTTGCTTTTTATGCCCCCGAGGGGGGATTCTTCTCCTTCTGCCCCGACATGCTGGGGGATGTTTGCTTCCTGTTCACCCAAAGTGGGGTGTGTTCTCGATGGCTCCTGTGCCCCCGTTGGTGGGGTGTATGTTTCTTATTCAGATTCCCCTAAGGCGGGGTGTATTCTTTGTTGCTTTATGTACTCCCGAGCCGAGGTGGATTATCTTCATGTGCCCCCACGGCGGGGTGTATTCGCTTCATGTGCCCCCAGGCCGGGGTGTATTCTTTTGCTTCTTATGACCCTAAGTCAGGGTATGACTTTTGATTTACGTGCCCTCGAGTCGGCGTGGATTCTCTTCATGTGTACCCAGGTCAAGGGTACATGCTCTATGTCTTCTACGCCCCCAGGCGGGGCGTGACTTCTTGTCTTCATGCCCCCCATGCGGGGTGTGTTGCTTCTTTTGCCCCCATGGCGGGGGTGGATTTTGCTGCTTCTTATGCCCCAGAGCGGGGTATGTTGCTTCTTATGTCCCCCATGGCGGGGTATATTTCTTCTTCAAATGCCCCTAAGCCGGGGTGCATCCTTTGTGACTTTTATGCCCCCAAAGTGGGGTGTGATTCTTCTTCATGTGCCCCCAAGAGCGAGGTGTATTCTTTCTTGCCTCTTATACCCCCATGGCGGGGTATATTTCTTTTTCTTATCTCCCGTGGCAGGGTATATGGATGCTCTCTTCGGGAGTGGTGGCCATGCTTGGCCTCATTGCTATAAAGCGTCCCCACAGCGGGCAGAAATTCATCAAGCTACAGTTGTGGTTTGTTGGATCTTCGAGCAGTCACTCGAGGGGCCGTCTTATGCCAGATAGGGGCAGCAGGAAGGTGTAACGGGCCAGGGCATTGCACCATGGGCTTGGACCCTCCTAGAGTCGGGCGGGATGCCGGTCTTCTTCTCGTTCTCTTGGTCAGCAATGCTGGCCAACTTTTCTTTTTGTCCCTTTATTTTCTTCTCTTCCCTTTTTTGTATAATAGACCAAGGTGGGTGCACAGGAGAGTGCTCACCCCCTCAGGGAGGGGATGAGTGGTTCGCTCCACCGCATCAATCCTACAATGGTAATCTTTATTCAGCATGGGTCTCGACGGATATGGCCGTACAACCCTCTCTCGCTGATTCTTTCTCTTCCCTTTTATTCCTTTTTTCTTTCTTCTTCTCTCTTCTTTTTTTATTTTTTTATTTTTTTCTTCTTTTCTTTTCTTCTTTTCTTCTTCTCTTCTTGCGGGAAGGGGGTTTGGTTTCTCCTCCCTTCTTCTCTCTTCTCTTCTCTCCTTTTTTTGGCAGCCTTCATGATTCCTGGAAGCTGCATATGCCTCGGAGTAGCATCTTTGAGGCCACAAAACATGTTCGCCTGGTCCGGCTTTTCGCCCCATAGGGCTGGCGAAGATAACACCTGCAATTCATCAAAGCAGGTAAACGTCGTTTATTAGGAGGCCATGAGGCCCCGAATCCCGGGGAAGAGATGAAGGGTGGTTCAAGTCCCACCGGGCATGCCAGACTTGTGGACGCACTTTTTATTAAGGTCGTTGGTTGTTCGTTTATTGGGTTTATTAAGTGCGTGGGTGTGCCAGTCACAAAGTGACGATTTATTGTGCGCTCGATCTGACTAATCAGACGATTGTGTAGTTCGTGTCGGGACTGGAACCCGCCGCGCCATAAAGGTCACGGCGTTATTTACATCCCCTCGGAGAGGGGAACACCCTTGATTAATCGCCGGGAATTAGGGCCTCATGGCCAGAAAATTATATCGAGAGAAACTAGCCGATAGCGGTCTCGAATCAATCGGAAAGCCCGATGTCTAGGGAAGCAAGCAATCAAAATACATCGGTCACCCAAGGGACCATTTCAATATTCGGACGAGCGTTCGGCTTCAGAAAATCATGATTATCACGGGGAAAACCGGAGCATATGTATGCCGGGGTACGGTAAATTTATTGTTCAAAGGGGCGGGAAACGTTCAGTTAAATCCCAATTAGAGCGGTCGGAAACCGATAAGTTTGTCGGCCCGGTGCAAGATCAAGCTACGACCATACTGCGGTGGGCCACCCCGCGGTCGAAGTCGGGCTCGCGTAGGCATCGTTAATATTTTCGGTGCCGAAGGGCAGCGAGAAAGTGTTCCGGGACCAGATTCCAAAACAGAGATGTGTACAGAGATAGCTGGCTATAGGCCTAGGATGTGGGTCAGGCGATGACCATGGTTGGGGCGAACCCGAGGTCCGAGCGTGACTCATGATGGTCTTATCGATGTTCCCATGCGTAGGGTTCGGGGAGGACGAGAGCCGCCACATTCCGTTCGGATTTTGTCAGTCATACACGGGCCATTTTATGTTCGGACAAAGGTCCGTATAGAAAACAAGACGGCGACGGGAGCGAGTCCATGTAAAGTTTAATGCAAGCCCGGGATTAGATCCCGGCATATATGTCGGTCACTAACGGACCATTCATTATTCAGACGGAAGTCCGTATTAGTAGCGTCGAGGACGACGATAAAACCGTGCGGATGTCTGCCGTAGGTGCGGCAAGTTTCATGTGGGTGCGGGATCGGATCCCGATGAAGATAGGTCGAGCTAACGAACTATCGGCTCGGGATAAGTTCAGATCATGGTCGCGTCCGGGCGGGGGCTCCCGAGATCCAAGTCCGATCTAGTGGGGAATCATTACTTTTCTCTTCACCAAACCGTACGAATGTCTGCTGTGAGTATGGCAAGTTTAATGCAGGTGCGGGATTAAATCCCGGTATATATATATGTCGGTCACTAACGGACCATTTCTTATTCAGACAGAAGTCTGTGTTTGTAACATAAAAGATGGTGACAAAACCGTACGAATGTCAGCCACAGATACGGCAAGGTTAATGTGGATGCGGGATTGGATCCCGATGGAGGTGAGTCAAGCTGATGATCTATTGGCCCAAGGTGGTTGCGGACTATGGCCATATCGGAGTTTCCGAGGACCACGTCTGATGCCACGGGGCGTCATTGCTTTTCTCTTAACGCACAGTCCGGGGAAGTGAGTCGTTAGGTGTGGAGCCCGAACTCGCCATCGTACGCCCTCGCACGCGGATCGACCAGCGCGGTCAGGTCGTGGGGGTCAAGGGAGCAGCGCCCCCGGAACAAAAATTTTAATTGAAGCACGGGTAACTTTTGATTATTTGTTTTCTATTCCTTTCATTGGTTTTATCCATTAGCTTAAAGATTTTTATTTTGACTAATTATTCTTTCTTTTTAAGCACGTCGGCAAAGGGAGGTGCCAAGAGAGAAGAGGGGCGCGCCGGTGAACGGGATGCAAAGGGGTGCGCCGGTTTAATATGTTAAGGGGGGGCCGCGCCGATTACATGGCAAGAAGGAAGAGGCGGCCAGGGGCGCGCCGGAATAGGGACCCAAGAGAGGGGAGCGCCGGATTAAGGCCAAGAAGAGGGGCACGCCGATTTTGCAGGATGAACAGTGAGGCGCGCCGGATCAAGGCTCAAATAGTAGTGAGGGGTGCACTATTCATCTCAAGAATTTGAAGATGGTTTTGAGTGTGGAGTTATTCCGGCGTGGGGGGGGGGTAGCGCGCCGGATTAGGCCGCGCCGGATTAGGGGCGCGCCGGGTTAGTTTCTTATGAAGTTTATTTCATTCTGTTTGATTCTTTTGCTTTGGTTCTTGTTTGTTTGATCTATAGATTGGCTTGTTAATTGGTTTAATCATTTAATTGATGGATTAAGTTGATAAAGAGAAAGAATTAAGCATTTTAATCGTTTGTTAAGGGGGATTATCATGAGGATTCAAGTGTTTTGTTCAGGGGTGAGTTTGTTATACAAGAACTCAGAAGGTTCAGTCTGTTCAGGGGCTTCAAGAGTGGGGTTGATTTAGTCTGAAGAAGCTTCGTTTATTCATTCTTATGTGTTCTTGTTCTTTGTTCCTCTTGTTCTTGGCCCTGGCAAAAATCGGGCAGCACCTCCCCCGGACTGAGGCTTGTCGGAGACAAATAGAGGGACACCAAACGGATTGCTCCGGGGTGAACCTCAAAACTCGGAGTGAGGCCTCCGTTAACCCATAAGTGCGTGTGGAGGCTCGAGGACCATCCTTCAAGAGTTCCCGTAGTTTACAGGTGATGATTTTGTGGGCGGGACGAATGTGTGCCATGATGGGCTTCAGATGTTCATCCCTTCGATGGGTTCCCTCAAAGGTCATGCCATAGACTGGCAAGCTTCTGAGGACCCCAGGTGATGTAGAGGTGGGGAGAGGGAAGAAATCGATGAAGCACAACAATATGTGTTGCAAAAGCTTTCTTTTTTATTCATCCATGAGAAGAAAAGGGGAAACAGAGTACATCAAGGGGATCTACCCCATAACCAAAGAAATAACAGGAGAAGGAAAAGCAGATACACCAGTAGAAGGGCGAACAGAGCATAAGCTCTTCCCCCCGGGGGGTCACCTCTCACCCTCAGTCTCCTTTCTTCACCTCACCTCTACGGCACGGGGACAAAGCTTCTTCTTTTCTTCTGAGGGAGCTCTCAGCTGAACCAGACACTCCCTTCTCCTCTTGTCGTCTCTCCCCTCCTCAGCCGAGAGTGTTCGTTGCATATATATCAGTGGAGCTGGAAGGAAAAACCTCCAAAGCCAGTCACAGGTATCTTCTCTTTCTCCCCAACCGAAGGCAATCGAGTGACCCGCAGATGTGTTGGGCGGTAGAGTAGGGAAGGTGCTCTTCAGGGATTGGCAGATGACGACTGGTGGAGACGGGCGGCCGGTGCAGAGCTCGAAGATTGCCATTCTGGGGAGCTTCAGTGGTTCAGGCGGTTGCACACTGGTCGGGCACAGGAGACCTGACCATTTCAGGGAAAGCAACGGCATTCCATTTGCCGAAAACAGGGGACCGTAGGTAGGATGGGATGCCTTGGGGTTTAACCGGCGGGGTTGTGCGCGCCGGGTTAACAGCATGAATGGGGCGCGCCGGTTACAAGCCATTGAATAGGGCGCGCCGGTTTAATGGCCACCGGAGGGGGGGGGGCGCCGGTTTAAAGCTCTTGCAATGGGAACGCCAGACTAGCATCATGTAAAGGGCAAAGGGGAAATGGGGCGCGACGGTTTTAGGGGCACCGGATTAGGATGTTGAAGGGGCGCGCCGGTTTAGAGCTCGCCGATTTAAGGCCCTTCCACGCCATTTTAAGCACCAAACGGATTCTTTTCGAAGTCGCGGCCGTTTATATGAACGTTGGCACTCCCGGAATGTTTTAGTTGTGATACATGGCCTCCGCAATGTCTCGTTCGCAGCTTCTGGCGCTCGGTCCGAGGCTTTGCGTGACTTTTGGCATATGCCGAAACTGTGTCGGAGTTCCCGGCTTTTCTTTGATTCGACTCTCAGCATGGCCGGTCATAGAATTGTGGTCGTATCTTCTGCCCGGGGGCTTCCGTAACGAATGGCGGACCACCAGGCGCGTTCTCGTCATGACCGGGTGAGGTATGGGTCTATTTGGCCCTCTCGTCTTCGACTCGCGTGCGGACGCGAATGCCATATGATCGTCACCGTCATTTTTTGACGTCCACAAACCCCTCCACTTGGGAAGGTTCATCCTCGAACCTCGTAGCTCAAGATCCCAGTCTGTTAGAACAGCCTGGTTCCCTATGCTCTGATACTATTTGATGCGGGCCAGGAATAGGGGGTCTTCAAGATAGCTGTCCAGGTTGCGCTATATATTCCTAGCGCCTTCTTGAAGAACGCGCTATATCGTTCTAGCGCATTCACAGAAGTTGGCAGAACGACGAACTTCGACGTTGGAGCACCCGTGGATGACTTCGGGGGTTCAAAACACAAGGGGAAATCACACCGGATGATGGATAACACACTGGGAATGCTAAAATGGAAATCAAACCAACCTAATACTAGCTAGGATAACTTTGGTGAAGGCGGACGTGGGGTGAGCGGCGAGGGAAGGAAGGTGGATGTAGATGATGCTAGGGCCGTGAGGAAGCTTGGCTGGGGCCTCTCACCCGAACCCTTCGCGGGGACGGTGCAACCGTGCTCCATCCTGACCGTAACAGCATCCATGGCAGTGGTGGGGGGAGGTGAACATTGGTGGAAGAAGACTGAAGCTCCGAATGGAGCCTCACACTCGACCCCGTCTCAGAGCCGATGCATCCGGGGCTTCGATCATCCTCCATTGAAGGGGAAAGAGAGTGGGTCAGGGAAACTGAATTGGGTCTCGCACCCAGAGAGGGACGGATGAAGGGGGTTTCCAAAGATTGGGAAAGATAGCCATGGCTATACTCAATCAAACATTCATAGATTCATTGCTTATTTTTGATCAAACGAAATGGGATACATATATAGGGGAAGGGGAAGACAAAATGACGCTAGCACATCGATTACAACCATGGAAAATAGCACACATCGAAGACTTTGGGGTGTTCCGACGTCGGGAAGTTGGACCGTCTGCCACTGCATCTCTATCTGAGATCACGCTAGGGTTAACTGGCGCGTTCTTCATGTCACGCTACCCAAAGGTAGCACGTTCATCTTCGACCTGGCAGCTTCCACGATCCGCTTCGGCCTAGCAGCTTGCTTGATTCCCATCACTCTCTATCTCCTAGCGGTCTAGCAAAGGAGTGGACTGAAAAGCAAAAAATGAAGCGGAGTGGACTGAAAAGCGGGCGTAAAGGTAAAATACACCCGTCCTCAACTAACGAGCGATAGGAATCTTCCCGAAAACTCCGAAACAATCACAATGAGCGGCCAAACCGAATGACGCATGTCTGGAGAAACTAACAACGAAGGAAACAAAACACGACCAACCTCTTCACTGGAACACACAGTTGATAAGTGATCGGAGCAACGAAAAAGTAAAAAACGAGTGACTAAACTCCAGACAAGAATCCTCAGCTAACCAAATGAAGCACATAGACCGAAGGAAACCTTCCAACTCAGAGTGGAATGACTCTCCTTACCCAAGACCATGGATATACAGTTATCCACTAGTACTGAGACACCTTAGACAGATTAGGGCTCATGAATGCTCAAAGAAGCGCATGATGCATGCTGGGCTAAAGCAAAAGAAATCATCAAAATGAATGCAAAGAAACCATAAAAATAGAAAGATACTCGAGAATAGTATTGCTAGACCGGACAAATCAGGGTCAAGACACTATCCGCAACCACGGCATGCGAGATAGAACCATTGCCCCCCAACTCTTTCAACCTAACGGTGTATCCAACGATTAAACATATGCACTTAGATCATCATCATTTTTGTTAAAGGGGAACATCAGATCCCAGAACACATGAATGACCAGCCGGTTCTCGAGATAATATATCAAAGATATAGTATAGTAATGCATTAAGAGACTTAGGGATCGAGATACTCACCTGACTTACCTACTTGGCGAGAAGAGGCGATGTGATGGTGCTCAGGAATTCCAATCATTTTAGAGGTTAGCCATCAATAATAAAGCCCTAGAGATAAGCATGACACATCAAATAAACAAAGGCCACTTGAGAGCAAAGGTATCATCATTCAACATTCAACATTCAACATGAAAAATGGTCATTCCAAGACCGCAACGGGAAGCCTAACAGTCTAGCTATAGACCACTACCCTTGTGGCGGTTCACATTCTCCAACGGGCGTGACCCTGAAAAAAAAATGGTCCAAAAGAGACCGCCAAGGACATCCTAACGGTCCATCGCATGACCGCAAGGCTCTGAGCGATTTGAAAACCGTAAACCGACCGTTCACTCCCATTCCCATCTCATTCAAACCCATCTCATCTCACCACCAGCAACCACCACCGCCGGCAAAATTGTAACGTCTTGAGATCCAATTCCTAATTTATGAGCATATATATTTTAGTCTTTTCTTCCATCGGACCTCGAGACATTACGTTGTACGTAAAGCAGAAGCACAGATGTATATATCAATGTATATACGCAATAGAGAGAGAAACAATAGTCATAAGAGATGTAAATAACATTACAACCATTCATATATCAAAGGCTACATGTCCATTGCACAATTACATATGAGACCATACAAGGTCACCAACCCATAACTAGCCATAACAAGAAGATAGATACCCGAAGCCTACCCTAACGTAGGCAAAACTAAACTACTCCTCGGCAGCAGCCGCCTCCTCGATCTCCTCTACAGCGTCCCCTGAAACGTATGTCACATAGGGGGTGAGTGTGACACTCAGTAGGCAGCGTAATCAAATCGGGGGTTAACTCACATTCATATAACCAAATCTATATACTTAATTCAATAATCATAACAAAAGTATAATTTCGACGATCATAGCAAAAGTGTGCAAAGGACCCATATGATCTATCTAAAATCCTCTGTAGCGATCCTTAGATCAATCAAGAATTCAGGGATAATGGGGCAAAGGAGGGAAAACCCGCTTGATGAAATTCTTGGAAGTAGAACGGACATCGATCAACCGAAACTAGCCCTTCGATCAATCGAACTGTAACAATTTATAGACCAGCCAACACTGGCAAATTCGGTCGATCGAAATGCCAAGGTCGGTTGACCGAACCCTGCTACAATCTAACAACAACAGTTCAGAAAAAGAAACCAAATGTTACTTCATGATCCATTTTTTTAATAGGAAACCCTGCCTAGGGACGAGTGGGAGAATGCGCCCTTTGCCAGAGGTAAAGGACTGAGCCATTCCACCACCGAATCACTAGGAGGTAAATTTTTATTGCAAAAGTGAAGGAAAGATTACATCAGTCTTAAGCTGGGCATTCCCAGTTTATCCATACGGGCCTCTCCCTTTATAATTGAGGGGAGCTCATTGGAAAAGAAAAAAGCATTACATTTAGATGAGCAAGCAAAGGAGGCCAAAGAATCCGCAACTTTATTTCCTTCTCTGTATATGTGATCAATTTTGTCATGTTGAGTGGTTGCTCTCCATATCTCTCTGACATGCTGAAGGATGGACCAAGGACAGTGATATTCTTTTTTGATAGCCCGAATCAGAATTTGAGAGTCGCATTCTATATAGGTAGGTTGAGTGGAAATAGTGTGAAGATACTTAATGCCATCATTCAGGGCCCTTGCTTCTGCTACAAGACTGTTGGATATCCCATAATAATGAGAGTAGGCTAAAATGACATTCCCTCTATGATCTCTGATAACACCTCCTCCTCCAGTTTCTCCGTTTGATTTGCAAGCTCCATCTGAGTTTAGCTTAAGAAAGGGCCACGGAGGGCTTTTCCATTTGATGATTTTCAGTTGGGCACCATTAAAGGTAGGAGTGTGTAATGCCCAAGCTGTCCAGAGTCATCTCGTATCTGAGATTTGTTTCCTTAAAATTTCCAGCAGAACACATTTGCTTCACATGAGTGAGAATTTGATGAAGAACACTGTTATTTGTTATGGTTCTACCCTCATATCTGACCTCATTCCTTGCTCTCCAAATATTCCACATACCATGGCCAATAACTGCCAGGATGAGAAGACCATACGCCGATTTAAGTTGGATACTACTTGCAGCATGTGTGATAAATGAACTAACTGTGTTGCCCTCAAGGTGCAGTCCCAAAGCTTTGAAGAAAGACCAAATATGGGAGGCCAGCTCACTGTGCAAGAAGAGATGGTTTAAATTTTCCTCATGATGAACCTTACAGCAAGAACAGCTGGAGCATAAATGCACACCCAATCTCTTTATATTGGAATCCATTGGGAGGCTGTTATGAATGATTTTCCACATATGGATAGTAAATTTTATTGGGAGCCAAGGAGACCAAAGTCTGGGCCAATTTACACTGATCTGGCTGGGTGTGTTTTCTGCTAAAACAAGGTAAGTGGATGCAACCGAGCATTTCCCTGATGATGATAAACTCCATACCTGTAGGTCATTGTCATGATATAACTTAGTATTCATGATGGCTGTTTTTATAGGAGCTGGGATGAACCTATCCATTAGGTCCTTCTCCTCACTTGAAGCTTGCAAAATGAAATCTTTTACAGAGGTGCTAGGATTTGGGATGCTGCTCGCAGGAACATATTCAGCCAAGCATTGATTACCAATCCAATTGTCATACCAAAAATTTGTTAGGTTTCCATCCCCTACAATCATCTTGTTGAAATTGACAAAAAGGACTTTTGCCTACAGCCAGCTTCTTCTAGCAAGTCTATTCATGCTTTTGAACTGAACATCTCTCAAGTGTCTCAGACCTATATATTTAGCTCTAAAAAAATTTGCCCAAAGAGAATTTGAATTCTTTGCCTGCCATAACATTTTAACTCGTAAGGCAATATCCATTTGTCGGAGAGACATTATGCCAAGACCACCCAGATGGATGGGTCTGCAGATAGAGGACCAAGGTTTCCAATGCCTTCTGTTCCCATTGACTGAAGAACCCCAAAAAAAATTTGCAAAAGACTTCTCAGGTGCTAAGTGGGTTCCTGAGTGAAGTGGTGAAGTTGAGAGTGAATAAATGGGAATAGAGGCTAATACATGCTTTATCAAAATCATCTTGGCACCCTAGGAAAGCAGGTTTGATTTCCATCCTTAAATTCTTTTTTGAATGGATTGAAGAATGCCTGCAAAGTGGACTTTTTTGCTGCGGCCCAGAACCAATGGAAAACCAAGGTACTTGTGAGGGAAACTATGAGAATTGAAACCTGTAACATTGGAGATGCGAGTGGTGATAGAGCCATGAAACCTAGGATGCAGAAAGAAACCACTCTTGCTAACATTTATAAGCTGTCCGGAGCTCCTTTCATAAGTTTTTAGGACTTTCAATAAATTTTTGATAGAAACAAGGCTGGCCTTGCTGAAAATCATGGTGTCATCAGCAAAAAGGAGATGAGATATGGGGGGGCATCTTCCCGGCCCTTGAAAGCTCTCAATTTGACTGTTAAGATAAGCTTGTTTTAAGGATCTGCTAAGACTTTCCTCTGCTATGATAAATAAAGAGGGGGCTATAGGGTCACCTTGGCGAACACCCCTTGTAGACTTGAAAATGCCTGCTGTGTCACCATTCATAAGAACTGAAAACCAGCAGTTCGTTACCATTTTTCCGATTAGCTGAATAACCGGCAGACTGAAGCCAAACTTGTGAAAGACTGCAAAAAGGAAGTCCCACTCTAACCTGTCATAGGCCTTTGCCTTATCCAATTTGAAAATAATGTTTTTGCCTCTAGTTTTCCTGCCCAATTTCTGAGTTAATTCTTGAGCCAATGCAATGTTTTCAATAATGTGCCTCCCTTTTACAAAGGCAGTCTGTTCCTTGGAAATTGTTTTGGGAAGAATGGATGCCAGTCTTTTGTTTACAAAAGAAGAAAAAATCATGTAGAAGAAGTTGCAAAGACTAATAGGTCTGTAGTCCGAGATATCCAAAGCATTTGGTTTTTTTGGTATGAGGGCAATCAAGGTGGAAGTAACACTTCTAGGGAGCATCTGCTGAGTAATGAAAGCCTCTTGAATTGCACTAATAACCACTTCAGAAATGATATCCCAAGCCTTTTGGTAGAAAGCTCCTGTGAAGCCATCTGGCCCTGGTGCACTATCAGCAGAAAGGGTGAAAACAACATCTTGAATTTCTTTTTCAGTAGGAATTGCACTAATCATTTCATTGTCCTGTTCAGATACAAGGGCTGGGATGCAGTTCAGCGAAGATTCTTCAATATGGTGATGCTGGGTGGTAAAAGCTTTTTGGAAATGATGTGAAGCAATGTCCTTCATCTGCCCATGATCAGAGATAATAACCCCAGCAGAATTCCTAAGCTGGGAAATATAGTGCTTTTTCCTTTTGGCGATTGTAGAAGTATAGAAAAATCTGGTATTTCTATCCCCCTCCTATAACCACCTGATCCCAGATTTTTGCCTCCAGTAGCATTCCACCTGAAGGAGTCTTTTAGAATGGATTGATTTAACTTCCTCTAAGGAAGACAGGTTTTCCTTGGACGGGTCAAGATCATACATAAGTTCAGCTTTGAGAAGTGAATCCTCAGCAGCCATCAGATTATCCTGTATATGCCAAAGGTCTGTTTGTTCCAAATGCGAAGCATGTTCCTTAGATGCTTTAATTTCAAGTGTAGAGTTCTCATAGGAGAAGAAGCCAGAGGGCTGGAAATCCAGCAGGTTTTCACATCCATGAGAAATTTGTCATGCAAAGTCCACATTTTTTGGAAGCAAAATCTACTCTTGAACTTATCCTGCATTAAGGTTTTTACCAATAAGGGAGCATGATCTGATGCTTCCCTTGATAAATGTTCAACTGCAGTGGGGAGCAAATTAAGCCATTCCGGGTTAATGAGCACTCGATCCAGCCTAGCCCAGATACCATTACTCCCAGACTGGTTATTATGCCAAGTAAACTTAGAACCCCTGTAGCCTGCATCTATAAGAGCACAGTCTGAAACACAATCAGTAAAATCTGAGATTGCATTCATATTGGGTGGGTTACCACCAAGATTTTCATCTACATTCAGGATACAATTGAAATCACCAGCTACTAGCCAGGGCCCTGCCATTATTCAAATTCTTCAAATGGACATTGCATTTTTCCCCTTTAGAAGATTCTCCAATCCTGCCGGTATAGATTTCCTTCCCTGGCCTTCCCGTTAATTTTTTTGTTGAACCTTTGCTGCGATCCATTGCTGGGAATGTGGGCAAGGTTCTTAAAATCGACCCGTCAACGTTGAACCTCACAAACACTATGGTAGCCCGCGTCTGTGTTGAATTGGATATTCAGAAGCTACTTCCCCAAAGGCTGTGGATTGGATTTCCTGGAGGGGGAGCCTGGCAGGATATAATCTACCCGGATCTTCCTTATTTTTGCCCGAGATGTTCACGGCTAGGCCATGGTTTGAAAGAATGCAAAGGTCAAAGGAAAATGGTCACTAGCCCTCCTGGTGTAGCCCAAGAGCCTGCTCGTCAGATTGCTAAATTAAAAAATGTCTGGAAATCGGTAAACAACTGCATCGAAGCATCTGCGCATCATGGAACTGTTATTAGACATGCTAATACTGATATGTCTCTGCTTCAATTGCCAGAAAAGACCAATGAGGAATCAAATGTGCTAGTTGAGGGTGCTACTCCCCCTGGTTCTCATATTGGTGACGTGCTTTCTTCAAAGGTTATGGTGGATAGACAAGTTTCTACAATTGAAACTTCATTTAAAAATCTTGACATGGTGATGCCTGCTGACATGGTAAAAAAATGTTCATTACCTGAGGAACCGAAGTGTCCTTCTAGAACCGTTACAGAATTGTGCCCATCTACAGTAAATGCTTCTTGTCCTATGGAGCTCCCTTCAAGCCAAAGGTCTGATGCAATTGGAATCATTATTCCGACTCCAGACCACCAACATAGGGATTTTTCTCTCCCCACAGATCACCGGTCAGATTTAAGCAATATCATGAATGTTCAGAATCAAATGCAATCGACGGATTTGGCAATTAAATGTCAGGAAATTGCAATGATCGCGACCATTGACAATGGCAGAGCTTTACCAAGTGACCGTCCTAGAGTCAAAATGCGATCCATGATCCGACCTGGATCAACAGGCAATCTGTCTACTTTTCAATCCTCATGAATTTTATTATCTGGAACATTAGAGGAATTGGAAATGACATATCAATTGGGAGAGCTAAACTTTTCATCAAAGCTCACAAAATTGATGTTATTGTTGTGTTGGAACCAAAAATTCATCTCAGTAAAATGAATGGTGTCTGTAGAAAGTTAGGAATGAATTTTTGCACTGCAAATAGTGATGATATGGCTCACATTTGGGTATTTTGGAGGGATTCTATGGATTTTTCAATTGTCAGTAGAGATGAGCAGCAGATTTCTCTATGTCAATCTGGTTCGGCCAGGCAAAAATTTCATGTCTCTTTTGTATATGCCAAATGCTCAGCTTCGGAGAGACAGTCATTGTGGGCCACTTTATTACTTCATGATCCATTCAATACCATTTACTTAAAATAAGTTATATGTGAAAATACATGTTCTTTGGCAAACTTATAAGATACCCATGCATGAACCAAAACCACGATGGGGGATTAGTTTACACATTACCACATGTTCATGAGTTTCACATTCTTGTTATTCGTAGAACCGAATAGCTGCCGCAAACACAAGAGGCCCGCACACACACAACCGAGCGAAAGAGTACTGCGCATACCCGGGAGCGAACTCCCACCTAGACTCCTGAGGCCCATAGCATTCTGTGGCGTTACGTATCGCCGTCCCAAAGAACAATCGGCCGAGTCATCAGATTTTACCTAGATTCCTGAGGCCCACGGCATTATATGGCATTACATATCGCCGTCCCATAGAACAATCGACCTAATCATAGGATTTTAACTAGGGCGTTACATATCGCTGTCCCCTGGGTTCTTTTACTTCTACGACGTTACGTATCATCATCTCGCAGGAGGGACCGAAGTCCAACCTTACAGAATGCTGTTGTTTTCCACTTATAACGTTCATATCATATTCGTATTCACCTTCATACTTAATTTTTACAAATACTAGTATGATGCTTTATCATAGCAAGCATGCATCCAAATGGTTTAAGTGGACAAATCACAATCATAAGCTTACTCGGTGTGAAATAGAGCTTGATTAAGTACAAGTTTATTTCTAGGTTACACATGCATAGGAAAAGAACCATAACTACAAGTGTGGAATTTCTGTGGGCACGAAAACTTTACAGTGGGTTACTAACTAGGCCTTCTACGATTTTCCAATTTTCTAGATTTTTCTGAATTAAAATGGCATCTCAAAACTATCCCTTTCTAGGATTATGGAAATTAGGACATAGTCACAGTGTGTCGACCTGTCTAAAGGGTGGTGTCGACCTGTCCAACTGGTTGTGTCGACCTATCCATAGGGTGGTGTTGACACTGCCAGCCCTCTGAAAGAGGTGGTGTTGACCTGTCCAAGGGTGTGTCGACCTGTCCAAAGGGCGTGTCGACCTGTCCAACTGGTGGTGTCGACCTGTCTACAGGGTGGTGTTGACACATCCACAGGGTGGTGTTGACACTGCCAGCCCTCTGAAAGAGGTGCTGTCGACCTGTCCAAAGGGCATGTCAACCTGTCCAACTGGTGGTGTCGACCTATCCTCAGGGTGGTGTTGACACATCCACAGGGTGGTGTTGACATTGCCAGCCCTCTGAAAGAGGTGGTGTCGACCTGTCCAAAGGGCAGGTCGACACACTCAGAGTAGTGACCCAGATTTTTGATAAAACTGAGAGGATCCTCATGAAAACACCTAAATTAAATGGAAGGACGAGCAAAGATAAACATGGCAATCGATCCTGTGAATCACATATTCCCCACTTTAGTGTATAGAAATTATTTAGAAATTGTTATAATGCATCGTTGTCCCCCCCAAGATTTGAGGTTAGGTGCTCACCTTGAAGTGCTAAACCGATGACCCAAGGATGAGATCCACACCCCAAATCCTCCTAAGACTTCGCCCGATGTCCTAGGAACTGCAGGATCATCCTCCTACGCAGGGCCAAAGTCCCTCACCTCTTTTTCCTACTCAAGAGGAACTGTAGATGGTTGATAATTAAAAATATGGGTTGCTTAAGGGTTACTACCCATGAAACCTACCTCCTTATATAGATTTCTAGCATCCCAAGAGTTTTTCCCATGTCCTACAAGGCTCAGTCCAGCCCCCAAGGTCGCTGGTTAAAGAGGAGTTAATGCCATGCACCTCCTCGGTTTGAACAGAGGTGACCCTTCGCCTACCCAGTCATATATGCAAGTGGGTGCGCTTTGTCGTCAGGATTTGAGTTGAAGCGCCTTCCAATGAAATCAAGAGGACTTTCATATATAACTATGGGATGTTGTTTCATCATGTTTCATCAATCCTATCTCAAGTTATGATTTTTGTAAGATTAATCATTTATTTTCCCCCATTCCAGTCGTGACCTTTTGGTAGCCCGAGGTAATTAGAGTATAGCTCTAGTATCCATATGGTATTTGCCCTGGACCTCAAAAAAGAAGTTGTAGATTACATTCGATTCAAAATTATGGCCTTGGTTTTAGGTCATTTCATTAATCACAGACGAAATTATGAATTTCCCATTAATTACATGCGAATTCGCCCAACAGTCGCACCTCTTCGTGACAACTGGCAGCAAAGGGCTCAGAACCTTGTGTTCTGGTGCAAATTAGGTTTCCACCTCAACAGAAGAGTTTGGGTTAAGGGACCAATCTTTCTAATGAGCCAAGTTTCATCTCATTTGGTTGACCGTGGGCCAAGATGTCCTTTTCAACAGGTGACCATTGTTCTGTAACTGTTTCGACCCATTATCACCAACTCCCTCTTATCCCTTATTAGACCCATTTTTCAGAAGTTATACTCTTCATCAAAGTTGTTCTTTACCCAATGGTCATTGCGTGAGCTTTAGTTTCACCTAATTCTGACCTTTCTATTTTAAGTTATGAATTTTCCTAAGGATCCTTCAATAATCTATCTAGATTTCTAGCTCAATTGAGTTCAGGGGCCCGAATTATTCTCGATTTGGCCAGTGCCCAATTGGTGGTCATAACATCCTCTCCCCCTTAAAATAATTTCTTCCTCGAAACTGACTTGAGAAATTTCTTTAAAAGGAATTTCTTTTTTTACTCACCGAATAGTTGAGGGTATTCCGGGCGCATCGTGTCCTCCGGCTCCCAAGTTGCTTCCTCGGATTGGGAATTCCTCCATAAAACCTTCACTAGCTAGATGGTTTTATTCCTTAATATCTGTTCTTTCCAGTCTATGATATCACTGGGCAGCTCCACATACGACATATCTGCCTGAACCTCTAGGGGCTCGTACTCTATAACATGCGAGGTATCCGGGACATACTTCCTGAGCATAGAGACGTGAAAGACCTGATGTACATGTGATAGAGCAGGTGGATGTGCAAGTTGATAAGCCACCTCGCCAATCCTTTGCAGAATCTTAAAAGGTCTGATATATCTAGGAATGAGCTTGCCCTTCTTCCCGAATTGCATGACTCCCCTAGTGGGAAACACCTTCAAAAACACATGGACTCCCTCTGCAAATGCTAACTCTCTCCACTGTTGATCTGCATAACTTTTCTGACGGCTTTGGGCTATGAGGAGTCGCTGCCTAATCATAGAAAATTTTCTCCGAGCAGTCATGTACCAACTGTGTTCCGTACAACTGCTTCTCGCCAGCTTCATACCAACACACTAGTGATCTACATGGCCGCCCATAGAGTGCTTCATAAGGTGCCATTCCGATGGCGGAATGGTAACTATTGTTGTATGCAAATTCTATCAAGGGTAAATGATCGTCCCAATTCTCCCTCCATTCAATACTGCATGCCCTCAGCATATCTTCTAGAGTCTGGATAGTGCGCTCGGATTGCCCATCGGTTTGGGGATGAAATGCCGAGCTAAGCCACAATTCTATCCCCATAGCCTGCTGCAAACTCTTCCAGAACCTTGTTGTGAATTGAGGGTCCCGATCAGAGATGATAGATAAGGGTGCACCATGCAACCGAATGATCTCAGCGATGAATAGTTTCACTAAGGATTCGATTGGAGTCTGCTTGTTGATGGGCAAGAAGTGTGCAGTCTTTGTGAACCTGCCCACAATTACCCAGATGGTATCATGCTTCCTTCGGGTCATGGGCAGACTTGACACAAAGTCCATGGTGATTTGTTCCCATTTTCATTGTGCCATCTCAATGGTCTAAAGAGGACCGCCAGGTCTTTGATGCTCAATTTTTACCTGCTGACATGTGAGACATTTGGACACGAACTCCGCAATGTCTAGCTTCATTCCTGGGCACCAATACATCCTCTTCATATCTTGGAACATATTGGTGCTTCCGGGATGGATGGAGAACTTTGACCTATGAGCCTCCTACATCAAGTTCTTCTTTAACTCCACATGATCTGGTACACAAATCCTTCCTCGGAATGTGATCAGTCCATCAATCCCCACATGGAAGTCCTCATTATTCAGTTGCTTCTGCAATGCCATGTCCTACTTCTGTACCTCAGCAATCCTTTTAAGGAATGTAGGTCTAGCAGACAACCCAGCCAAAAGATAAAATTGCTTTCTCCTCTTAGGTTGTGATTCAATCACACCTTCCATCATATCCCATTCTCGGTATAAGCTCAGCGCCATCAATTTATAGTTGAGAGCATCAGCTACAACATCGGCCTTGCTGGGATGGTATTGCAAGGTGAAGTCGTAGCCCTTCAGTAGCTCAACCCATCTTCTGTGCCTCAAATTGAGTTCCTTCTGAGTGAATATGTACTTGAGGCTTTGATGGTCGGTGAAGACCTCAAATCGAACCCCATATAAATAGTGTCTCCAGATGCGCAAGCCATGGACCACCGCTGCCATCTCAAGGTCATGAGTGGAGTAGTTCTTCTCATGGTCCCTCAACTGTCTCGAGACATAGGCGATCACTAGACCATTTTGCATCAGTACACAACCAAGGCCGATTCTGGAGGCATCTATATAAACAGTGAAGCCATCATCCCCTTGAGGGAGTGCCAACACTGGGGCTGAAGTCAACCTTTTCTTGAGCATCTGAAAACTATCTCTGCACTCTTCTGACCATATGAATTTTGCTCCTTTCTTAGTCAACTTGGTCATTGGGGCTGCAATGGTGGAGAAACCTTCGATGAACCGACGGTAGTATCCAGCCAGTCTAAGGAAGCTTCTGATCTCCATGACTGTCTTCGGTGCTTCCCACTTTGTCACTACTTCAACCTTGCTGGGGTCCACCGATATACCATTTCCGGATATGACATGTCCGAGAAACATCACATGGTAAAGCCAAAATTCACATTTGCTGAATTTGGCGTAGAACTTGTTCTCCCTGAGAGTCTGCAGAACCACTATCAGATGTTGCCGATGCTCCTCCTGACAGGCAGAATATATCAGGATGTCATCTATAAAGACTACAACATAGTGATCTAGATATTGTTGGAAGATCTGATTCATCTGCTCCATGAACATAGCTGGTGCATTGGTCAACCTGAATGGTACTACTAAGAACTCGTAATGACAATACCGAGTCCTGAAGGCTGTCTTCGACACATCTTCGGGCTTGATTCTGATTTGATGATAAACCATCCTCAGATCAATCTTGGAGAAGACCTTGGCAGATGATAATTGGTCAAATAACTCTTCAATCCTCGATAGAGGGTACTTGTTCTTTATGGTGGCCTGGTTAAACTTGCGGTAATCAATGCATAGCCGCATGGTCCCATCTTTCTTCCGGACAAATAAGACTGGTGCTCCCCATGGGGACACGTTGGGCTTGATGAAGCCTTTGTCTAACAACTCCTGCAATTGCTTCCTGAGTTCAGCAAGTTCTACCGGAGCCATCCGATATGGTGGAACGGAGATGGGTGTGGTTCCCGGCATTAGCTCAATAGAGAAGTCCGCCTCTCGAGCTGGTGACAGTCCCGGTAGATCTTAAAGAAATACATCAGGAAATTCTCGGACTACGTCCAAGTCTTCCAAAATCTTGACATAGCCTTCTTCAAGCACCACACTAGCCAAGAAATAGTC
Source organism: Amorphophallus konjac (assembly GCA_022559845.1). NCBI lineage: Eukaryota > Viridiplantae > Streptophyta > Magnoliopsida > Alismatales > Araceae > Amorphophallus > Amorphophallus konjac. Next base: position 269,294,055 of record CM040124.1, on the reverse strand, counting down.
ACACCCTCTGCTGATCAGCTTGGAAGCCTGGATGGCTGATACCATCATTCTCCCGGACTTGTCCTTTGGGCATTGAAAGAAGAATGTCTCCTTCCCCAGCTCCTAAAAAATCACTCTCTTTTGACGGCAGTCCAAGAGAGCGTAGCGTTTGTCTAACCAGTCCATTCCCAGAATGAGATCAAAATCGGCCATATCTAGGATGTATGCTTCCTTCAGCAATCTTCTCTTGCAGATTTTGACCTCAATAGTAGGGATCACAAGCTTGGTGTGAACTTGTTTCCCAGTTGGTGTACTAACTACCATTTTCCCAAAGAATGTGGCTTGGGGTCTGTTCTTCAGTTGATTAGCAAAACTAGTGGATATGAATGTGTGTGTAGCCCTTGGGTTGAACAAAACCTTTGCATAGACATTATCCACAAGAAGTGCACCTTCAGCAACGGTAGGGGTGTTGTCTGCCTCTTCTTGGATCAGTGTATAAACCCATCCTTTGAACTGAATTTTCTCCTGCTGTGGCACTGGCGTTTGCTGAGCTTTCTTAGGGCAGTTCCTCGCAATATGTCCAGCCTCGCCACACTCATATCACTTGCCCTTTGTCCTCCAGCACTCCTGCCCCGGATGGTTGCGCCCACAATGGACGCAGAACGGAACCCTCGGCCTGTTCCTAGGCATTGGCTCTTGGCGTGCCACCTTTTCCTTGTCCTGCCTCCCTCTAGCCTGCATAGGCCTTTTGCCCAACTTTTTCTGCTCCTCGGTGAACCTACACATGGGTATCCATTATCCCTTAACTCTATATGTCTCTTAAATTTTATGGTTTTGATTATTACCTTGCATTCTCTTGCTCGGCTAGATGAGCAAGCCTCAATGCCATAGTGTAGGAGTTAGGGTCTTTGGTAGCCACATAGCGTCGGACGCTGCTACGCAGACCGTTGACGAATTTCTTCACCTTTCGACGTGCCTCATCGAATATGTGTGGAGCATACTAGCATAGAGCGGAGAATCTGGCCTCATAGTCTGCTACGGACATATTTCCTTGTTCGAGGCTCAAGAACTTATTCTCCTTAGCATCTCGCACATGCTCGGGGAAGTATTTTTCTCAGATGGCCTCTAGGAATTCTTCTCATAAAATGTCTCCATTGTGCCCTACGAAGGTGGTCCTCAACTTGGCCTTCCACCACAAGTCGGCTTGGTCTTGCAATACGTAGGTTGCCAGATTCACTTTTTCCTCCTCGGGACATCGCATCGCGCCGGATTTCTTTTCCATCTCGTTGAGCCATGACTCAGCCACCTCTGGACGGCTCTCCCCCTTAAAATAAAGAGGTGCCACCCTTAGGAACCGATCAAGCACTGTTAAGTCATGACATGGTGCGGGCACGGGCTACTGCAGCATCTGTTGCTGCATGGCCTGCATAAGCCCTTGGAAACTCTGCATGAATACCTCCATATTAAACCTTGAATTAGGCACTTGTCCGCCACCAACCGCCGGAGCATGGATAGCCCCATCGTTCACCCCATTTGGGTCATCGACCCCCGATCCCCTGCATCCGCCTGGGGATAATCTCTTTGCCTTCTTGGCAGCATAGTTTTGAGAAATAAATAATTATAAGTGAGAGGGTTTTTAAGTGGGTTTTAACTATACCCTACCCTTTTCCCACTCTAGCATGTCTTCTTCTACTACTTGGACAGTTGGAATGGTTGTAACAATGGTTTGTCTCTCATGCACTCTGATACCACTCTGGAATGCCCCGAGATCCGATTCCTAGTTTATGGGCATATATATTTTTTCTTTTCTTTCATCGGACCTCGAGACATTACGTCATACGTATTACGGAAGCACAGATTTATATATCAATGTATATACACAAGAGAGAGAGAAACCATAGTCACAAGAGATGTAAATAACATTACAACCATTCATATATCAAATGGTACATGTCCATTGCACAATTACATATGAGAACATACAAGGTCACCAACCCACAACTAGCCAAAACAAGAAGATAGATATCCGAAGCCTACCCTTACATAGGTAAAACTAAACTACTCCTCGGCAATAGCTGCCTCCTCGATCTCCTCTACAGCGTCCCCTAAAATGTGTTTCACATAGGGGGTGAGTGTGATGTTAGCGCAGCAAGAGTGATATAGAAGGGGGGGATGAATAGATCACTCCCAATTTACAGAAACTTAGGCGGAAAATAGATTCTATTGCTAACGCACCTCCTTAACCCATACACAGAGAAATGTAAATGAGAGGAAAGACTGATCACTTGAAAGCAAAGGGACAAGCAGATGAAGAGCACAGAAATCAATAGCAAACCACAGAGGAGGCACTCAGTTTTTAGGTGGTTTGATTGCAATCCGCAATCTACATCCACCCCTCACTCCAACTAGAGTGAGGATTCCACTAGGCAATGCGAGATCACAGCAGAGTCAGTCTGCGTACAACATGCTACCACACAGCTTGAACACCCAAGGGAAACAAATCCCTCGACCAAGCTCTGCTACCCACAGAACTTGAAACCTGTTCTAGCTCCCAGCTAGAACACAACCGGAGAATCCTCTCCCTTCCTCCACACACGGAGGGAAACTGTTAATGACAACCTGTCACTAACAACACCAGAGATCACCGATCTCTCTTCCTCTGCAACTCAGAGGGAAACTGGAGTAGTACTCCCTTCCTCCACACACCGGAGGGAAACCAATTCAAATCAGAATGGAAGAACAAAATAAATGAAAGCAAAGTAAAAACAAAAAACTAATGAAGAAGAAATCGGTTCTGAAACCCAATACAAATGTAGCTTCAAATGAAGCAATTCATCAATCCACACACACTCTCTCTCTCTCTCGAACAATCTCCTCTCAGATCTGGAACTCTCTGCTCTTTTTCTTTTCTGGATCGTGCAAACTCTCACCAATGGCTTTTGCTTTTTCTTTTCACGATCTTACTTCTACTGAAGGATGAAGCTCTATATTTATAGCAGATATTGGCGTGTGGCTGCCAGGTTCCCGCCCATGCACTTTTGGCCAGATCATTTGAATTTCGACCACATGGCAGCATCCTGACAAGGTTGCCATCCACGTGTCATGCGCCTGTTGTCTTGGATCACATGTCATGTGCCAACCTCGATTCACGTGCCCAATCATCATCCTGAATCACCTGCAGACAGACAGATGGAATGTATAGACTTAGTTAGTTCAGGCTTTTAGCAAGAATGTATATACTTCAAAAACATCAACTAAGTAACTGTGTACAATCATGAGAGAATGTATAGACTTAATGAATAAACGCATGTATAGACTTTACCAGGGTATGCACAATGCAATGCGTTGACGCTACACTACGTGCCTATGCACTGCGTTGACGCAGTGCAATGTGTCTTTGAAAGCTGTAAACAGCAAGGCATGCTGTACAAACTTCAGACAGCATGCATCAGATGACTCTGTATGGACTTGAAGACCCTTAGCCAATGTATAGACCTCTAGAGGAGACAAATGTGTAGACTTCACATTGCTCAGCCACTGTGTAGACTTCACAAAGCCTAACCAATGTACAGACTTGTAATGAGTGTGCTGTGAGCTCTGAAGACTCAAGCTGTAATAACAGAATGTATAGGATTGTGGTCGTACAACCCAATGTGTAGACTTGTAAAAAGTGAACAATAGTCAGACTTTGATGCTGATCAAGAGACCCTTGGTCAACAGCCAAGGCGTCAACGCCTCCAGCGTGCAGCGTCGCCTCAGCTCCTCAAGAAAAATGCTCACTCCCTAGGCAAGCTGACCAATGCGTCAACGTATCTAGTGTCAGTGTCGACGCAGTGAACAAGAAGGAAGCGAAAGACGCACCATTGCGTCTACGCAGTCAGCCAAGTGCGTCAACGCACTAAAGGCATGCTACCCATGAAGTCAGATAGGCTGTACAGACTCTGTGGATGTAAAGCAATGTAGACTTCAGACTGTATAGACTTGAACCAAGACGAGGTAAAGACTTCACGTTGTATAGACTTGCCAAATCAGTTGGGCGATGTACAGACTTGAACAGATCCAGCTGAAGGATGTATAGACTTGGAATCCACTGTACACGACTATACAGACTTTGTGGCTTAATGCAAAGACCAGTGTACAGACTTCTAAAAACTGATGCGTTGTATAGACTTTCATGAGATGCTAAAGTCTATACAGACTAGACCAGTGAGACACTGATAGAGACGATGCAATGCGATGTGGAGACTTTAACATTAGACGCTGCATGAGACGGTAGGCTATACAGACTTGCAAAGAGTGTAGGGTGTATAGACTTGAAAGTCTCAAGGCGAAGTGCAAACATGCTGAGTTGACGCTGCAGCCCAATGAGTTGACGCTGCAACGTATTACTTTTACGTTCAACTGATGATGTATAGACTTAATCAAATGAAGAACCTGAACAGAAGAGTCTACGCATCAGCACACTGAGTTGACGCACTGGTGTGAGAACAGAGACATGCAATGACTGAAGGGTCGACGCATCAGCACGCTGAGTTGACACACTGGTGTGAAGACTGTGCAGACAGAGTGTAGGCAGAATTAAGGTAGAGCATGTTATCTGACAGCCATTGAACTGTACTCACTCACATGATGAAACAACATTAATCTAGAGATAGAAGATTGATTTATAGTGTGTGACATCATCAAAATCATAGGGATGCAACAATCTCCCCCTTTTTGATGATGACAACACTATGAATCAAGCAATATCAAGTTTCAACAAAAAGGTAATACCAGCTGCAACAAGCAGAATAAATTCAAGACATGCTCATGGAAATGAATTAAACATTCCCTACAGCACACTCTCATCTCCCCCACAACTCATAACCATATCTTCCACGAAGCAACATGACTCCCCTCAAAGCTCAAGATAAAACCAATACTCACTGATATTGCAAACTTCTCTCCCCCTTTGACATCAGCAAAAAGAACTACAGAATGTATGACAGTGCTGGAAACATGAGGACTCAGGGCAGTAACTTCTTAGTGTAGAAAGTCACGAGTAGGTCTTAAGAGAATAAGTGAGTTTCTAATCTCAAGAGAAGATTCTTTAGACTTCAGTACACAAGAAACTAAATCAGAGAGGTGTTCTCAAGGTATTGAAGATAAGCAATCCATTAGTTGCATAACAACAAGGAATTTTTTGTTGGAGATGATTTTCAAGAAGATCAATGAGTAAGTTGGTAGTTCACTTCCTTTGACATTAGGGAGACACTTTGATTAGAGGCCTGAATCCCCAGTTACTTAGAGTGAGTACCTCATTACTTCCTTCTTTTTTTATTATTAAGGAACAGAGTTAGTAACTGTGGCTTTTGACATGAGGAAACACCTTGATTAGAGGCCAGAGTCCCCAGTTACTCACCAGTAAGCCACCATTGCTCTATCATGACTTTTCATTAATTTTAAGCATTTGACACCTCATGACTTGGGAGAAATATTCATTTCATTGATGAAGCTCCCAGTTTCTCAGTGATCAAAACAGAACATGTTTGTTCAGTTAAGCCCTTGAGTTAAAGAGATAGAATGATTGAAGACAATACCAAAAAGGACTTTTCTTGAATTGAGTCTTGAAGTCTAGATTTCAAGTTGATTGGGTCAGATATCAAGACATACAAGTTTTTGGCCTGAACCATAATCAATGACAATGTAGGAAGATATACTTTATGCAATTAGTCCAGATCTCTGAAGGAGTACCAAAGGAAAGATTCTAACTTGGAGATTAGAGTCACTGACTTATAGACTTAAGAGATAAGTGACACTCTACTTTCTGAGAGAACCACACTAAATCAGTCATGCAAGGCCAACAAAGGTACACATCTGGACAGCCCTTTTGAATCTGTCAAAGAACTTCTCTTCTCATATCACAACTCATCTCCCCCTAAGACATAGCATTCCTCAATAAAACATTCTAGCAAAATCTCAAGGCTTCCCCTTACTTAGAGCATTCCTGAAAGCTAACCAGTAAGCATTCTGAACTCCCCCTTAAACCAGCATGCAAGAAGGCTAAACATCAGATAGACACAACTCCCCCTCACAATAAGAATAGGCTTCATAAGTAAGACAATTTGTATAAGCCTAATTCTCTTCTCAATGTGGAAAATTTTTCATTATCCAGAGGTTTTGTGAATATGTCTGCAATCTGATTATCTGTGCCTACATGAATCAGTTCAAAATTATTCTTAGACACCCCATCTCTTATAAAATGATGTCTTATCTCTATGTGTTTGGTTCGTGAATGCAAAACAAGATTTTTAGCAAGATTGATGGCACTAGTATTATCACAGTAAATAGGTGTGCACCCCAGGTCTACTTGGTAGTCCTGAAGCTGGTGTTTAATCTATATGACTTGTGTTCCACAACTCCCTGCAGCCACATATTCAGCTTCTGCAGTGGAGAGGGCCACATAATGTTGTTTCTTGGAGCTCCAAGACACTAAACACCCACCCAAGAATTCACAATGGCCACTTGTGCTTTTTCTGTCTAGTTTATAGCCTGCATAGTCAGCATCTGTGTATGCTACTAGGTTAAGTGTGTGAGATGCAGGAAACCATAAACCAAGAGAGTGACTAGCTGACAAATATCTGAAGATTCTTTTAACTGCAGCTAAGTGTAGTTTAGTACGTCTAGACTGATACCTTGCACACATTCCTATACTGAATTGTATATCAGGTCTAGAGGCTATCAAGTAAAGTAGTGATCCAATCATACCTCTATAAAGTTTGGCATTTACTTCTTTACCTGTCTCATCTGCATCCAATAAAGTATTGGTGCCCATGAGTGTAGTAATGTGTTTTAAGTTTTCCATGCCAAACCTTTTGAACAGTTCCATTGTGTATTTGGTTTGGTTGATGAAGCACCCATCTTCTAGCTGCTGTACCTGCAATCCAAGAAAATATTTTAGTTCACCAACCAAGCTCATTTCAAATTCAGCAGACATCATGGTAGAAAATTCATCACATAGTTCATGCTTAGTTGATCCAAATACAATGTCATCTACATATACCTGAACTATGATGAGATCTTTATTCATGCCCTTGGTAAATAAAGTCTGATCAACTTTACCTCTTTTGTAGCCCTTGCTGATCAGAAATTCAGACAATCTTTCATACCAAGCTCTTGGAGCCTGCTTTAGACCATACAAGGCTTTCTTTAACATGAAAACTTGGTTAGGTTGAGGAGAATATTGAAATCCAGGAGGTTGTTCAACAAAAACTTCTTCTTTAATAACTCCATTTAAAAAGGCACTTTTAACATCCACTTGTTGGAGTTTTATGTTCTTTAAACATGCAAAGGCAAGCAACAATCTTATAGCTTCCATCCTAGAAATAGGTGCATAGGATTCATCAAAGTCTACACCAAATTCCTGACAGTAGTCTTTGGCTACTAATCTGGCCTTATTCCTCGAGATAATTCCATCTTCATTCATTTTATTTTTGAACACCCACTTGGTTCCTATGACATTTATACCATCTGGTCTTGGGACAAGCTCCCAAACATTATTCCTTTCAAACTGACCTAATTCCTCACTCATAGCATTGACCCAAGCTTGATCAGCTAAGACCTCTTCTACTGTTTTGGGTTCAATTTGTGAGACTAAAGTAATTAAGTCATCATTATTCACATTTCTAAAATGAGACCTAGTCCGAAGAGGATCTTCAGGATTGCCTATGACTTTATCTAAAGGATGGTCTTTAAGAAATCTGATATTTGTTGATGACTCACCTGTTTCTCTTGGCCCTTCCTGATTGGGGGAATTTGTTTCTCCATTTGGCTGAGTCTTCTCTTCTTCCTGTTGGTCTTCTAGAAAGTCTCCACCATGATTGGAATCCCTGTCAAGATTTTCAACATTAGAGACATCTTTCTTTTCACTAAAAAGGATGTGTGGAGATTCTTCCACTTTCTGATATGATATGTTAAATACCCTATATGCCCTTGACACTTCAGAGTAACCCAAGAATATTCCAGGTGAACTCTTGGCTTCAAACTTGTCTAAATCTTTCTTATCATTGTTATGAATAAAACATTTTGCTCCAAAAATTCTGAAATGAAACATGTTTGGTTTCTTACCTTTTAGAAGCTCATAGGGTGTTTTCTTGTGTATGGGTCTTACCATGGCCCTGTTGATTATGTAGGTTGCTGTATTGGCCGCTTCTGCCCAAAACCTTCTAGGTAATTTACTTTCAATCAACATGGTTCGGGCTATTTCCACCGCTGTTCTATTTCTTCTCTCCACAATCCCATTTTGTTCAGGTGTCCTGGGAGAAGAAAACATGTGAGTTAGTCCTTCTTTGTCACAAAGATCAGTAAACATGGAGTTTTCAAACTCACCTCCATGGTCAGATTGAATAGAACTAACCTTGTACTTCCCTTCTTGTTTGACCTTATTGAAAAACAGATTAAACTTTTGAAATGCATCACTCTTATTTGCTAAGAAAAATATCCATGAATATCTGGAGAAGTCATCTATGATGACATAGCCAAACCTGTTTCCATTAAGACTCTGAGTTCTAGTTGGACCGAAAAGGTCCATATGAAGAAGTTCCATTGGTCTAGAAGACAATGGCTCAGATCTTAATTTAAAAGAATTTCTGGTCTGTTTGCCTAGAGCACAGGCATCACATGCTTTTGATATTGAGTTGAATTTAATTCTAGGCATGCCTCTGACTAAATCATGCTTGACCAATTTATTTAAAGTTGAAAAGCTAGCATGACCTAGACGTCTATGCCATTCAAAGGCATCATTTTCAGAATTGGCAGATAAGCAAATAGTAGATTCAGATTTCTCATCTAAGTCTACAATGTAGACATTATTAATCCTGTTGGCTACAAATTTAACCATGTCAGAATTTGTTTCAAGGATTTTGCATGAACTGTCATCAAATACAACCCTGTGACCCCTGTCACATAATTGGCTAATGCTAATCAGGTTGTGTTGAAGCCCTTCCACAAGTAATACTTTTTCAATGGAATTTGTGGAAGACTTACCTACTGTGCCAACTCCAATTATTTTACTTTTGTTCTTTCCTCCAAACTTGACCAGACCCCCTGGCTTCATCTCTATCTTGCTAAACTTGGATCGGTCTCCTGTCATATGCCTGGAGCAGCACTGTCGAGGTACCACTTGTTGTCTTCAGCTGCCAGGCCGACCTACACAAATATATCAAGCAGAGTGATTTGGAATCCAAGATGAGTTGGGTCCAAGGACATTGTTCAAATCTCTGATCAAGTGTTTAGGTATCCAGATTTGTTTCACCATGGTTTTCTCTGGCACCTTCCTTTCTGGTTTATTAAAGTTGAATCCAGCTGAACTGGAGAAGTGAGTTCTATTCCATTCATTAGTCTTCCTATTCCTAGGAAATTTCTTGTAGGCTTGTTGATTAGCATATCTTTGACCATGAAAGTTATTTCTCCAGTAGGTCCTGTTTGGACCCATCTGATTGTTGTAATTCCAGCTCTTATTCTGATTTATTTTCTTGGTCCATCTACCATTTGTGTTCTGGTAAGTGGGCTTAGTGTTTTTCTTCATAAAATTCATTCCCATCTTAAATGGTTGTCTAGTACTGATTTTTGTGTTTTCTTTGGGACTTTGAGTTCCCTTAGAGCTGTTTGAGCTGGATGGTGTGTCCAGCTTTTCTTTTCCCTTCTCTGGACAAAAGACGATGGTCTTGAATTGCAAGGGTCTCTTGTTGGTTGGGTCATCGCCTAGACCTTCCTTATTGAAATTGACCCTAGTCCCTAGTATAGCATCTAGGCTAGTCTTTCCTTGGACAAACTTTTCTAAGATTTTCTGTTTATCTTCCAGCTCCTTTTGAAGAGACTCAGAATTCTTTTGGAGTTCAGCATTTACTTTCTTCACAGCTTCATATTTCTCTGAATTCACTCTAATTTCATTCATGCCTTCTTCAATTTTAGTTTTGAATTCATTTAGCTGTTTTTGACTTTCTTGACTTTCTCCCTTGAGCTTATCATTTTCTTTCCTTAGTGAGGTCATTTCTTCTAGTTGTTCCTTTAGCTTTTCATTTTCCTCACAGACTAGAGTTTGTTCTTCAACACTTGTGTTAAATTTTCTTTTCAGAACTCTGTGCTCTTTGCTAAGGGAATTAAATTTATCTAACAAATCACCATAAGCATCCTCCCAGTCATCAATTGAGAAATTTTTAAAAATGTTTATTACCTCCTCTTCACTGTTTGCCATCAGGCAAATTCCATCTTCATATTCTTCTGAGGAAGCATCTTCGGGGACTTCTTCTTCCTCGCTCCATGTGCAGACCATCGCATGTGGCTTCTTCTTCTTCTGCACCTTTATGTTTTTCTTCTGAAGATAGGGACCCTTCTTCTGGAGGTCTGGGCATTCTCCTCTCATGTGTCCCTGTTTGTTACAATTAAAACAAGTCAGTTTCTTAGGATTTCTATCCCTGTAACTGGTAAATTCAGCATTCTTGTTAAGGGTTGTGGCTTCTTCTTCCTAAAGGTCTTTCTCTTTTTCTTCAAAAATTTTCTGAACTGTCTAGTGAGCATTGCCTGCTCCTCCTGGTCGAGATTTGATAAACCTTCAAGCTCGGACTCAGACTCAGGGCTACTGCTGCTGCTCCCACTGTTACTACCCTTGTTGCAGGAAGCTCTTAGAGCTACATTTTTACCCTTCCTCTCACTTCCTTCTCCACCTCCTTGGAAATTCATCTCATAGGTCATCAGGGATCCTATGAGTTCATTCACAGTTAAGACAGTCAAATCTTTTGACTCCTCAATCACAATGGCCTTCGTGTGCCATGCCGGGGATAAAGATCTAAGGATTTTCCTGACTATATCTGCCTCAGCAAGATCCTTCCCTAGCCCTTTAAGAGTATTTGTGATTAAAGACAGCCTGGCATACATCTCAGTTATATTCTCATCTGCATTCATCTTAAACATTTCAAGTGTAGAGATTTACCTTCGAGGCTTTTACTTGAGCTGTACCTTCATAGATCAATTGCAGCTCATCCCACATTCGCTTGGCAGTTCTGTATGCAGATATTCGAGCATATTCCTCTGGATGAACAACACACTGGATTATGTTCAGCGCCATCCAGTTGAGTGAAGAGAGCTTGACATGGTCATCTGTCCAAGCATCCTCGTTTGGTGGCAGCTCATATGGCCCCACCGTGATTACTCTCCACAGTTTATGACTCTGAGCTCTGATGAACACTTCCATCCTGTTCTTCCAAAGCAGATAGTTACTACCATTGAAATAAGGAGGGCGACTAATGGATTGACCTTCGGCCATGAAGGTTCTAGGACCACCAGCATTTCCTTGACCATTCGTCCACATGGCGTAAACCTGCTCTGATACTAATTGTTAGCGCAACAAGAGTGATATAGAAGGGGGGGATGAATAGATCACTCCCAATTTGCAAAAACTTAGGCGGAAAATAGATTCTACTGCTAACGCACCTCCTTAACCCGTACACAGAGAAATGTAAATGAGAGGAAAGACTGATCACTTGAAAGCAAAGAGACAAGCAGATGAAGAGCACAGAAATCAATAGCAAACCACAGAGGAGGCACTCGGTTTTTAGGTGGTTCGATTGCAGTCCGCAATCTACATCCACCCCTCACTCCAACTAGAGTGAGGATTCCACTAGGCAATGCTAGATCACAGCAGACTCAGTCTGCGTACAACATGCTGCCACACAGCTTGAACACCCAAGGGAAACAAATCTCTCGACCAAGCTCTGCTACCCACAGAACTTGAAACATGTTCTAGCTCCCAGCTAGAACACAATCGGAGAATCCTCTCCCTTCCTCCACACACGGAGGGAAACTGTTAATGACAACCTGTCACTAACAACACCAGAGATCACCGATCTCTCTTCCTCTGCAACTCAGAGGGAAACTGGAGTAGTACTCCCTTCCTCCACACACCGGAGGGAAACCAATTCAAATCAGAATGGAAGAACAAAATAAACGAAAGCAAAGTAAAAACAAAAAACCAATGAAGAAGAAATCGGTTCTGAAACCCAATACAAATGTAGCTTCAAATGAAGCAATTCATCAATCCACACACACTCTCTCTCTCTCTCGAACAATCTCCTCTCAGATCTGGAACTCTCTGCTCTTTTTCTTTTCTGGATCGTGCAAACTCTCACCAATGGCTTCTGCTTTTTCTTTTCACGATCTTACTTCTGCTGAAGGATGAAGCTCTATATTTATAGTAGATATTGGCGTGTGGCTGCCAGGTTCCCGCCCATGCACTTTTGGCCAAATCATTTGAATTTCGACCACATGGCAGCATCCTGACAAGGTTGCCATCCACGTGCCATGCGCCGGTTGTCTTGGATCACGTGTCAGGTGCCAACCTCGATTCACGTGCCCAATCATCAGCCTGAATCGCCTGCAGACAGAGAGATGGAATGTATAGACTTAGTTAGTTCAGGCTTTTAGCAAGAATGTATATACTTCAAAAACATCAACTGAGTAACTGTGTACAATCGTGAGAGAATGTATAGACTTAATGAATAAACGCATGTATAGACTTTACCAGGGTATGCACAATGCAATGCATTGACGCTACACTACGTGCCTATGCACTGCGTTGACGCAGTGCAATGTGTCTTTGAAAGCTGTAAACAGTAAGGCATGCTGTACAGACTTCAGACAGCACGCATCAGATGACTCTGTATGGACTTGAAGACCCTTAGCCAATGTATAGACCTCTAGAGGAGACAAATGTGTAGACTTCACATTGCTCAGCCACTGTGTAGACTTCCGTGTACAGACTTGTAATGAGTGTGCTGTGAGCTCTGAAGACTCAAGCTGTAATAACAGAATGTATAGGATTGTGGTCGTACAACCCAATGTGTAGACTTGTAAAAAGTGGACAATAGTCAGACTTTGATGCTGATCAAGAGACCCTTGGTCAACAGCCAAGGCGTCAACACTTCCAGCGTGTAGCGTCGCCTTAGCTCCTCAAGAAAAATGCTCACTCCCTAGGCAAGCTGACCAATGCGTCAACGCATCCAGTGTCAGCGTCGACGCAGTGAACAAGAAGGAAGCGAAAGACGCACCATTGCGTCTACGCAGTCAGCCAAGTGCGTCAACGCACTAAAGGCATGCTACCCATGAAGTCAAATAGGCTGTACAGACTCTGTGGATGTAAAGCAATGTAGACTTCAGACTGTATAGACTTGAACCAAGACGAGGTGAAGACTTCACGTTGTATAGACTTGCCAAATCAGTTGGGCGATGTACAGACTTGAACAGATCCAGCTGAAGGATGTATAGACTTGGAATCCACTGTACACAGCTATACAGATTTTGAGGCTTAATGCAAAGACCAGTGTACAGACTTCTAAAAACTGATGCGTTGTATAGACTTTCATGAGACGCTAAAGTCTATATAGACTAGACCAGTGAGACACTGATAGAGACGATGCAATGCGATGTGGAGACTTTAACATTAGACGCTGCATGTGACGGTAGGCTGTACAGACTTGCAAAGAGTGTAGGGTGTATAGACTTGAAAGTCTCAAGGCGAAGTGCAAACATGCTGAGTTGACGCTGCAGCCCAATGAGTTGACGCTGCAACGTATTACTTTTACGTTCAACTGATGATGTATAGACTTAATCAAATGAAGAACCTGAACAGAAGAGTCTACGCATCAGCACACTGAGTTGACGCACTGGTGTGAGAACAGAGACATGCAATGACTGAAGGGTCGACGCATCAGCACGCTGAGTTGACGCACTGGTGTGAAGACTGTGCAGACAGAGTGTAGGCAGAATTAAGGTAGAGCATGTTATCTGACAGCCATTGAACTGTACTCACTCACATGATGAAACAACATTAATCTAGAGATAGAGGATTGATTTATAGTGTGGGACATCATCAAGACCATAGGGATGCAATAATCTCCCCCTTTTTGATGATGACAACACTATGAATCAAGCAATATCAAGTTTCTAAAAAGATACCCATGCATGATCCAAAACCACGGTGGAGGATTAGTTTACACATTACCACATGTTCATGAGTTTCACATTCTTGTTATTCGTGGAACCGAGTTACCTCAAACACAGGAGGCCCACACACACACAAACGAACGAAAGAGTACTGCGCAGACCCGGGAGGGAACTCCCAACTAGACTCTTGAGACCCACAGCATCATGTGGCGTTACGTATCGTCGTCCCACATAACAATCGGCCAAGTCATCAGATTTTACCTAGATTCCTGAGGCCCACAACATTCTGTGGCGTTATGTATCACCGTCCCATAGAACAATCGGCCGAATCATAGGATTTCAACCAGGGCGTTACGTATCGCCGTCCCCTAGGTTCTTTTACTTCCGCGGCGTTACGTATCGCCGTCCCGCAGAAGGGACCGAAGTCCAACCTCACATAATGCTGTTGTTTTTCACTTATAACGTTCATATCATATTCACATTCACATTCATACTCATCTTTTACAAATACTAGTATGATACTTTATCATAGCAAGCATGCATCCAAATGGTTTAAGATGACAAATCACAATCATAAGCTTACTCGGTGTGAAATAGAGCATGATCAGGTTACTGTATAAGAAGACATGTTTATTTCTAGGTTACACATGCATAGGAAAAGAACCATAACTACAAGTGCGAAATTTCTGTGAGCATGAATTTTTTACAGTGGGTTACTAACTAGACCTTCTACCATTTTCCAATTTTTCAGATTTTTTTGAATTAAAATGACCTCTCAAAACTCTCCCTTTCTAGGATTTTGGAAATTAGGACAGAGTGGCAGTGTGTCGACCTATCTAAAGGGTGGTCTCGACCTATCCAAGGGTGGTGTCGACTTGTCCATAGGGTGGTGTTGACACTGCCAGCCCTCTGAAAGAGGTGGCGTTGACCAGTCCAAGGGTGTGTCGACCTATCCAAAGGGCATGTCGACCTGTCCAACTGGTGGTGTCGACCTGTCCACAAGGTGGTGTTGACACGTCCACAGGGTGGTGTTGACACTACCAGCCCTCTGAAAGAGGTGGTGTCGACCTGTCCAAAGGGCGTGTCGAACTGTCCAACTAGTGGTGTCGACTTGTCCACATGGTGCTGTTGACACGTCCACAAGGTGTTATTGACACTGCAAGCCCTCTGAAAGAGGTGGTGTCGACCTGTCCAAAGGGCAGGTCGACACACTCAGTGTAGTGACCCATATTTTTGATAAAACTGAGAGAAACCTCATGAAAACACCTAAATTTATTGGAAGGATGAGCAAAGATAAACATGGCAATCGATCTTATGAATTCCATATTCCCCACTTTAGTGTATAGAAATTATTTAGAAATTGCTATAATGCATCGTTGTCCCCCCTAAGATTTGAGGTTAGGTGCCTACCTTGAAGTGATAAACCGTTGACCCGGGGAAGAGATCCACACCCCAGATCCTCCTAAGCTTCTCCTTTTCGATCCGGGGATGAGATCCACACCGAAGATCCTCCCAAGACTTCGCTCGACGTCCTAGGAACTACAGGATCATCCTCCTACACAGGGCCAAAGTTGTCACGCCCCGATACTTTAATATAGCGGAAGGAATATCGGGAATGTGAATAGTTGACATGTTAAGCCTCTTGTAGGCAAGAAAATCAGAGCGCAAGATAATCACATAAAAGTAATTGCATAAATAATTAATCCAAAAAAATCCACTTTATTCATGATACTGATCCAAATGTACATACGATCATGACTTTTAACATCCTTACATCCTTTGTGATGAGACACGACCCCTCGGACCTAGATTTGCAAGCAACCGAACCGAACGGCGGACCCACTCAAGCGGGTTCACCCGCGTTGCACACACCCGAGTCCGTAGGCAGACCGGCGATGATGGGGAGGGTCCGAGGTTGGACCTCGCCTTTTCGAGGATTTGACTAGCTTGGGCTGAACCCCTAAGGGCCTGGGATGCCCCAATTCCGTGGGCGGCCAGCACGCCAAGGGCGTGGGATGTAGTGGCTCTCTCACAACTCGCTCCACGGTGGCACTCAAATTGATGATATTTTGAGATCGGGCACTCACTCACCGACCGACGGCACTAAGAAGCATTACTAAACAAGCAAAGCAATTCTAATAGAGTAGGGAAACCCGAAGCTCACCTGATCGGTGTGAAGACACCGATCCCGGTCGGAGACGAGGGCGAGCGGGGAAGCGTGGCTACCCGCACGCCACGCCGATGTTGCTTCAGCCGATGACCTGCTAGTACAAAACTACTCCTCGCACAAGAGGGTGATCATGGGATGGGGAGAATAGAGGTTACATTCAAA
Source organism: Amorphophallus konjac (assembly GCA_022559845.1). Classification (NCBI taxonomy): domain Eukaryota; kingdom Viridiplantae; phylum Streptophyta; class Magnoliopsida; order Alismatales; family Araceae; genus Amorphophallus; species Amorphophallus konjac. Next base: position 269,277,767 of record CM040124.1, on the reverse strand, counting down.
CACTACCTCCACGCAGGGAGGGGTGCTAAGCCGGCCGGGCGGGGAAGGGAAACTAGCTAAGGAGGTAGCCGATTGATCCCACCGTCGGTTCTGCCCGCCTGTTCAGCCAGCTGACAGGTACTCACTGTCGAATGTCTTGCGGATGCTCCCGAACTCAAAAACTGATGAAACCAGTGTCTAAACGTCGCTGACAGACCCGGACATGTCTGTGAATTTTTGTGGATTGGTCCGAAGTCATCACCGGCAGGGCCAGCTCTGGAACAGGGTCCCTGCGATCAGGGTCAGATTTCTCCCAGGGTGCGATAGCAGATGAACGAAGCCACCACGCTCGCTCCCGAAGTTCAAATGATGCGGGACCAAGTCAATGACGACCGTGGATGAGCCTTCTCCGAGAAGAAACCAAGATGGGCATGAGATGATGTCGGGGCAGAGAGAGAGAGCCCGTTGAGTGGGGAGGTATCGGGTCAGGTCCTGAGTGGCCTGATCTGCGCACCCGGGGAAGAAAAATTGGAAAACGTTCCTCCGGATGCCAAACGGGATGCCGTCTTCTACTGATGGAAGCAGATTGGATGTAGAAGACCTCGGCTGAGTGGAACCTTTAGAAGTAATGGGGTGTGACCGTGGGAGCTTCTGCACTGCAGCTCTGGTCCAGGTTCTGGTCCCGGTTGCGCAGTCGGACGAGAATGGGCACCACGATCTGTAGTGAAGTCAGAACGAGATGATTCTACCTCACCTGCGAAGAAGACTGGAAGACCTTTTCAGAGATGTATGGTGCACCTCCAGATGACGTCGGACAGCAGCGGGGCTGTCTCTGCAAATCGGGCTACAACTGCTGCCTGCGAACTGAGATGGATAGGGTGATGAAAGTTGATGGGAGACAGAGTAGATGGGGTGGGAAATGTGGTGGATGGGTGTGGGGGTGACACCTGACTATGTGGGGGTCTATTACGGGGTGATTCAAGGTGTGGGAGGGGCAGAAAGAAGGCTGGGAGGTGGTCTAGCAAGTGGAGGGAGGGGGAGATGCGAATTTGGGTTCGGAAGGAGAGAGGGAGGAGAGATCTCTCCTTTGTTTTGAATGGTGGGTTAATGGAGGGGTTAATGGGGGCCTAGGGAATGGGAAGGGTTGCCTTGGGGAGGGGAAGGGGTGCTTGGGAGAAGGGATTCTCCCTTGGAAAAATGAAAGGTTGTATGGGGAAGGGGAAAGGTTGCTTGGGAGGAGGGAGAGGTGCCTAGGAGAAGGGGATTTTCACCTTGGGGTTGGAGGGGACTTAAATGGGAGGTATGGGGAAGGGGGAGGGGTCTTAATTAGAGGTGAATAGGGAGGAGAGAGAGTAAATTTTGAATTTGGGGGTGGGGAGGAGAGAGAATGGGGTTCGCCCCTTTTAGAGAGAGAGAGAGAGAGAGAGAGAAATAGAGAGAGAGAGCTAGAGAGAGAGGCACAAATTCTTGTGGCAATTTTATCAATACTTCATTGGCTTCCAAATGAGGGATTGGGGTCCTATTTATAGGAATCCCACATTTTCACATAAGTCCTTGACTTTTGGACTACTAACACTTAACCAAGGGGAAGGGGGCGCCCCTGGGCCTAGACCATATAATTGGGCCCATTAACCAACATAATGACTCTAGACTTAGGTAAATAGCTACCTAACCTAGGTATTGGACTCAAATAAAAGGAAAAGTACATAATAAGAAAATGAAAATTACATCATATGACTCGAAATATAGTGGCGGACAGGATGTAGCATAGCTGGCGAGCATCGGGATCCTCGAACAAAGGGGAAAGCTGGTGATGTCCTCATCACTTTGACTCAAGAAAAAAGAAAATTACAATGTGATTCGACTAGACACTAGATAACTCTGGCTTCTCTCGTTCAAATAGATCATCAATCGCTCTCGAACCCGCTACTAGCATAATTCGAATCCGATCCACTAGTATTTCTTGAAAAGATGAGAAAATAGGTATGAGCACACTTGCCCAGTAGATATCTTCGTATCAACATGGAGGCAATATTTAAGTGATTAATGTTTTAGCTCTAGAGTGAAGATAAAAATGAGAATGCGGTAAATCTTACATCATAAACCAAAACATCCAAGAATATAGAATCATGATATATCTGAGCAAGTAGACATGATCGGGTGTATGAACAAGTAAGATTTAATCATGTAGATGTAAGTTGGCCTTTCATGAACAAGAATGTACGAGCATGTAACTAGAAAGTACTTACACAACCTCGTAAAGGCTGTGTACTAGATTGTCATTTAACAAGCATGTTGGAGAGGGGGAAAATCAACCGCCCATGAGCATCACCCAACTAGGTCAAATGTGACCCAACCGAGCCCAGCTCTCTAAAGTTACAACCTCTGTCGGGGCCCACTTACTTTAAGCCCAACAGTCACTCGGAACAACGCTTCCTAGGCGGCCATAGGGACCGGAAGCCCGAGCAACAGATCAGTCGGGAAGACCCCTATGGGGATCCGGAACAACATGCCTGAGCTGTGTGCTTATCGCTCGGGATAATATCTCATTCAAGCGTTTAGGCTCGGGCCGACCGTTGGAAGCTCATCTAAGTGTCCGTTACGTACCCGGCGGAGACGGGGAACACCAAAGGATAACGGAGAGCAAGAGTCCTTGGGCTATAAAGAGCTCGCTATAAGGACATCACCTCCCCGTAATCCCCTCAACTCATGGGACTTAAACGCACAACGGGCTACAATATAAATTCCATGGAGACCCTCCGGAGAGGTAAGTCATAATCTTGACTAAGAGCCACCACACTTCTTGATGAAGAGACATATCGCGCCCCTTTCTTCTTCTGCCACCTTCTCTCCATTTGTACTCTACCAAATTTGCTGACTTAGGCATCGGAGGGTTATCCCGAGGGACTCCTCCCCTAGGCACCCTTGACCTACTTCCTTCCTTGCAGTTATTCAAGCGTGGTGATCGCAACCAGAGATCCTCTACCTCAGAGCATGCGCGAGATCACCCTTGTTCATCTGGCGCCGTCTTTGGGAAGCAGACAAAGAGCCATCATGGTGAGAAGAAGTTCCGACAGAAGGACCACTGGTGATATGGGAAAGGCCGTGGCAGGCGAGGGAGAGGAGCATGTGCCTAACATCCCCGTACAGACTCACCCCTCCAATGACCTTGCCGGCGAGCTGCCTCCTCCAGCCCACGGGGGACTACCCCCAAATGGGAATCCTGACACTCTCCAAACCCTGAATGCAAAACTAGACATCCTCGTAGAATTAGTGAGGACCCAGGCGGCTAGGGAAGAGAAGTCACGACCCCCTCGGGAAAGCCCCCCTCATAGATAAGCTTCACAACAAACTGTCGGAGGCCACTTCACTCTTCGGGGACTACGGCTTATACGTAACAGGTCAGGAGGACCCTCTCACATCCCTCCGCCTGAGCAAGAAGCCTACTCCACCCCAAGGAGAGAAAGGACCGAGACGCGTCAACCGTTCCTTGAAAATGACGCCCCCGAAAGGAGATGTGGCGGCTCACCAGGGTGCCCCCACAGTCCCTCGGTTCAGCGACAATCAGAGTTGTCCCTCCAACTGTGAGACTTCGAGCGGCATTTCGCAGAGCAAGAGCGCACCCTCCGCACCTTGCAGAAAACCTCCACTAAGGAGGACGAGAAACAATCCCCGTTCTCCAATCACATCTTGAAGGCTGTGATTTCCTCCAAAATCCCGTTGCCGAACTTCAAGTCATACGACGGCCAGGGAGATCCCGCCGACCACTATGACAGCTTCGACGCCCTGATGACCCTGCACGGGGTCTCCGACATTGTCAAATGCCGAGGGTTCATGACCACCTTGGTCCAAGGTGCTCAGGCTTGGTTTCGAGCACTCACCCCCAATAGCATTCACGACTTCAGGCAATTCGGGCGAGTATTCAAGGAAAGCTTCACCGACAGCGGCCCACCAAGGTCAGTAGCGGGGCTGCTGGCACTAAAGCAGGCACAAGCGGAGAAACTACGGGCCTACATCAACCGATTTAAATCGAAAGCCCTGCGTATCCCCCGCCTGGATGTCACCACAGCCATCACCGCGTTGACCGGAGGCACCCGCGACAAGAACCTCCGACGAGAACTGGTCCTCCACCCCCCCACCCCCCTCGCCAATCTTGTGACCCTAGCCCTGTGCCACGCAGAGTGCGAGGAAGTCCTCAGTGCCTGCCGCGGCCCAATGGGCTCGGGTCGGGAGGGGTATAAGAAGCGACCAACCGAGGAAGCCTCGGGCCAAGGAAAATAGCAGAATCAAGATGGGGACCGAAGGTAGCCCCCTCAAAAATGTGAGCGGTACACTCCTCTATCCGCTCCCGTCTATGAGATATACGAAGATATCAAAGGCTCGGCATTCTCTGCCAACCCGAGCCCATGAAGGCCAAGCGCCGCAGCCGCCGCCAGTTCTACAATGACCACGGACACCATATCGAAGATTATCACCAACTCAAAGACTAGATCGAGCGTCTCGTCCGCCAAGGATACTTATCTCGATACGTGTCCGAGCACCAGAAGGAGGATCGTGGCATTCCAAAGGAAATTGACAGTCAGCCCCGCAGTGTCCACATTAATGTCATCTCCGGCGACGCGGCATCAGGAGGAGATAGTAGCCGAGGAAGGAAGCGTCATGCGGAGCGGGCGAGCCGGGCTTTCAAGCCCCCCAAGACCCCGCCGACGGGTGGGCAATAGGCCGTGGTATTTTCTGACCAAGATCTGGAAGGGCTATCCACCCCGCACGACGACGCCCTTTTAATATCGGCTACCATAAACCATTATAACGTAGATAGAATATTGGTTGACAATGGTAGCACTCCCGACGTACTTTCGTACGAATGTTTTCTCAAGATGGGTTAAAACCCATCCAAGCTCCACCCTATTCGAACCCCCCTTTGCGGGTTCAATGGCCAGGAAACCTTTCCCGAGGGAGCCTTGAGCCTGCTAGGAATCCTCAGCCAGACAAAGGCAGTGCCCTCCACCTATCACCAAAAAATGAAGTTCCCCACTAAATGCGATATCGGGGAGGTCTGAGGTAACTAGGCAATAGCTCGAAGGTGCTATATTATCTCAGTTGAAGTTGTAAGGCCAGAGGGAATGAAGAAAAAAACCAAGGGAGTCAAAGAGGAGCCAGCAACATCCGAGCCTGGTGGCGAGCTGTTGACGGTCTTCCTCAACGACGACCTAGCCCTCGGAGTAAAAATAGGAGCAAACTTACCCTCTAATATATAGAGGCAATATAAGGAATTCCTTTCGCAGTATATTCAGATCTTTGCATGGTCTGATGAGCATCTTCCCAGAATACCTAGGGAGATGGTGGTACACAAGCTCAACCTCGACCCATCGGTGAAACCCGTCTAACAACATAGAAGAAAGCACGCCCCGGAGAAACATACGATCATCAAAGAGCAGATCAAGAAGGGAAAGAAAATCGGCCTATTCCACCCGATCCTTTACCCGACATGGCTCGCTAATGTTGTCCTGGTATCCAAAGCCTCAGGCAAATGGCGAATGTGCGTGGACTTCACCAACATCAACAAAGCCACCGCAAAAGACTGCTACCTACTGCCGAGCATCGACCAACTGGTCGACTCAACCTCCTACAACGAATTGCTTAGTTTTTTGGATGCCTATTCTGGTTATCATCAGATCCGGATGGATCCTTAAGATATTGAAAAGACAGCCTTCATCACCGACTAAGGCGTATACTACTACACTCGTATGCCCTTCGGACTGAAAAACGTCGGACCGACATATCAAAGGATGATCAACCACATTTTCAAAGGACAACTTAGTCAAAACGTTGAGGCCTACATTGACGATATGCTCGTCAAGACACCTAAGGCCGAGGATTACTTCACCGACCTAGCTGAAACCTTCGACATTCTCTTGAGGTACCATATGAAGCTCAACCCAGCTAAGTGCGCCTTTGGGATCTGGTCCGGGAAGTTCCTAGGTTTCTTAGTGACCCAACGCGGGATCGCGGCCAACCCCGACAAAGTATGTAGTACCCCGATTTATTAAAGAATAAAAAAATTCGAGAAATTAATAAAAAATTCCTTAAGAAATAGGATAAGTAAAATTTCAAATATTTTGTAAAAATCTGGAAAAAATTAGAATCTTGCAGAGGATGAAACGTTAAGAAAAATTGTCTTCTACGACCAACCCAAATAAAATTCTTAAACAAGCCGAATTAGCAGATTAAGGCCCAAAGCTACACTTAGCCTAATTGGACCTTAAAACGTAAAATCCGAGCCCAATACTAAACAAATTAAGCTAAAACCGGATGCAAATGAAAGGCTAGGATTAGAGGATCGTTTCCCCTTTGGTTAATCTCCGAAACCCTAATCCTAGGAGGTGTATTTGGCAGCAGAATGGCAGATTGACTTGGTCTCGCGCGAATCTCGCACGTCCGCGGTGCAAGGACTCTATCTTCGCGATTAGGACTCCCCAGACGCAATTGAACCTATATAATCGAACCTAAGCCACCCTAGAATCATTTAGTTGCTGTGACGGCCGGAGAGGAGCTCGATCGAGGGAGGATTTCGACGATCATCAGCGGTGTGTACGTAGCACGATCGGCTTCCCTCTTCTTCCTTTACCCTTCGATTAAGGTAGGTGGTAGCAAGCCAAACCTTAACTATTATATATCAATAGAAGCGTTGTCCTGTCCTCTTTCCATTGATCTAGAAAGCCCTAAATTTCATCTAGTATCCTGCTATGATTTTGAGTTTTAGTGGAAGCATGCTAGAACTAGGGTTAACTATATTCCATCTCGATTTACGTAGGGATTTTAGGCACTAAACATTAAATTAACCATGCTATCTTGTAAAACTTTTCATGCTCGTTCTATTGACTATAAAGCCCTAATTTTTATGCTTTATATTGTTCGTATTTAGTTATTTTTGCTAACCCAAGCCAACCCCGCCGGAGACGGGCAAGGCAAAGGGGCGGCGGACAGACCTGACTTGCGTAGCCTCTCGACAGACCGCCCATACTCGATAGGCAGCATGTTCCTAACCATCCATGCATTTTGTCTTCGGATTGTTTTATAAAATGCATGGTGGAACCCTAACTGCCCTTTTCTCCAAGCGGCTAGTCCCAGACTGTGCACTGTTCCTAGCGGCACATTACAGACCGCTCATCCCTAGCAGGCCTTCAGACATGAAAGGGGGTGAACGGCCTGTCGTGCGACCGTTGGGGCATGTGAGCGGCTCTGAACAAACCGCCCAATTATTCAGAACTGTTTTGGTATGACTTTCTTAGTAAATTTATGGTTAATGGTAAGTTAGCAATCCACATGACAACTGGAACTTATGGAAGTAAACAATCAGGAATTATGCTAGGTTGTTTCCACTTGATCTTGATTCATCATGGCCTTGACTTATTTCAATATGTTAAATTCAAACATGATTTCATAAAACTATTAGGATTGTTTGACAGTCGTTCTACTCCAATAGGATTGATTGACCGCTATACTTGATTTTCATTGGTTTGATAGCCTCATTTTCTTATAATGGTTGGGACTCTCCGCCGCATATTCCTTCCGTCGGACTAGGACCTTCATTACGGGACCTCCGTAAGTCCCCACGAGCCTGGGATTCCCACTAGGACGCCGGGCAGGTTGTACCACCTGAACTTGTTTACGTGATCGAACTGCTTGAATTATTGTGCTGTGAGTCACGGCTCAATGTAGACTGACTGAGTTTGTATGGTTAGAATCGAACCGTTTAACTCAATAAGCCCTAGGTTGACCAGTGGCAAGTGGGTTGGACCCTGGTTCAGTTCTGCCCCACTTATGGCAGCCCGGAGCCCATTTTTGGGTAGGTTTCTAGTTCATTAAGTTAGGCCCAGTTTGTGCGGTCTGACTAAAACCGTCCACATACTAGAACTGATCTTATTGGACCGTTCATCCATTGAGCGGCCCTATAAGGACTGTTTACCTTATTCTTGGGCTTCCAGTTCTTCTGGTCACGTGCAGCCCAATTCTGACCGTTCTATCTAGAGCGGCCCAGGATGGACCGTTTATCCTTGACTTCGGTGATGCTGATCCTCATCCCAATTATGTCCTGAAGGGTCCAGTGTAAACCGTGTATAGTTTGAGCGGCCCATTTTAGACCGCGTATCATCCAGAAGTGATTTTTTCGTGGTTATATGTGTGTGAATCCAAGGACCGATTGGTTCATGATAATTTGAACTTTCTGGTCAAATATCTCTTCACTTACCCTTGGAAATCTCCGAGGTAAGTTCTACACTTGAAATTATTGGCCATTTAACTTGATTAAAGTCTAGACATAACTTGGATCTTGGATTCATTAAATTAATGCCAACGCATCATAAGGGCCCGGTCTGGTCCTAGGAGGAGCGCCCGAAAAGTACTTGTGCGGGGGGGAGTTTGAATGACATGGTGAGGCATTGCACCGAGTGCATGACTAGCGTGATGTCTACGAGAATAATTTATTACTTGAATCTTTTCTTGACTTGGTTAGTTCCTGCTTGTTGGCCAATTTCTAGTTATATCATGATCTTGCCTTCTCTTTATAGTGTTGTTTCGTCATATCATCATTTCGTTTCGTTACTTATTTTCTCGCATATAATTGCAATTAATTGGTTAATCACTTAAACTTTCCTGTTATTACCTACTGAGCGTTCGCTCACCTAGTTGTTCCCCCTTTTCAGGTAGCTCAGGTGAGGATTCGCAGACTGAAGGGGACGGGCAAGAGTGATGGCCATGGAGCGAACCTGTTAGAAGCGTGTGGAGCCAGTCATAGTTGTTTGTGTCTATTTATGTTTTAGAGTGTGTGGTGGAAGAATTGTAATTCGAAGTTAGCAATTGTAATAGTGTCAATTGGATGTTAAGTTGAAAGTTTGTTTCAGTGGGTTTATGTGATTGGAATATGGATTATTTAAATGTTATTTAGCTAATGGAGTTGTTTTCTATTTATGATGTTGTATGATCTTTTAGCTTTAGCTTATCATATCTGTAAATCAACATATTATTATTAATCGTTTCTACTGTCAGTCCCGATATTCCGCGTCGGGGTGTGACAGTTTGGTGGTATCAGAGCCTAGGTTTCTAATATTCCTAGGTTTTCTAAGTTCTAGGGTTCTAAGTGATGTCGTAGAACCTATAACCCTTGTTATAAGTCTAAGAATCCGACCTAGTGAGAATTGGATAGAGACTTGGGTTGAGTTAATGATATAATTCTGAACTATTCCTTCTAAATGAATCCTAAAGTAATCTATTCTATGTGTAGGACGTTCTAATGGCAGCCGAACATGTGCAATGGCGAGACATGCAACGAACGGTTCGAGGACTTACTCGGGCCTTGCAGCAAGTGGCCCAAGGAGGAGCAGCGAACCACGGAGCTGGCGATCTTCACCGGAACTTTCGTGGGATGAATCCCCCGCATTTTGGAGGCTCGATCGACCCTGGTCAAGCCGAGCACTGGCTAAAGGAGATGGAGAGGATCTTCAAAGTAATGCAGTGCAGTGACTAGGAGCGTGTTCTTTTAACAACCTTCCAGCTAGAACGTGATGCGAGAACATGGTGGGAGGCAGTAAAAGCTACCCTCGGCCATAGACAAGTTTCATGGAAGGAGTTCGACGAGTTCTTTAATGGTAAATTGGTGCGGACACAAGAGCGAGCGAGAAGCACGAATCGACAAGCCGTCGGTACCGTACGCGGAGCACCACTCGAGCTACATCAGCTTCTCTTTGGCTCGGAGATAGTCTGGAGTCTCCGCCATGAGTTTGGACACTTTTTTTGCATTTTTTTTCTTATATTTGGGCTTATAATGTGTGTTTTTATTTGGGTTTTCATGTTGGGCTCGTTGTAAGGCTCTTAATAAGCCATTTGGATTAAACCCTTTAGAGTCTATTAAGAAGTGTTGCCATATTGGACCACTAGACTTCATAATGGGTTTTTAAATGACTTATGGCCCAATTGGGCTTCTCTCTTTCTCATGGGTTTCCTAGATTGGAAGGCCCAATTGGCTGGTCTATGGCCCAACTTGGACCAAGCCTCTCTTGTTGACCAAGGGAGACAAAGTGGGAAGAAAAGCCCACTTTCTCTCCTTAAAATAAGGGGGCTGCCCCCCCTCTTTTGGCCTCATTAGGCTAAACTTATTTAATTAGGCTTGACCACATGGGGGAAATAGCATTTGGCATCTCCTCTACGTAAACCAAGATCCATGGGTTTCATATAAAAGGGTTGTATTTCCTATTTTCAAGAATTAATGAAGAGAAAATTTTGAATTTTGTTGGAGCAAGCAAGGGCTGCCCCCTATCTCTCTCCTCCCCCCCCCCTTCTGCAACTGGGAAGGCTGTGAATCAGAGGTGTGAAGTCTCCCCTATCAGGTGTGAAGATCCTCGTCGCCGCCGCCGCCATCGTGCCGCCATCGCACCACCACCATCGTCGCCGGAGTTCTGTCCATCCAGGATAGCCCCTTCTTCCATGAATTTCTGCTCCCAGCCCCGATATCTTCTTGAGCCGAAACTTTCAGGGTGAGTTCCAGGGGTCATCACCACGTCCTAGAAAAATTGTTAGAGCTTCTAGTTTTTATTTCCCATTTTTCCATTTTCTTTTTCCACCTTTCTTCAGATCTGCCTGCAGTCTGTCCAGATTTCCAGATCCCAAATAGGTCGTTCTTGAACCCACCTTCTAGTGATCCAAATGACTTGATATTTTTATTGGAGGTTCTGTCAACCTAATACCACATTCACAAATTTTCTTGTGAATTTAGGTTCATGTTCATATTTTCTAAAAATTCACTCCAGATCCTAACTCAACTCTATCTGCCACTATCCAGATCCGACCCCCAGTCAGTATAAAATCCCCAACAAATCGAAACCTTCACCAAACCCTTCATAAAAAATATTTCCGTTTTTATCTCTCTCCCCTCTACAACTTTCATGAAGAGCTCAAAGTCTGTATCGGAGGTATACTTCACAGTCAATGCCAACTCTCAGGAAAGTTCATTCCTGTCCGACCAGATCTGAAATAGAGATTCGTCCGGTTCATAAATCTGCCAACAAAAGTACAGTCCCCACGAATTTTCTGGAGGGTCGAAAGATTTCGAGAGAGCTTTCCAACAATACCTCTTATACGTCGATCAGACGTCGGGAGTGATCGCAGAGACAGATCTCGCTGGATCGCGCGCGGCAAAACAGAAGCAGCAGAACCGTGGGCAGCAACTCCAAGACTTGGAGATAGGAGCCGATCGGCCTCCGACCGGTGTTCCAGCCTGGTCGCTGTCCAGGGAAGCGCGCCACCAGGTGTCACCATCACAGCGAGACCCACCCCGTTAGGTCCGGAGGATTGAGCAGTACGTGGGCCCCACAGACCCGCAGATCACGCCGTCCGAATAGCACTAAAACGTGGGTTTCGGCACCGTCGGAGCGACATCAAGATGCTACCCGTCAACCAACTTCCCGATACTCCCGGGCCCCACATGTGACCTGTTACCTCCTTGCTTGGAGTGGGTCAAAACTTTGTACTGCTGTAAAAATTTGTTAACCGGGAGTATGGATTTGGCCGGGGTTGTCTTCCCCACGTCGGGAGCGTGGAGGTAACGGTCTTACTTCTTGGCGTTCATTTGCTAGTTTAGTATATGGTCATATGCCGCTATGAGTGCGTTAGGATTCTAGCCCGTGAGTTCATGTCACCGCTGTGAGCGAGAGAGTGACCCGTCCCGTGGCTCGATCTGAGCACGGAAGTGAGTCGGCCACCCTTGACTCGGCCAGTTTCTCAACCGCGCGGATCCACGTTTCCCCTCGCTTGGGACGACGAGTAGCTTGCGTTTCTGTTAGCGACGTATATCCCATAGGAACTCTTAGTGTCGGGCCAAAGTGTCTCCATTGTTGTATGTTGCTGGCCGTGTCCGCATTTAGAGTCCGAGGTCCGCATCACTTAGAGTCGGTCCCCCAGTCCGTCCCGCATCATAAATATTTTTCTGATAGAGTGCAAGAAAGGAAAGCGGTTGAGTTTGCGGCTGTGAAGCAGTGGAGTCTATTTGTGGTTGATTACGAAGCTCAGTTCTCTCGGTTATCTCGTTATGCCACTCACTTGATATCTACAGAGAAGATGAAGGCCAAGCGTTTTCTCAACGGGCTAAATTTACATTACATCAATCAGTTGGCAACAATGGAAATTCAAACGTATGCGGAGATGGTAAGGAAAGCTCAAGTCTTGGAAGATACCTTGGAGATGACGGAGAGAATCCGTGGAAAGAATATAAAGAAGGAACAGCCTACTGGTTCCGGGAGTACCAAACCTGGCAATGGCAAGAAGAGGCCCAATGGCGGGTCTAGATCGTGGAAGGGTAAAATACCAAAAAATGAAGACAAGAAGCCTGGCCTGATTGTGCCATTTAAAGGCGTGTGTAAGTATTGTGACCATCCAGGTCACAGGATGGAGGAGTGCTGGCGCAAGCTAGGCGCCTGTTTGCATTGTGGTAGTAGGGACCATCATATTCCTGAGTGTCCCCTTTTGTCTGATCAAGCTACCCCGACTAAGCCCCAAGGAACCAAGAAGCAGCAGGGCAAGCTCCAAGCCCTACTGGAAGATGATGCAGGAACCACCGAGGAGGGTGGACTAGTTGAAGGTACTCTTATTATACATGATAAGACAGCATTCGTTCTCTTTGATACCGGTGCCACTCATTCTTTTGTTTCTCAGAAATTTGCTAAGTCTTTTGCTATGAAGCCGGTCTTGATGAATTCCCCGTTGGAGATTTCAACCCTTATTGGTTCCAATTCAGCAATTAAATATTTCTATCCTTCTAGTAAGGTTATGATTAATGAACAAAACTTGCCAGCTGACTTAGTTCGCATGGATATGAAAGATTATGATGTAATTTTAGGAGCAGATTGGTTGGCTATGTATAAGGTCAATGTTCATTGCAGTTCTAGTTCTGTGTTTTTTTCTAGACACCCTGGACTTTCTTTTATAGGGGTTAGGCACCATAAGCATGTGCCACTTATTTTTCGGCCCTTCGAGCTGATATGTTGATGAGGAAGGGATGTCAGGCTTTTCTAGCCTTTGTGTATGAGACCCCTGAGAAGAAGATCGAGATTAAGGATATTCCTGTCCTTCGAGATTTTCCGGATGTCTTTCCTGAGGATTTGCCAGGACTTTCGCCAGAGAGAGAGGTTATCTTTTCTATTGATTTAGTTCCTGGCGCGTCCCCTGTTTCTAAAGCTCCTTATCGTATGTCTCCCGCGGAGCTGAAGGAATTGAAGCAACAATTAATGGAATTACTGGACAAGGGGTTCATTCGTCCAAGTACATCCCCGTGGGGAGCCCCAGTATTATTTGTCCGGAAGAAGGATGGTTCGATGAGATTGTGCATCGATTATCGGTAATTGAACCAGTTGACTATCAAGAATAAATATCCATTGCCGAGAATTGATGAATTATTTGATCAGATAGCAAGAGCTAAGTATTTTTCTAATATTGATCTTCGATTAGGATACCATCAGTTGCGGATCAAGGATGAAGATATCTATAAGACAACCTTCCGTAGCAGGTATGGGCATTTTGAATTTGTAGTAATGCCTTTTGGACTAATGAATGCACCTGCAGCTTTCATTCAGTTGATGAACAATGTGTTTTGTCCCTATCTTGATCAGTGGGTCGTTGTGTTTATTGACGACATCTTGATTTATTCTAAGAGTAAGGAGGAGCATGCTGAGCATTTGAGAGTGCCGTTGCAAATATTGAAAGACCATCAGTTATACGCCAAGTTTAGCAAGTGTGAATTTTGGCTACAAGAGGTGTCCTTTCGAGGACATATTATTACAAGGAAGGTATTTCTGTTGATCCCTCGAAGGTAGAGGCAGTGAAGAATTGGGATAGGCTTACTAATGTAACTGAAGTTAGAAGTTTCCTAGGCCTAGCAGGCTATTACCGGAGGTTTATTAAGGATTTCTCCAAACTTGCGGTGCGTTTGACAAGATTAACTCGCAAGGAGAACAAATTTGATTGGTCAAAGGATTGTGAGAGAAGTTTTCAGACTTTGAAGGAATGTCTAACTACTGCCCCTGTTTTGGCTTTACCATCTGGAGAAGGAGGTTTTGTGGTGTATACTAATGCTTCAGGCATTGGTCTAGGTTGTGTGCTCATGCAGCATGGGAAAGTGATAGCCTATTCTTCTAAGCAGTTGGGGAAGCATGAAAAGAACTATCCTGTTCATGACTTGGAACTTGCAGCTGTGGTGTTTACCTTGAAAATATGGAGGCATTACTTGTATGCAGAGACATTTATGGTGTTCTCAGATCATAAGAGTCTGAAGTATTTATTTTCTCAGAAATAACTCAATATGAGGCAGAGAAGATGGCTGGAGTACTTAAAAGACTTTGACTTCTCTATAGAATATCATCATGGAAAAGGAAATGTAGTAGCAGATGCTTTGAGTCGCAAGCCAATAGCTAAGTTGTCGCATCTTATGTTGCAAGAATGGAGACTGTTGGAGCAATTAGCAAGTTTGGATCTCAATGTTGACAAGGATCAGGTTACGATTGCTCAGATTCAACTCAAACCAGAAGTGTTAATGGAAATCAAGTCTTTGCAAGACAATGACCCAGAGTTGGTAGAGATCAAGGAGAGCTTGAGTAGTAGACCTAATTTCATGGTAGCTGACGATGGCAGATTGTTGTTTCACGGAAGGACCTGTGTACATGATGTAGCTGAAATAAAGAACAAGATTCTTGAAGAAGCTCATAGATCCAGATACACTATTCATCTGAGAGGTACTAAGATGTTTAAAGATTTGAAAAGATCATTTTGGTGGCCGAATATGAAGAAGGAAATTGCGGAATTCGTGAGTAGATGTTTGGTATGTCAGCAAGTCAAGGCTGAGCATTTCAGACCTACAGGGAAATTGAAACCACTTGATATACCTCAATGGAAGTGGGAGAGTATTGGCATGGATTTCATTATGGGACTACCTAGGACTCGTAGTGGATTTGATGCAATATGGGTTATGGTCGACAGATTGACTAAGTCTACTCATTTCTTGTCCATTAAGTCTAAGTGGATAGTTGACGTCTTAGCTGCTTTGTATATAAAGGAAGTTGTATGACTTCATGGTATTCCAGTCAGCATTGTGTCCGATAGAGACCCTAGATTCACCTCACATTTTTGGAAAGGATTGCAAGAATATTTGGGAACCCGTCTGAATTTCAATACTACTTTTCATCCACAAACAGACAGACAAACTGAAAGAACCAACCAGATAGTGGAAGATATGCTTAGAGCCTGCATGATTGATTTCAGAGGTAGTTGGAGTGATCACTTGGCTTTGATTGAATTCACCTACAACAATAGTTATCAGTCCAGCATTCAGATGGCTCCGTTTGAAGCATTGTATAGAAGAAGCTGTAGATCTCCATTATGTTGAGATGAGGTAGGTGAGAAGCAATGGCTGTGACCAGATCTCATTTTTGAATCATCCAAGAATATCCGTATTAACAAAAATCGGTTGCAAGTAGCACAATCAAGACAGAAGAGCTATGCCGATAATAGAAGGAGAACCTTGGAATTTCAGGTTGGTGAGCATGTATTTTTGAAGGTTTCTCCCATGAGAGGGATTCGCATGTTTGGCATTCAAGGCAAGGTAAGTCCAAGATATGTTGGTCCATTTGAAATTCTGGAAAGAGTGGGGGAGGTTGCTTATTGTTTAGCACTACCGCCTCAGTTATTGGGAGTACATAATGTCTTCCACGTGTCGATGCTGTGAAAATATGTGTATGACCCCACTCATGTTATTCAACATGCGGATTTAGAACTGAAGGAAGATTTGACTTATGAAGAAAAATCTATCAAGATTTTGGATCGTAAGCAGCAGCAACTCAGAAGTCGTTCCATACCCATGGTTAAAGTGCAATGGAGTCGGCGTGGAACCGAAGAGGGTACTTAGGAGTCAGAAGATACCATGCGGAAGCAGTATCCCGACATATTCTAGGTGAGTTATCTCGTTCCTTGTCTTCTGTAAGTGCAGTGAATTTGGAGGACCAAATTCTTTTAAGTGGGGGAGGGTGTAGTACCCCGATTTATAAAAGAATAAAAAATTTTGAGAAATTAATAAGAAATTCCTTAAGAAATAGGATAAGTAAAATTTTGAACAATTGTTAAAAATCTGGTACAATTAGAATCTTGTAGAGGATGAAACGTTAAGAAAAATTGTCTTCTACGGCCAGCCCAAATAAAATTCGTAAATAAGCCGAATTAGCAGATTAAGGTCCAAAACCACACTTAGCCTAATTGGACCTTGAAACGTAAAATTTGAGCCCAATACTAAACCAATTAAGCTAAAACCGGATGCAAATGAAAGGCTAGGATTAGAGGATCGTTTCCCCTCTGGTTAATCTCCGAAACCCTAACCCTAGGAGGTGTATTTGGCTGCGGAATGGCGGATTGACTTGGTCTCACGTGAATCTCGTATGTCTGCGGTGCAAGGACTCTATCTTCGCGATTAGGACTCCCCAGACGCAATTGAACCTATATAATCAAACCTAAGCCACCCTAGAATCATTTAGTTGCTGTGGCGGCTGGAGAGGAGCTCGATCGAGGGAGGATTTTGACGATCATCAGCGGTGTGTACCTAGCATGATCGGCTTCCCTCTCCTTCCTTCACCCTTCGATTAAGGTAGGTGGTAGCAAGCCAAACCTTAACTATTATATATCAATAGAAGCGTTGTCCTATCCTCTTTCCATTGATCTAAACAGCCTTGAGTTGCATCTAGTATCTTGCTAGGATTTTGAGTTTTAGTGGAAGCATGCTAGAACTAGGGTTAACTATGTTCCATCTCGATTTACGTAGGGATTTAAGGCACTAAACATTAAATTAACCATGCTATCTTGTAAAACTTTTCATGCTCGTTCTATTGACTATAAAAGCCATAATTTTCATGCTTTATATTATTTGTATTTAGTTATTTTTGCTAACCCTAACCAACCCCGCCAGAGATGAGCAAGGCGAAGGGGCGGCAGACTGACCTGACTTGCCCAGCCTATCGACAGACCGCCCATACTCGATAGGTGGCCTGTTCCTGACCGTCCATGCTTTTTATCTTTGGATTGTTTTATAAAATGGGCGGTGGAACCCTAACCTCCCTTTTCTCTAAGTGGCTAATCCCAGACCGTGCACTGTTCCCAGCGGCACATTAAAGACCGCTCATCCCTAGCAGGCCTTTGGACCTGAAAGGGGGTGAACGGCCTGTCGTGCGACCGCTGGGGAACGTGAGTGGCTCTGAACAAACCGCCCAATTATTCAGAACTGTTTTGGTATGACTTAATTTAGTAAATTTATGGTTAATGGTAAGTTAGCAATCCACATGACAACTGGAACTTATGGAAGTAAACAATCAGGAATTATGCTAGGTTGTTTCCACTTGATCTTGATTCATCATGGCCTTGACTTATTTCAATATGTTAAATTCAAACATGATTTCATAAAACTATTAGGATGGTTTAACAGTCGTTCTACTCCGGTAGGATTGACTGACCGCTATACTTGGTTTTCGTTGGTTTGATAGCCTCATTTCCTTGTAATGGTTGGGACTCTCCGCCGCATATTCCTTCCGTCGGACTAGGACCTTCATTACGGGACCTCCGTAAGCCCCGCGAGCCTGGGATTCCCACTAGGACGTCGGGCAGGTTGTACCACCTGAACTTGTTTACATGATCGAACCGCTTCAATTACTATGCTGTGAGTCACGGCTCAATGTGGACTGACTGAGTTTGAATAGTTAGAATCGAACTGTTTAACTCAATAAGCGGCCCATTTGAACCGTGCATTCCCTGGCCGAGTGCCACTTACATTGGTCAATTAACCTTGTTCTATCTTCGACCAAATCATGTTAGGATCGACGCTATAAGCCCTAGGTTGACCAATGGAGAGTGGGCTGGACCATGGTTCAGTTCTGCCCCACTTATTGCAGCCCGGAGCCCATTTTTGGGTAGGTTTCTAGTTCATTAAGTTAGGCCCAGTTTGAGCGGTCGGACTAAAATCGTCCACATACTAGAACTGATCTTATTGGACCGTTCATCCATTGAGCGGCCCTATAAGGACCGTTTACCTTGTTCTTGGGCTTCCAGTTCTTCTGGTCACGTGCGGCCCAATTCTGACTGTTCTATCTAGAGCGGCCCAGGATGGACCGTTTATCATTGACTTTGGTGAGGCTGATCCTCAGCCCAATTCTATCCTGAAGGGTCCAGTGTAGACCGTGTATAGTTTGAGCGGCCCATTTTAGACCGCGTATCAACCAGAAGTGATTTTTCCGTGGTTATATGTGTGTGAATCCAAGGACCGATTGGTTCATGATAATTTGAACTTTTTGGTCAAATATCTCTTCACTTACCCTTGGAAATCTCCGAGGTAAGTTCTACACTTGAAATTATTGGCCATTTAACTTGATTAAAGTCTAGACATAACTTGGATCTTGGATCCATTAAATCAATGCCAACGCATCATAAGGGCCCGGTCTGGTCCTGGGAGGAGCGCCTGAAAAGTACTTGTGCCCCGGGGAGTTTGAATGACATGGTGAGGCATTGCACCGAGTGCATGACTAGCGTGATGTCTACGACAATAATCTATTACTTGAATCTTTTCTTGACTTGGTTAGTTCCTGCTTGTTGGCCAATTTCCATTTATATCATGATCTTGCCTTCTCTTTATATTATTATTTCGTCATATCATCATTTCGTTTCGTTACTTATTTTCTCGCATATGTTGACACCCGTTTTATGCCGATAAGCTGACTCGTTTCTCTTACTCCCATTTATTGATGCCCTAAGTTGTCCATTATCTGTTGGGCCATTTTTTTGTGGCACGTCCTGGGCCCATTTTATGGGTAGTCTCCCTCCTTGGTAAAGATCGTATCCATTCAGGGCTTATCGGACCCTGGCTTTGATTAAATGAACTGTTTTATAAATTGTCAAGTACCCAAGATCATAAACGGTCCCACATCAGCCGTTCACGACTGGGGCGGTTGATACCAAACCGTTCATACATTTTGGCTAATTTCTGAGGGTTTTCTGAATATTCACCGACAGGATTTTGTGCGGTGTGATAAAGACCGTTCAAGCTCATGAACGGGCCTATTCCAACCGCCTATATCTCAGAGTCCTACGCGCGCCCGTTTTCTCAGATAATTATCCAAATGATTCGAATTATCACCGACAGGGTGAAACGGTCGTTTCTGGGCCGCTCTACACTAAAACGGTCCCAATATAACCGTTTATATGTTCAGGGTCCTACGGCGGACGTTTCGGCCAGTTCGAGAGATAATTGGGGTTATTTGCTGATTATTTGAATTTCCACCGACGGATATGGACGGGTAGTTTATAACCGCCCACCTGATTGAGCGGTCTATCGTAAGACCGTTCATCCCGTCGGTTGCTAAATTTTAACAGATTTTAATTCTTTTCTCAATGGTTTTATCTTTAACTTATTTTGGTGATTTCTCCGCGGATAATCAACCATTTTAGCTGCCGTTTTGACTGGATGAGAGATGATTGTATTATCTATGATTTATCTTCAATAATCTCATCCCGAAAATGGCTCTAAACCCTAGTTTCGGGGCTGGCTTTCTAGGCTCTATAAATAGACCCTATTGGCCGGACGTTGAAAAGGGGGGAGATTTTGATCGACGGCGAAGCCCTGCCGCATTCTTGAGCGACCCAGCACCAAGGAGGGAGGCTCTCTACGTCCGCATGAGCCTCCGGTCAAGGGAGTAGCCCAGTCTTCGTAGTCTTTCGTTCCGTAGTTTTGCCGTGTTCTTTCATTGCATGCATTGTTTCTCACCCGCGTACCCCCCCTTCTTCTCATTATCATGCACCAGCCCGTTTTTTGTCACCCTAGGGGTTTAAAACCCCCCAGGTATTCCCCTTTCCATTTGTTCATGATTAATTCTTCTCGTTTGAATGTATACTGCATTATTAAGGTCTAATTTGGGTGTCTCTTTGTGCCTCTACGTTGTTTCGCAGGTCAGCATCTAATCAGCACGAGGCCCATCCCCTCTGGCCGGCCGGAGAGGGTGGAGGTCGAGCCTTTCTCAACTTGCTAAGTGAAGGTATTGAGCGGTTATCCTTCGGCCGTTCAACGGCACGCGCGGTGTAGAAACGACCGTCCTTCCCTGGAGAGCGGTCCCTCAAGTGCCGTCCGTCTCACTGCAGTAGTTCCTCCCGCGTCCCTCGCAGCGTCCCAGGGCGGTCTATCGTAAGACCGCTCATCACAGCGCGGTCCTATCCGAGCCGTTCATCCCCAGCGCTGCACCAAGGCGAGTGTCTCCCCATTTTCCAAGATACGGCGTGCCTGTGGCGTACGGCATCTTGGTGGCGATCATGGTACTTTGCTTCATTCCCCATTTCCTCTTTTGTCTCTCATTTGTTCATGCACTTGGCGTACTTTTGACCCCTTTAGTGAAAGAAGGAGAGAGAGAGAGGAGAGAAATATATATCTACACCCCTTTTGTGGCGATCACGGTGGGACCCCTAGTGCCCATCGTGCTTTTGAGTTGCTGACCCTTCTTAGTTGTTGTCAAGGTTTTCTTCTTGGAGTGATTTACAGGTAGGATGCGGTTTCTGTCCTCTGGCACACACGCGGTTCGTCCAGAGCCGTCTAACCATCAGCACGGTTGATTATACACCGCTCATATACTCTGCCTTCAAGTTTATCTACCCCGGCCTTCCCTGTTGCAGATGGCTCCCTGGACGCCGTCCATCCGTTTGAGCGGCTTTCATACAGCCGTCCCGCGCTCAGGCACAGGTACGCTGTACTTTCTGGTGGCAGATACACGGCTGTGAGGCGGCGGTTCAAGTACGCGAGCGGTTGACTATCGGCCGTTTGTCTGGTATGTCCCTTGCTTTCTGCCCATGCATTACGGCTGGACATTGACCGCCTGAGTACTTAGAGCGGTCAGAGGAGGACCGCACATCTCCTGTCACAGTGCATTTCTGTCTTCTTGCTTAGTGTTTCGGCTGATATATATATTGCTCCTGGTGCTGTTCGTTGGCTCCCCCTGCCATCTTGTTATTATTATTGCATGACCATGCTTTTATTACTCATGTGTATACTTGCTCGTTGATTGATAGTTGCTAGGCTAGTTTGTGCATGCACTCCGGTGCGCATAGGAGCATCGATACTTTCCCATATTAGTTGCATTCCTACCGAGGTAGGGTTTCCTCTCGTCTCCATATTCCTTGGAGCCCACTAGGGACCTTGCTGAGGACCTCCGTAAGCCCCCGTGAGTCGTGGATTCCCACACGGACGCCGGGCAGGTTGTACCGTATCCACCCCGTCTAGGGTTGCATCCGCGAGTGAGAAGTCCCAATAGGGTCACACGGTTCCTCATTCTCATTCCCAATCAGGCACCTAGTGGTCGAGAGAATTGACATTTTCATTAATCCACTAAGGTTCAAACCCGAAGATATAAGGAACTGACGAGCATCATTTTAAGAACTTGATTGCATCATTGAGTGATTCTACTCTCATCTCGCTCCATTGTATGCTTACTATTTGCTTGGTAGATTTGATTGATTTAGTGTTGCTTGTTCTAGTATCAAGTGTCTTGGTGTATGTGGGACTGCCTTCTGCCCCCACGATCACTGCCTAGGGTTGATTCTTATTTCCATTCCTACTCCAACCCCTTGTTCGATTCTGCTTCTTCTTCCATGTCGTCATACGACTTCTCTGCGGCCCATGAGGACTCCCTTCCTCGTGGTCTCCTTGAGGACCCACCTAGGGTCACCCACTTGCAAGGGGGAGAGGGGACGGCCCCGTCGCTCCCGACCTCTCTTGGCGAGGGTCCCCGACCCTCTTTTTCAAACCTGCCCAACCAGAATTCAGCCAGTACGATCCTCGACATGATGGCCCAGTTGGACCCCACCCAACTCCATCTCATCAGACAAGCTTTGCAAGGGGGCGATGCCCCGGCCTCAGCTCTGGCTCATGCCACGGCCAATGTCGCCACTTCAGCTCCTGTGGTCGGGACCACTTCCGTGGCTCCCATTGACCTTACTCCAGTCTGCCCTCAGAACTTTCGCTATCCCAATATGGAAATGGGCCAGGCGTCCACATCGGTCCATCAGCAACTGGATAAAGGGAAATCCCCGATCCCCTCTGTTCCTTATCTTGAGCCGTACCCTACAATTTCTCCATCGCCTCAGGCCCTCATAGCCCCGACAGACTTCGCTAGGTCACAGCCGGGGGCGGCTCAGGTCGCTCATACAGATATGGGCCCTTCCTCAGCCCATTACCCCTCTTATGGGCCGCCTCCTTCGTCAGTTTATCCTTTGGTCGCCTATCCAGGTGCTACTCCTCTTGCTCCCCCCCTCCTTCCCGGGAACGAGAAATTCTTGACAAGTGGGCTGCTATGCAGCAACAAATTGATCTCCTCCACAAGCGGGTCGGCCCGCAATCTCTTGCCGATGTCCCTATCCCTAACTTCAGGGACCTATGTTTTCCTTCCCAGTCGGAGCTCCCCGTGTACCGCAAATATGATGGGAATGGCAACCCGTTCATCCATGTCCGGGAGTTCTTGTACGAGTCTGTGCAGTTCCAACAGGATGATCGCTTGATGGCTTATTTGTTCCGTCGGTCCCTGGAGGGGGTCGCGCTGGAATGGTTTTACACCTTGCCTCTGGAGGAGGCTGAGAATTTCAAGACCGTCAAGGAGAGGTTTATATAGAGATTTCAGGATCGGGTCGGACCCGAATACTCTTTCACTGACCTGGTGGCGGAGAAGATGAAGCCGGAGGAAGACTTCGCAACTTATGCAGATCGCTGGAGATAGATGGCCTCGCGGGTGCCCGGGCAGATTTCGGAAGAGGAAAAAGTAAAGTTGCTAATTTCCAATGCTACGCCAACTTTCAGAAACATTCTGGCAATGAACGACATTTCGAACATGCACCAACTATACAGCAGAGCTAGGTTTATTCAAACCCAATTTAAAGACTCCACCATCCATTCTTTGTTCGAGGCCCAGAAGCCCAAAGCCACTAAGAAAACCCAGGGCCCCGTCACTGAGGGGGTACAAATTAACGAGCAAGTCTAGGCCGTTCAGTTCCCCCAACACGCCGCTCCACCCCACTTCCCACCACCTCAGCGTAACCCCCAGTTCACCGCTCCGCCAGTTCCCCAGTCGGCCTTCCAGGTCCCGCAATACCCTCAACAGGCACCTCCGCCACCCCAACAGCCTCAGCGGCACCCGCAGTATAATAATGTTCCTCCACCCCCCACCTACGGCTCTGCTCAACCAGCTCCAAAGAGGGCTCATTACCCCCCTCTTCCGGAGACCTTGCCAGATATTTTCTCCGCTCTAATGTATACTGGCGACCTTCAGTTGCCGCCTGAGCGCCCGAACTGGAATCCGGCTGCCGACCAATCCCGATATTGTATATTCCATCGGCAACCGGGGCACACAATAGAGCGATGTTACCAATTCAGAGATCTGGTGTATGATTTGCATGAGGGCCAGAGAATTGATTGGGCCCAGATGCGCCAACTAATTGAGGATATCAAGCAGAGGCAGAGACAGGCCAGGCCGCAACAGGCGGCGCCCCAGCAGCAGTAGCAGCAACAGCCCCAACAGCAGCCACAGCCTCCACCGCAGCAGCAAGACCTTGGGATCCATTAAAATCCCATGCCAATGCATCAGCCCGCTCCTCCGCAACAACAGCAACCGCCGGCACCGGCCCCAGGACAAGTGAATGTGGTCCAGCGCCCAGCCCCCAACGCTGGGTGGATGTTTGATGATGAGACCCCTGCCCATCTCTTGGCCTTACACCACCACTACTCTCCCACACCTGCCATCCCCTCCATCCTTAGACCCGCCGCTACACCGCCCGTCACTTCCCCCACGTCGCCTCTTAGGCCCTCTACATTCCCCTCTACTCCATCCGTCCTCTCACCACCACCCGCCATGCCTCCCATCATCTCCCCTAGGCTTAACCCTTCACCCATTTCCCCTCCACCAGGGCCCATTAAGCCCACTCCCGTCATCCTCACCCCCATCTCCACGCCATTCGCCTACCCCACCAGGCCAAGCGGGGGTCCAGTCCAGGCCGTGCAAGCATCGCAATGCGCCCTTCGGAGCGGGCGTCCCTTCCAGAGAATGTTTCCTTCCCCAGGTGCATCTGCACCAAACCCTGCAGTTTCCTCCCCTACAGTTGAACCAGAGGAGATAGATCCGGTGCCGGGCACAAGATATGACTTATTACAGCATTTAGACCGGCTGCCGGCTAAAATCTCAGTGTTAGAGCTGATCAAGAGGTCGCCGCTCCACCAAGACGCCCTGAAAATCTTCCTACAGAAAGTTATGGTGAGCGAGGATGTGGCGGTGGATAGCCTGCCCGCGGTCTTGGCCACGATCACAAAGGGGCCCTCTATTGCATTTGCTGAGTCAGAATTAGCGCCTCCTGAGGCACGGCAGATGCCGTTATGTATTACCATCTCTTTAAACAAAACGACCGTGGAATCCGCCCTTGTGGATACAGGGGCGTCGATAAATGTCTGCCCATTGAGTACCCTTCGTGCTTGTAATATATCATAGGACATGCTCAAGCCGACACAAACCACGATAGCCGCATATGATAACTCCAGACGTGCTTGTCACGGGGTAGTAACCGTGCAGGCCGAGCTAGGGCCCTTGGTGATGGATGTAGAATTTTATGTGTTGGACATAGACCCAATGTTCAAAGCCATTCTGGGTCGTCCATGGTTGAATAGTTTGAACGCCGTCCCCTCGACCGCCCACCAGTGTCTGAAGTTCCCATTCCAGGGGCGAGTGGTCAAGGTAAAAAGTGTTTCCACAGTTCAAAACGTTGACGCCATAGCAGCCAAGATTCTGCCCACACTGTGGCCGAGTAACAGACCTGTTCTATCTATCATGGACTTGAACTATTCGTGGGCGTATGCGTCGCGCAAGCCCACCGCTGCACCAATCAATGTGAAGGTTAAGCCCAAGATAAGAGACTCCAAGGGGTCGCACATAATTCTAAAATTGGGCTATCAGCCAGGCCGAGGACTCGGCACACAGCTGCAGGGCCGAACCAACCCCGTTCCCAGGGGAAGGAAGATGGGCCGCCGGGGCCTCGGATACCATGAATCCTCCATGTCGATGCTTGGGGACTCTGGGCCGTTGACCTGGGACTACCGGCAACATTTTGTGAAGGGTCCGTTGAAGCCCGGCACCTTGAAGACCTCGCCATCCAGCCTTGAAGAAAAGATAGACGAAGCTTGTGCTGTTGCCGATCCTCCACCACCACCGCAAGGGCAAGCCGGTGACTTGGAAGACTTTGCTAACTGCTTTGCAAAGATGTTTTATGAAGAAGAGGGTGACCCAAAGAAGAAGGAGACGCAGCTGGTAAGGTGCCCCCCGATGCCATTGGCCCGCCAGGGGCCCCGGAAGACGGGGAGCTCCATCACTACTTATTCTATGTCCCCATCCCGTCTCGCTTCCTGGTTTCAACAGCGGGATTCTGTTCCCCGTTCCCCTCCAGTCCTGGTCGACCCGTACTTTGCGGAGAGACCTGAAATTTTATTCGTTCCATGTGCTTGCGGGCGCTGCCCGCCCATTGATCTATCAACCCTATTCACTCCTCCTCCTCCAGGAGCTCAGCTCCATGAAATGTGGTTTAAGTCTTCTGACCCTTTCTTTGACTGCATCTTCCCGTAATTGTTCCCCATGCAACTTCCTCCTCCTCCGCCTTCTTCCTCCTGTTGTGTGATCACTTCCGGCCTCCAAAAAAAAATGCCAATCTCAAAACGGAGGTCTCCATGGAAGATTACGCTATGTTCTACCCAGATTCCCAGGGGCACGAGACCCCTGTTTCTTTTCCGGTAGATTTCTGCTCCCCTAGATTAGATGTACAGTGTACAGAGTCCTCTAGGATGGTCGAGTCAGTCAGGGTAGAATCTGGTTCGAGTTTTGTCAGCCCATCCACGTCTGCGGCACCCGCCGTAACGCACCCTCCTAAAACCATCCCCAATAGGTTTCTACAAGATTTGGCTGGGAGATGTCATGCTCTGTTGAAATGCCAGGAATTTGTGGAGACCGTAATTATCCTGGAAGATGAGGAGGGAGTTGATGAAGTATGGAGCAAGGATGGACTAGGAGTATATGAAATTGTGAATGAGAAAGACCCAGCTGATGGTGAGGAAGATGAAATGGATGACACTGCTGACCTATATGCCCAAGGCTTGAAGAAGTTTGACGAGCCTTCCGTAGCAGTGGATGAATCCACTAAAGAGATTAACCTTGGAACAGTAGAGGACCCAGGCCCATACTTATTTCCGCCAATCTCCCTCCTCCAGTCGAAGAGGAACTTGTCAAAGTCTTGAGGGAGTACAGCGATTCTTTCGCCTGGTCCTACGAAGACATGCCGGGTCTCGACCCCGCCTTGGTTGAACATAGGCTGATTCTCAAACCAGGGGCAACGCCCGTTAAACAGAAGGCGAGGAGATTTCACCCGCAAATGGCCTTAAGGATTAAGGAAGAAGTCGATAAATTACATAAGGCTCGGTTCATTAGAGTGGTGCTGTATCCACAATGGGTGGCGAATATAGTCCCGGTGATGAAGAAGGATGGTAAAATTTGAATCTGCATTGACTTCAGGGACTTAAACAAGGCATGTCCGAAAGATGATTTTCCACTTCCTCACATCGACGTCTTGGTCGATAATACAGCTGGCTATGAAGCCCTCTCCTTCATGGACGGCTACTCGGGGTATAACCAAATCCTTTTGGCTCCGGAGGGTCAAGAAAAGACCTCGTTCACCACACCATGGGGCACATACTGCTACGTCGTCATGCCATTTTGGTTGAAAAATGCAGGTGCCACCTACCAAAGAGCGATGATGGCTCTCTTCCACGATATGATGCACGTTTATTTAGAAGCTTATGTGGATGATATTTTGGTCAAATCGAGGTCACAAGAAGAGCACCCCGTCATTCTAGCCAAGGTACTGCAAAGGGCTAGGGAATACAAGTTAAAGATGAATCCAAAGAAATGTGTGTTCGGAGTTGCATCAGGGAAATTACTTGGGTTTATAGTTAGTAAACGGGGGATTCAGATCGATCCAAACAAGGCAAAGGCCGTCATGGAAATGCCACCGCCGAAGAACGTCACTGAGCTTCGAGGTTTGATCGGGCATTTGCAATTTATCAGGAGATTCATATCTCAGCATTCGCAAAGATGCCGCCCGTTTTATGACATGTTAAAGACCGGCACGAAATTCGAATGGAATGAACAATGTCAAAAGGCCTATGAGGAACTCAAGGTGTACCTCTCTAATCCCCCGGTTCTACAACCACCCGTCCCCGGGAAACCCCTGATCCTGTACATTTCTGTAATTGAGGACTCCCTAGGAGCTGTTTTGGCACAGGTTGATGATGAAGGAAGAGAAAGGGCGGCGTACTATCTCTCAAGGTTATTTAATCCTGCTGAATCCAAGTACACTGCTATGGAGAAAACCTGTGCAGCACTAGTGTGGGTAGCGCAGAAGCTTAAACACTATTTTCTTGCCCACGAGGTTAGGCTCATCTCTAGAATGGACCCCATTCGTTATCTGTTGGAAAAGCCGGTCCTTTCTAATCGGCTAGCTCGCTGGCAAAGTTTTCTCTCCCAGTTCGACATCACCTTCATTGTGCAGAAAGCAATCAAAGGATATGCTATTGCCGAGCACCTAGCTCATTCTCCTATCCCTCGCACTGATTCCATTCAAGACGAATTCCCCGATGAACACCTGGCGGTGATCACTCATCTTCCTTTCTGGTCCCTCCACTTTGATGGTGCCCTTAATTCCCAGGGCAGCGGAGTCGGGGCCGTTCTCCTTACTCCAGAAGGGGTGACCATCCCCGTGGCGTATCAACTCTCATTCCCCGCCACCAACAATATAGCCGAGTATGAGGCTCTCCTTGCCGGTCTGAAGCACGCCTACATCTTGGGTGCGCGATACTTAAACATCATAGGAGACTCCCAGCTGGTGCTGTGTCAAGTTTTGTCAACCTACCGCACCCGTGATCCTAAGCTCAAACCCTACCAGGATCTGGTCACGCTCTTGGCCAGGCAATTCAGGAAACTCGTCTATATTCACACTCCCCGCTCTCAGAATATCTTGGCCGACGCCCTTGCGTCGCTCGCCTCTTCTCTATCACTCCCCCTAAGTCGCGCCACCGAGACCATTGTGGTCCAAAGGCTAGACGTTCCTTCCCCGCAGGATCCCTGGTTCGACAATCTTAGGATGTCCGTAGAGAAGAAAGTAGAAAGGGAGGAAATAAAAGAGGTTTCATTAACTGAGCTCGAGGAGATCATTGAAGAGGAAGAATTGCCGTGGTTTTATGAGATCGAGCAATACTGCAAGGATGGTACATTTCTGGAAACAGCCAACGCTGAGCAACAAAAAGCCATTAGAAGACTCGCCGCCAGGTACACGATCATCGCCGGTGAATTATATAGGCGGGCCCTGAATGGAGTTCTAATGAGGTGCCTAGATGATGAAGAAGCTTGGAAGGTTGTGGAAGCAGCCCACTTCAGCGAGTGTGGAGGGCATGTAAACGGACATGCCTTGGCAAAGAAGATTCTTAGGCAGGGCTATTACTGGCCAACTCTAGAAGAAGATTGCTCTACCTATGTCCGTAGGTGCCTTCAGTGCCAAATCCATGCCGACAAAATCCACGCTCCGGCCTCTTCTCTTCATCCTATTACGGCCCCCTGGCCATTTTCTATGTGGGCCTTCGACATCATCGGGCCCCTCGGTGATCCGAACTCTGCGATTAAACAGAAATCCTTCATTCTGACGGCTACAGAATACTTCACCAAGTGGGCCGAAGCTGAGGCTTATGCAGAAATCAAGGCCACCACAGTATGCCGCTTCATCATGAAGAACATTATCTCACGATTCGGAGTGCCAAGCAGCATCGTCACCGACAACGGGCCTCAATTCATCTCACAAGAACTCTAGGACCTCTGTAAGAAATTCAATATAGTTTTGCATCATTCATCACCATACTACCCCCAAGGTAATGGCCAGGCTGAGGCCACGAATAAGACCCTTCTCAAAATTATCAAGAAGACATGCGAATCACATAAATTTGCTGATTGGGCCGACAAATTGATAGAAGCTCTATGGGCCTACCGCACCTCCGTCCGCACTCCCACATGGTAGACTCCCTTTGCCCTCACTTACGGAATGGAAGTGGTGCTCCCGTATGAAATTCTAATCCCTTCCCTAAGGGTGCAGCTGGATAAGGAACTTAATCTTGATGAACATCGAGAGGCGTTGCTAGTCCAACTTGAACTTTTAGACGAGAAGAGGTTAAATGCGGCCAATCATGTTTCAGTATATCAAAAGCGGGTCTCGCGATATTTTCAAAAGAAGGTCATCGAAAGAAAATTTGAAGTGGGTAATATGGTTCTGAAATGCAAATTCGTCTGGTCTGCAGGTCCCAGGTCTAAGTTGCAACCCAACTGGGAAGGGCCCTTCGTAATCAAAGAAGCTTATCCTGGCAATGCGTATCGCCTAATTAACTCGAAGGGGGAGGAATTGCCAAACCTGTGGAATGGGCTGTATTTAAAGCGTTTTCATCCATAAAAATAAAACCAGTGAACGGCTCGATGGCAGGGCATACCCCACCAAATTGCGAAAGGAGTACCCAGGTCCAGCATCTCACACACTACACGACCCCGTGGTGCGGTATTCTCATGCTACCCGACACCGTTTCTCCTTTGGCCATGCTCGGGGATGGTGGAAATCCTTGTATTTCCTCTCTCGGTTGAAGATAGGGGCAAGTGGTGAATAAGGGGGCGAGGACTGACCCAGGCTCCCCGTTAAGAAGGGTCTCAAATAGGGGCAATCCGTCAAGACCTCACTCCGCAAAAGAAGAAAAAAAGAAAGAAGAGAAAGAAAAGGAAAGCAAACAAAAAAAAAGAAAAAAGAAAGAACAGGGGCAAAAGCCGAAAGCACAAAGCTCGAAGCTCTCTGAATCCCCGAAGGATGTGGCTAGGCATGGCAAGAGTGGCAGTACAGTTTCCCCGCGGGACGTTATGAGCCCGGTCGTATGCGTGCCTAGAGCGGGTGAAGGTTCGATGACGGATACAAAGCCCCGACGCAACAGACCAGATTCCTTGAGAAAAGGGGGGTCCCGGGAAAGAACTCAAGCCCTAAAAACCTCTACACCTATCGTCGGCTTCCCTACTCAATCTTTTTTACTTTCCCAAGGAATGAATCCCACCCCGGATATGGCCTCAGCAGAAGCACCGTCGAGCAAAGTCGACGCCGATCACGGGCGGTCTCCCTTCCTGCACGCGCTGAACCTTGGAATTCCGTAGCAAGACGAGAAGGTCCCTGCTATTGAGACCCGAGCTGGTTTCAAAACCCCAAAAAAATCAAATATTTCAAAATCCAAAAAAATCAAATATTGCAAAACCCAAACAAAATCAAATATTTCAAAATCCAAAAAAATCAAATATTTCAAAACCCAAACAAAATCAAATATTTCAAAACCCAAACAAAATCAAATATTTCAAAATCCAAAAAAATCAAATATTTCAAAACCTAAAAAAAAATCATCATCAAATACTTCAAAACCCAAACAAAAATCAAATACTTCAAAACCCGAAAAAATCAAATATTTCAAAATCCAACAAAAATTGCGTTTACATGTTTTCTTCTTGCATTCATCTGCATTTTCTCGCACTTTGATATTTGCCTATTTAATAAGGCTCACCCCCTTGACCAAAAGTCAAGAAAGGGTCGTCTCCTAACTTGCTGTAGGCAAGGGGCTGAGCCTAAAATAGATTTAGTAAGTTTCATGTTTGCATGTGTGCAGGGGCAGGTCGGAAGGATAGTTGACTCGGGACTACAGGAATATTCAATCCTCGCATTAGCCTATGCAATCACATCACATCATAATCATATTGCAAAGCTCAAACTCAATCTCATCAAATCTTATCATATATCAAGTTGTCCGAATATAAAATCCTATCCCGTATCATCATAAAAACAAAAGAAAATCACTCAGTCCGCCGCTGGGCATCCCCGCGAGGACGTATCTCTCTCAACTCCCTAAGATAAGCATGTCTAGTCTCTGGAACCTCCTCAACCTCTGCTGGTAGGGTACACACCCTGCTCACCTCCCACTTGATCAACGCACTCCTGACCGCCTGCTCGTCCTCCTCTGTCTCGATCCTCCGTGCCTGTAGCATGGGAAGGTAGGGTAGCATAGGTAGCACCGTCCGGGGGAGCCCGATCTGCAGGTAGCATCTGTGTGGGCTGTACATCGCTAAAGTGGTGTCGCTCACGAGCCTCAAGTCCAAGCCAGCTCTCCTCGGTAGCCTGATGGTGGTATCATGGAGGAAGTCCGGGCGCATCACGAACCTATCCAGGGGCAGCCTGTTGATGTACGGGTGCCACTCGTCCCTGGTCTTCAGCTCAGCCGTCCTACACTCAACCTGTGGAGAAAACCTAAAGGCGCCCCCTATGAAGTAAAGGGGATGGCTCCCAAAGATCCTGCTAACTGAAGTAATATCCTCCCTCAGAGTAAACTTCATCCTAACTCCCATCCAGCACTCCAATAGGATCATCGAACCAAAGAGAGGACCTCCTAAGGTTGCCGAAGTAAGACCCTCATACAAATAAGCTAAGATAGCCTGAGAGATGGAAAGTCCCCGCCAAAGGCCGCTAATGGTACTGAGTAAGGGGATCTCTAGGACATGGTCGGCTGAAGGGAAAAGGATGGCCCCGCATAGGCAGATGGACGCAGCTTTGGCTATGGCTCTAACCCAGCCGCACTTATTCCGGCAATGCTCTACTACCCACTGGCTCAGAGGAAGGAGGTGGATGTGGCGAGGGCCTACGAAGGTGCGAACATCCCCGCTATCAGGTATAAATTCCCCTAGGATAAGTTTTGGGTCTATAGGGGCAACGGTATGGCATATCAAGTCTTCCTCCCCCACCTTGGACCTAGGGAGCCCGAAGTATGTCTCTACCTCCTCTAACAGGATGGTGGCCTCAAAAGATGGGAAGAAGAAAGTGTGAGTCTGAGGGTGCCAGATCTCCATCAGAGCAGAAATACTATGCCAATCTAAGGAAAGTTTAGGGTAATTCTGACCTAGAACTAAGAGGGAGTGCAAGTGCCAGGATTTGAGAAGGTGAGTCACCCCGAGGGGCAATGCACGGACCATGGGAGCCACCCACTTTAAATTAGAAAAGCGCCTCGGGCCGGGAAGAAGCTGAAAAGAAGGAGGAAGCAAGGGGTGTAAAGAGATATAAGAGGAAATCGAGAGATGGAAATTTGAATATATTCTGATCTAACTTACCTCTCTCGTAGGGGAGGCGCTGAGATGATGAGGAATGAAGTTTAGCCGTTGGATCGCCTCCCGCTCCTTTCTAGCTGGTCTTGGCCCTTCAAAGGGCACTCCCTCCGCGGAACTTCCATCAAAAGCCCTCTTCATGATGAGGTGACGAGAATCAAAGGTTTTAGGCTTTGGGAGAAGGAAGATGGATGAGTTGAGGGTTCAGGCCTACCTGCTACTTATAGGGTTCATTAGGGAGCCTAAGCCTCTTAGGATTAGGCCAAGATAAGTCTAGGACGAGTCTGGATAGGGTTGTGATAAGTTCAAAGCACCATGCCCTCGGGCTGGGGACTCTCCAGGGAGTCCCCTCTCAAGCAAATCGGACGTGGGATTGGACGGTGTTACGATAGACCGTCCATCCGTTATACGGCCCATCATCAACCGTTCTTCTCTCCAAAGGAAGCTTGGGCCCAGTGACTTGTACGGCCCGAACTCCGCCGTTCCACCACTCATACGGTTTATATGGAACCGTTCCAACGAATTCACGCGGCCCTTAGAGAACCGCTCTTACATACGAACGGCTAGCGGAGAACCGTCCATATGCTCTGCTCCCCAATTAACCTGCTGCACTCATGCCTCCATCATTTAGTGCACTCATCTCACTCAAGTCGGCGTGTGCGCTCTCATCTCACTCAAGTCGGCGTGTGCGCTCTCATCTTACTCAAGTCGGCATGTGCGCACTCATCTCACTCAAGTCGACGTGTGCGCTCTCATCTCACTCAAGTCGGCGTGTGCGCTCTCATCTCACTCAAGTCGGCGTGTGCGCACTCATCTCACTCAAGTCGGCGTGTGCGCTCTCATCTCACTCAAGTCGGCGTGTGCGCTCTCATCTCACTCAGATCGGCGTGTGCGTCACTCATCTCACTCAAGTCAGCGTGTGCGTCACTCATCTCACTCAGATCGGCGTGTGCATTCTCATCTCACTCAAGTCGGCGTGTGCGTCGCTCATCTCTCTCAGGCTAAGCGAGCTCCTCAAACTCATTTGCCCACTCATGCATACATTCATCCACAGAACAAATAAAAAATAAGGATAGACATCACTAATCATAACATATCATATACAAGGGACGGGCCCAGTACAACAAGTCAAGCAGACCCCTCTCCCTGGCCCTTGTCGCTGTCCCCCTCACCCTCATGCCTCTTTGGAGGAGGCATCGCTGAGGTCGCCTCATCACGCCGTCGCCGACGCCGCTCCTCCTCCTCGTTCCTCCGATGGCCGGAGGAACTAGTGAAAAAACTCCTCACAGAGCCGTGAGTGCCGTGACTGCCACTCGGAGTCCCACTGTGCGATCGCCAGCTCATCTCTCTAAAAACCCGCAACTCTCCGTTCAGCCCGGACATCTCAATCAGAGCACGATCCCGCTCCGCTCAAACTCGCACCAACTCCGTCGCATCCACCCGGAGTCGCTCTAGCTCATGCCGAAGGAGTGCCATCTCCACTGTGCCCGCTGGCTGGCTCAGCGCAACCTCCTCCCGTACACAGACTTCCTCCTCCCTAGCCGCTACTCGGCTCTGCTCCAACTCCGCCCGCAGGCGGGACAGCTCGGACGTCTGCATTCACACACCATTGTCAGTTGGTCACATTTTCATACATTTCATAAGCATAAATAAACAGGAGGAAGTGTAGAAATTCGTGTACCCTCTCCACAAGTGCCACCTCGGCCGCTTTGGCCTGCTCTACCATCCGAGTAAAGTCCGCCTCTCGATCGGCTCGATCTGCTGGGGTCTGGACGGAGGAAGAGGAAGGAGCGTCTGGTCCCGCCCTCTGAACACCCTCGGCGCCCTGCATCCAAATACTCCAGGTCAGTTACATGCATAATCATAATCATATAGGACTGCATAATTTAAAGAGTCTAGGGTCTAGAAAACTCACCAGTAGGGCCAGGGCCTGCCGGGCCTCGACTCTCTCTCGGATGGTGGAGTGCAGGAGTCCCTGCAACTCTGCCACCCGTCCGGCAGGGTCAACCTACATTTTAAAAGTCCTTTTGTCACGCCCCGAGCGCGGAAGATACCCGGAGATGCGCGACGTGTCTATATCAATCATGTCAATCAGAGTGGTCGTGTATTCGACACAAAGACAGAGATGCGCAAAATAGCAAGATAACCCAATCCTTTATTTCATAATGGATAGACTATTACAAATCCAATACTCTGTTTAACAAAAAGGAAAAGAATACATATTTGACTCAAGAAACTATGGAAAAGACTAGACGACACTTGTAGAAGCTCTATCACTTTCACTCTTGACCATTCCCATCCGATTGACTTCCATCGTCGTCGGACTTACCTGAAAAGTAGAAAGGGACAAACGGAATGAGCGAACGCTCAGTAGGAAATTATATCTCAAGTACTAGCAAGGGGTTTAAGTAATTACATTTTTATGAATGCAATAAAGCTATGCATGCTCGCATAAAACGACAAGATAGAGAGAATGTAATATCAAGAAAATAAGATGAACTTAGTCATGAACTTCCAACAAGATGACAAGTATATTCAAGATATTCAAGCAAGTACATTTAACAAATCATGTCAAGAACTTTGGCTATCATGTATCAAGCAAGTAAATTACCCTTTTTCGGGCCACGCATTTCATGTAAAGTCAAGTACGATTCAAGTACAAGATGTGTGTGGAATGTCCAATCAAGCAAGTCAAGTACTCGGTATAATGCCAGATACCTTATCATTTTAACTCGCATGGGCACAAGTACTTTCGGGTGCTCCTCCCAGGACCAGATCGGGCCCTATATGCGCAGG
The DNA here is from genome assembly GCA_022559845.1 of Amorphophallus konjac. Classification (NCBI taxonomy): domain Eukaryota; kingdom Viridiplantae; phylum Streptophyta; class Magnoliopsida; order Alismatales; family Araceae; genus Amorphophallus; species Amorphophallus konjac. The sequence goes on along the minus strand of CM040124.1, from coordinate 269,242,650 downwards.
CATTTATCATGTGTTTTGACATCCACTCTTGTTTATAGCCAACATAGAATTTCAATAATCAAGCTTGTAGACACGTATGACAACTTTGATAGAATAGAGTCCAAAATATGACAAAGGACATAGAATGGCGATAATAACGGTATAATCACGATATCGATAAAACTAGGTAGAATATGGTTCCCTTAACTTAGGTACCATGACAAATCAATATGGACATTCTTTATATAGAATTGAGGTCCACATGAACATTAGATCAAGCAAGATACCCTCATTCTTATCATAGAATTGGGGTTTACAAGAACGACATGATATAGCATGATATCATCATCCCATTAAGAATTTCTTATGATATACTCTTTGTATAATCATAAGGACCGGTATACCATGTTTCTTTAGATTGACATGGCAAGGATCGTGTAACGGGTTTTTAGGGTACAACCAGCTCAGTCGGCCTTGAGGGAATCCAAGGCTACGAGGAGTCTTACGGAGGTCTCTATGACTAACTCGCTAATCCAAAGGAACGGAATGTCCAATGGAGAGCTTGTATGTCAATGAGAGTTGAGTGTGATCGGTAAATCAACATGAAAACATGGGACTATACTCACGGAGTGGAGAATAGTGCCGATATACATATATATTATAATATATAAAACCATCGGTTAGCAAATCAGATGAAAATCAGTTTATAGTAAAATAACGACTTAGGTCAAGTCGTTTCTCAAGTAATTAACGCCTAACAGAAGGGCGTTTACATATGGTCCGTCTTGCAGAATTTTCAATAATTCAATAATTTATCTAAAACACGCCTTGGGAAGGGGCGTCTCTTCAAGAGTTGACGACTACAGTAGCAGGCGTCTCCTTATATATATATTTGACAGAATATCAATAATTTCATGAATTGTATAAAACACGCCTTGGTCAGGGTCGTTTCTTCAAGATATGACGACTACACCAGAAGGCGTCTTATTGTTTACATATTTGACAGAATACAATTAATTTTCAGGATTTATCAAAAACGCGCCCTCGGCAGGGGCGTTACTATTTAATTCTATTTTTCAGAATATATAAATTTCAGGATTTTAACCGATACACGCCCTAGGAAGGGGCGTTACCTTTCAGATTCACGCCCTGTGAGGGGGCGTTAATATGTGGAAAATGACCTTGTCCAAGTCGTTAATTCAAGTTCCTTCAGAAACTTTAAGGACAGTAACAATTTCAGGATAACAGAGGAACGAATGTAATATCATGACAGTAAAGTTAGCAGGTTAAAGACAGAGGATCATGCATTATTTTATAATCATGATTTCATAGATAATCAATTCTTAAGATGGGTGATTAACGATTTAAAGAAATTAACGCCTGAGTACGGGGCGTTAAACATGAAATTAACGACCTAGGAAGAGTCGTTTCATGAGAATTAGCGCCCTTGACAGGGGCGTCTCTTTCAAAATATTGCAGAAAACGCATGGAAACTATAATAACCGTATGCATGACATGCTTATATATATATATCTTGCATTAATTTCATTTGGGCTACAATAACTTGAGAAAACCTACCTTAATATGATTGATCTTGACGAAGGGTTTGAAGGATCGGAAACTTCCACCGCAACTTACGAACAGTGGTATCAAGGAGAAGAACTGCAGTTTTCCTATAAGAAAAGAAGAAACATTAGTATTTCTTCATACTTTCTGACCGAAAGGAAAAAGGAAAAAGAACAATACCTTTGTTCTTCACGTACGCCGCCTTCTTAACCTATAACAGAAGAAGAAGATGAAGAACAGTTAGTTCTTCATGCAACAGACGTAGAGAATTAGAGGAACTATTCCTCTCTCACGTACCTTGCAGACTCCGAACGCCAAATAGCGTTGTAGGGTTCGAGCAGTAGGTTATTTATAGGGATTTTGGAAGTCCTATTAAAAGTAGTGTTTGATTGAGGGTAACATATCCCTAATAGAGTCCTTACTCTAATAGACACTTACTAGATTAGGTTAATCTTTCCCTGGATAAGCTCTGGGTTCGAACGAGTCACGAACTAAATTAACGCCTTTGGTCAGGGCGTGTATTCTTTAATTAACGCCTTGCATAAGGGCGTTTCTTAAAAAGCGCCTTGAAAAAGGGCGTTTCGTGTTTTTAAAACACGCCCAAGATAGAGGCGTTTATTTTACTCACCCATTTGGTCGCGTGAGAACTGACGACCGTAAGTGTGGGCGTCCTTTCTTTATTCACGCCATGGATAGAGGCGTTTCTTTATAAATTAACGCCTTAATAAGAGGCGTTATTTTTAATTTATTTTATTTCGTCCAATTAACCCTATTCCTTTTATATATATTACTTCTGTAATATATATGTTTTAATTCATTTCAATTATTCATTTATTAGGGTTGCTACACCCTCCCCCACTTAAAAAGAATTTGGTCCCCAAATTCAATATATATATAATTATACACGTGGAGAGTGTAGGACATATACCTCTTAGAATAACTCGGGAAATCGTTTCTTCATAGATTCTTCGGTCTCCCATGTCGCTTCGCGTTCGGGATTCTTATTCCATTGCACCTTGAGCATGGGAATGACCTTATTCCTTAGAGCTCGTATTTCTCGATCCAAGATCTTCATAGGCTTCTGTTCATATGTGAGATCTTTCTGGATCACCAGATCTCCATGTTCAATAATATGAGACGGATCGTGCACATACTTCTTCAACATAGATATGTGAAATACATTGTGTACCTCGGACAACTGAGGAGGCAACGCGATGCGATAAGCAACCTCGCCAACTCTTTCGAGTACCTCAAATGGTCCGATGAATCTTGGCGTAAGTTTGCCCTTAACACCAAATCTTCGGATGCCACGTCCAGGGGATATTTTAAGAAATACATGATCTCCAACCTGGAATTCAAGATCTCTTCTCCTGGTATCAGCATAAGCCTTTTGCCTTGTCTGAGCAACTTGTAATCTTTCTCTGATTACCTGTATCTTCTCAGTTGTATCCCTTACCATGTCTGGACCTAATAGTTGTTTCTCTCCAACTTCGTTCCAACATATGGGAGATCGGCAACTCCTTCCGTATAAGGCTTCGAAAGGGGCCATTTGGATACTAGCTTGGTAGCTATTATTATATGCAAATTCAACTAAAGGTAAGTGGTCATGCCAGCTTCCTCCAAAGTCAATAATGCATGCTCTCAGCATATCTTCAACAACTTGATTAGTTCGCTCGGTCTGACCATCCGTTTGTGGGTGAAAAGCAGTACTAAAGTTGAGCCTTGTTCCCAACGAATGTTGTAATCCCTTCCAAAAATGAGAAGTAAAACGGGGATCTCTATCAGACACGATTGAGACAGGAATTCCATGTATCCTGACTATTTCTTTGATGTATAGTGCAGCTAGCACATCAATTGACCATCGGCTTTTGATTGGCAAGAAATGTGCCGATTTAGTCAATCGGTCAATGATAACCCAGATTCCATCATGTCCTCCTTTAGATTTAGACAAACCCATGATGAAGTCCATACCAATATCCTCCCATTTCCACTTAGGAATATCTAGAGGATGTAGTTTTCCCGCAGGCTTTTGGTGTTCCGCCTTGACCTGTTGGCATGTGAGACAGCGTGATACATAGTCCGCTATTTCTCTTTTCATATTGGGCCACCAAAAGTTCCTCTTTACATCTTGGTACATTTTCGTTGATCCTGGATGAATAGTGTACCTTGATCGGTGAGCTTCATCTAAGATCTTCTTCTTTAATTCCGGACAATCGGGTATACAAGTTCTATCTTTGAACGATAATCTTCCATCAGAAGTTAGTTGAAAATCAGATTGTCCTTCTAATCTGCCTTTGATTTCTACTAATATAGGATCATCATCCTGAAGTGTTTGTATCTCAGATAACAAATCTGACTGTATGCTTACATGAGATAGTGTGACAAATTTGGATTCCGTGTCCAAGCTTATATTGAGCTCGGAGAATTGTTCAAGTAACCTCCATTCTTGCATCATACAATTTGCTATCATTGCTCTCGGCTTTCGACTAAGGGCGTCAGCAACATGATTACCCTTCCCGGGATGGTATTGTATATTGAAGTCGAAGTCCTTGAGATATTCTAGCCAGCGTCTTTGTCTCATGTTTAGCTCCTTTTGTGAAAATAGATATTTGAGACTTTTGTGATCGGAGTATACAGTAAACTGTGCTCCATATAAGTAGTGTCTCCATATCTTTAGGGCAAATACTACCGCGGCCAGTTCTAAGTCATGGACGGGGTAATTCTCCTCATGCTTCTTCAGCTGACGTGAAGAGTATGCTATGACCTTTCCTTGTTGCATTAGGACACATCCGAGGCCAATGCCAGAAGCATCAGTGTAGACCTCGAATTTCTCTCCTTCTATCGGTAGAGCTAAGACCGGAGCTGTGGTGAGATGATCCTTGAGAGTTTGAAAACTTCTTTCACATTCCTCACTCCATTCGTATCGGATCTCCTTGCGAGTTAACCTTGTAAGGGGCGCGGCGATCTTAGAGAAATCTTTGATGAATCGCCGATAATAGCCTGCAAGACCTAAGAAACTTCTGATCTCGCTTGCATTAGTGGGTCTTTCCCAATTTCTCACAGCTTCAACTTTTGACGGATCTACAGATAATCCGTCCTTTGATATGACATGCCCGAGAAAAGCCACTTCTTCAAGCCAGAACTCGCATTTGCTGAGTTTAGCATATAATTGATTTGTCCTCAAGACTTGCAATGCAATCCTCAAATGCTCTTCATGTTCTTCCTTAGTCTTAGAATATATCAATATATCATCAATGAAGACTACTATGAATTGATCCAAGTAAGGCCTGAATATGCTATTCATTAACTGCATAAAGGCAGCAGGGGCATTTGTTAGTCCAAAAGGCATAACAACAAATTCGTAATGGCCATACCTGCTTCTGAATGCGGTCTTGTGAATGTCATCATCCTTGATTCTTAATTGATGATATCCCGACCTGAGATCAATCTTGGAGAAATATTTGGATCCTGAAATCTGATCAAATAACTCGTCGATTCTCGGCAGTGGATACTTGTTCTTGATAGTAAGATGATTCAACTGTCGATAGTCGATACACAATCTCATGGATCCATCCTTCTTCTTTACAAATAAGACTGGTGCTCCCCACGGGGAAGTACTTGGTCTAACAAACCCTTTTTGAATCAATTCCATCAATTGCTTCTTCAATTTTTTTAGTTCTGCAGGGGACATTCTATAGGGTGCCTTTGAAACAGGACCAGCACCAGGGACTAAGTCAATGGTGAAGGCCACATCTCTTTGAGGGGGTAATCCCGGCAAATCTTCCGGAAATACGTCTGGAAATTCTCGCACTACCTGAATGTCCTCTATCTTGGTTTCTTTAGCTTCTTTAATAGTGACAAAAGCAAGGAAGGATACACATCCTTTCTTGACGAGCTTGCTTGCTCGAAGAGCCGAAATAAGAGGGGATTTGCTTCGACTCTTAGGACTAGTATAAGTCAGTTCTGGAAATTCCTTGAAAACAATCTTGCTATCACGGCAATCAACCGTTGCCTGGTATTTGGATAACCAATCTGCTCCTAGTATAACATCATACTCTTTTAGATCTAAGCAGATAAGATAAATAGGAAAATTCTTTCCTCGAACCAATACCTCACAGTTTTGATAATGATGTGTGATATCCGTCTCGTTTCCGAGAGGAGTAGACAATATTAACTTCATCCATTCTGGTTCTAGAGGTAATGGGTCAGCAAACTTCTTGGAAATAATGGAATGCGATGCACCCGTATCAAATAAGACATGTGCATATTTGGAACAAATTTTTAATGTACCTTCCACCAATCCGCCTTCTTCTTCAGGTTCGGTCTCTTGGATTGCATGAAGACGCGCGTTCCTTGTCACTGGGCGTTTACCCTCACCGTCTTGGTCATTCATTAATGGACAATCGGGAATCCGATGTTCACGACTCCCACAACGGAGACATGCTCCTAATTTCCTCCAGCATTCTTCTGTTTTGTGACCAGCCTTGTCACAATGCTTGCATACTACGTTTGAAGGTGTAGTGGTGATAGAGAAAGGCTTGGATTTCTTGAACTTCTGATCTTGAGAGGAAGAACCTCCATTATTGGGCCTCTTCTTAAAGTTGGGTTTAAAAGAAGCCGAACTTGTGACTTGCTCCTTTTTGTCTTTCCCACGGATCCTATCAGATAGTTCCGTGGCATCTTCAAGCAACTGAGCTCGGCGCACTATTTCAGTATAAACTTGAATATCCATAGGCGCCAGTTGAGTAATGTAGTGGGGCCTAAGCCCATTAAGAAATCTACGGGCTTTCATCTTTTCCGTGCTAATTAAATGCTTAGCATATCTAGACAGTCTAGAGAATTGTGCTTCATAATCAGCCACCGATAAAGATCTTTGCTTTAATGCGGCGAATTCGGCGGCCTTCTTTTCCTGGACCCTATCAGAGAAATATTTGGCGTTGAAATATTCAACGAATTCTCCCCATGTAACTTTAGTTGGGTCAATTGTAGCTTCAATCGACTCCCACCAGCATCTAGCATCCTTTTCTAACTGGAAAGTAGCTAATAAGACTTTGTCCTGATCCGTGCATTGCATAGCACGGAATATATGTTCAATCTCCCGAACCCAATGCTCGGCATCGTCTGGATCGGTCGATCCCATGAACTTCGGGGGATTCATATTCTTGAATGCTTGGTGTAAGCTTCCAGCTCGTGGAGCACCACCTTGTGCTACCTGTTGTAGCACTTGGGTCATCCCTTGAAGGGTACGCTGCATGTTGCGCCATTGAGCACGTTCGGCAGCCATTATCCTACAATTACAATAGCTATGTTAGTATTATATCACTATGATCTTATAAAGGACTCATTGATCATTTAACCCTTGGTTCTACCCACTCTCACTTGGTTAAAGGTTTTGAAACCTATCCTTGGACTTGGGTTTCCTAGGAATTGAATACCTTAGGCTCTGATACCACAAAGACTGTCACGCCCCGAGCGCGGAAGATACCCGGAGATGCGCGACGTGTCTATATCAATCATGTCAATCAGAGTGGTCGTGTATTCGACACAAAGACAGAGATGCGCAAAATAGCAAGATAACCCAATCCTTTATTTCATAATGGATAGACTATTACAAATCCAATACTCTGTTTAACAAAAAGGAAAAGAATACATATTTGACTCAAGAAACTATGGAAAAGACTAGACGACACTTGTAGAAGCTCTATCACTTTCACTCTTGACCATTCCCATCCGATTGACTTCCATCGTCGTCGGACTTACCTGAAAAGTAGAAAGGGACAAACGGAATGAGCGAACGCTCAGTAGGAAATTATATCTCAAGTACTAGCAAGGGGTTTAAGTAATTACATTTTTATGAATGCAATAAAGCTATGCATGCTCGCATAAAACGACAAGATAGAGAGAATGTAATATCAAGAAAATAAGATGAACTTAGTCATGAACTTCCAACAAGATGACAAGTATATTCAAGATATTCAAGCAAGTACATTTAACAAATCATGTCAAGAACTTTGGCTATCATGTATCAAGCAAGTAAATTACCCTTTTTCGGGCCACGCATTTCATGTAAAGTCAAGTACGATTCAAGTACAAGATGTGTGTGGAATGTCCAATCAAGCAAGTCAAGTACTCGGTATAATGCCAGATACCTTATCATTTTAACTCCCATGGGCACAAGTACTTTCGGGTGCTCCTCCCAGGACCAGATCGGGCCCTATATGCGCAGGCATTTATCATGTGTTTTGACATCCACTCTTGTTTATAGCCAACATAGAATTTCAATAATCAAGCTTGTAGACACGTATGACAACTTTGATAGAATAGAGTCCAAAATATGACAAAGGACATAGAATGGCGATAATAACGGTATAATCACGATATCGATAAAACTAGGTAGAATATGGTTCCCTTAACTTAGGTACCATGACAAATCAATATGGACATTCTTTATATAGAATTGAGGTCCACATGAACATTAGATCAAGCAAGATACCCTCATTCTTATCATAGAATTGGGGTTTACAAGAACGACATGATATGGCATGATATCATCATCCCATTAAGAATTTCTTATGATATACTCTTTGTATAATCATAAGGGCCGGTATACCATGTTTCTTTAGATTGACATGGCAAGGATCGTGTAACGGGTTTTTAGGGTACAACCAGCTTAGTCGGCCTTGAGAGAATCCAAGGCTACGAGGAGTCTTACGGAGGTCTCTATGACTAACTCGCTAGTTCAAAGGAACGGAATGTCCAATGGAGAGCTTGTATGTCAATGAGAGTTGAGTGTGATCGGTAAATCAACATGAAAACATGGGACTATACTCACGGAGTGGAGAATAGTGCCGATATACATATATATTATAATATATAAAACCATCGGTTAGCAAATCAGATGAAAATCAGTTTATAGTAAAATAACGACTTAGGTCAAGTCGTTTCTCAAGTAATTAACGCCTAACAGAAGGGCGTTTACATACGGTCCGTCTTGCAGAATTTTCAATAATTCAATAATTTATCTAAAACGCGCCTTGGGAAGGGGCGTCTCTTCAAGAGTTGACGACTACAGTAGCAGGCGTCTCCTTATATATATATTTGACAGAATATCAATAATTTCATGAATTGTATAAAACACGCCTTGGTCAGGGTCGTTTCTTCAAGATATGACGACTACACCAGAAGGCGTCTTATTGTTTACATATTTGACAGAATACAATTAATTTTCAGGATTTATCAAAAACGCGCCCTCGGCAGGGGCGTTACTATTTAATTCTATTTTTCAGAATATATAAATTTCAGGATTTTAACCGATACACGCCCTAGGAAGGGGCGTTACCTTTCAGATTCACGCCCTGTGAGGGGGCGTTAATATGTGGAAAACGACTTTGTCCAAGTCGTTAATTCAAGTTCCTTCAGAAACTTTAAGGACAGTAACAATTTCAGGATAACAGAGGAACGAATGTAATATCATGACAGTAAAGTTAGCAGGTTGAAGACAGAGGATCATGCATTATTTTATAATCATGATTTCATAGATAATCAATTCTTAAGATGGGTGATTAACGGTTTAAAGAAATTAACGCCTGAGTACGGGGCGTTAAACATGAAATTAATGACCTAGGAAGAGTCGTTTCATGAGAATTAGCGCCCTTGACAGGGGCGTCTCTTTCAAAATATTGCAGAAAACGCATGGAAACTATAATAACCGTATGCATGACATGCTTATATATATATATCTTGCATTAATTTCATTTGGGCTACAATAACTTGAGAAAACCTACCTTAATATGATTGATCTTGACGAAGGGTTTGAAGGATCGGAAACTTCCACCGCAACTTACGAACAGTGGTATCAAGGAGAAGAACTGCAGTTTTCCTATAAGAAAAGAAGAAACATTAGTATTTCTTCATACTTTCTGACCGAAAGGAAAAAGGAAAAAGAACAATACCTTTGTTCTTCACGTATGCCGCCTTCTTAACCTATAACAGAAGAAGAAGATGAAGAACAGTTAGTTCTTCATGCAACAGACGTAGAGAATTAGAGGAACTATTCCTCTCTCACGTACCTTGCAGACTCCGAACGCCAAATAGCGTTGTAGGGTTCGAGCAGTAGGTTATTTATAGGGATTTTGGAAGTCCTATTAAAAGTAGTGTTTGATTGAGGGTAACATATCCCTAATAGAGTCCTTACTCTAATAGACACTTACTAGATTAGGTTAATCTTTCCCTGGATAAGCTCTGGGTTCGAACGAGTCACGAACTAAATTAACGCCTTTGGTCAGGGCGTGTATTCTTTAATTAACGCCTTGCATAAGGGCGTTTCTTAAAAAGCGCCTTGAAAAAGGGCGTTTCGTGTTTTTAAAACACGCCCAAGATAGAGGCGTTTATTTTACTCACCCATTTGGTCGCGTGAGAACTGACGACCGTAGGTGTGGGCGTCCTTTCTTTATTCACGCCATGGATAGAGGCGTTTCTTTATAAATTAACGCCTTAATAAGAGGCGTTATTTTTAATTTGTTTTATTTCATCCAATTAACCCTATTCCTTTTATATATATTACTTCTGTAATATATATGTTTTAATTCATTTCAATTATTCATTTATTAGGGTTGCTACACCTTTGTTAGTGCATCATTCATAAGCATAATAGACAAAGTTTAAGTTTAGAAGTCATACCGGTCGGTGGGCGCCTCGAAACACCTGGTCCCGGTAGTGCCGTGCGTACGCGGTGTAGCCCAGTCAGCAATCGCTCTCTGCCCGGGCGGTCACCGCACGCCCTCGTGCAGCCCAGTCAGCAATCTGCTCGGCGTTCCTCGCTGTCCAATCGTATGCCTCGCGGAGTCCCCGGGTGGTCGTCGTCACCCGTTCCCCGGCCTTCTCGGGCGCGAGGAACTCTACAGCCGGCTGGTGGACCCCGATGGTCCTCATCACCAACCTAAAGTGTAGTGGCTCCACCACATTCATGCAGTGAAGCCACACGTCCCGGCCAGAGAAAGCCAAAGCCTCGGTCACCCACGGCTGGCCCTCCGGGCTCTCCTCCGTGTAAGGGGTCCACCGTACCTGCAAAGAATAGGAAACTGCATCAGTATCATCAGAATAGCATGTATTTAAAGAGTCTGAGTCTAGAAGCGTACCGAGGTGTACGGTAGAGAGTCCAGGTCGGCCTGCAGCTCCCGAACCTGCCTCCTCAGGGCCATCATTTCCCGAGGTGCTGCCCACCTCCACGCTATCGACAGGAGCCCAGGGCGGTTCTCCTCGCCTCTCCCCAACCCGCGTAGGCGCACGTAGGCCCACACCTGTATCACAAGGTCGTGTCAGCATTCAGTCAGCATATAGAGTTGCATAGTGAAGACTAGGGAAGAGAGTTGCACCTGGAGTAAGGGGGAGAAGCCCCCAAGCATCGTCCGACGCACCGTCGAACTAAGGGTGTCAAAGAGGAAGGCGAGGACCGCCGCTCCCCAAGCATAGTCACCTACATGCTCGAGCTCCTGGAGGAAGGGAAGGAAGCGACAGCTCATCACGTCCGCCCGAGTGGAGAAGAGAAGCCGCCCGAACATCAGCATCAGAAACTGTCGTAGTACTCTGTCTGCCTCTGGTCCCGGTGCCGCTACGACCCTCGGCCTCACCAACCTGACAAGCCGCTCCAGGTGCTCCTCTGGTCGCTCGCCCACTGCAACGCCAGCTCGTCGAAGACCCAGGCTGTCCTGGAGAGCAGCCCGGGGAAGGAGAGTCGACTGCCTCTCGGGGCGCCGTAACTGAACCCCGAGAAGCTCTCGAGCCAGCCCCCGGTAGTCAGGAAAAGTAGTCCCGCTGACTGGCGACCCGTGCACGCGTAGGCCAGTGAGCCTGGCCACGTCCTCCAACGTGGGAACCATGTGCCCCCACGGGAACAAGAACGTCCGACTCACTGGGTCCCAGTGGTCGTGCAGAGCATAGAGCAGAGCTGCGTCAAAGTGACACACCTCGATACTCAGGAAGGGGGCGAACCCCATGGCAGTCAATCGCTCCCTCTGGAAGTCCGGCAGTGCAAGGTACACTGCCTGAACCTGTAGCCAGGAGGTGCGGGTCCTACGTTTCCCCTACATTCATCCATTTTATTTTGCATTAGTCATTTAGTTTCACATTTGGTTTCATATAAATAAAATGCTTAAAGCCCAATTACTGATTCGAAAAATGGTTACTCCCAAACCGCTCCACAGATGAGCGGCTTCACTCAAACCATTTTGTTTCTCAGGTCCCCCAGTTTAAACGGGCTATCCCTAGCCGTTTTACTCATGGACGGATCACCCTGAACCGTCTGGTTGCCCGTCTTCCTAAGGAATAACGGCCCACCGTTGGCCGTATTGTTTTCGTTGCGGTCCTGTAAGGACCGTATTGTTTTGCTTGGCTACATGATTGGACGGACCTATATAGTCCGTCTATGTTTTGAATGGTGATACCCTCACCGTATTGTTTTTAAGAACCCGTTGGCTATGTGAGTATGAACGGCGCTCCCTGCACTGTGTCTGTTTGAGGCGGTCCTTTGGGGACCGCATTGTTTTGCGGTACGATTTCTATTAAACCGTTTTACCGCCGTCATCCCCGACGACGGTGGAGGCCTCCCAGCCGGCTGGGAGACCTCCGTGGTCCCTAAACCAACCCCCCTAGGCCCTTCTAAGCCCCTAAAACTAACATGCTTGGAATGAAAGGGTTAAAAATGGAAGAAAGGTGGGGGGAACCTACCTCGGGATCCCGTGGTTTCTTGGCCGCCCCCGCGGGCGGTAGTCCTCCGGCCATCTCCTCCTCGCCGGCAGGGGCATCTTCATCAGCGACGACGATGGCGAGCTCCTCCATCGTCACCCCGGGTGTGCCCTCCTCCTCCGACAGCGGTGGCGGTTGCTCCGACGGCGGCGAGCCCTCACCGGTGGCCGACGGCCTGGCCGCCTGGTGCTTCGTCTGGGTCATCAAACGGGCTGGGGGTGCAGTGAGGTTGAGAGAGGGAGTGAGATTGAGAAGAGAGAGTGAGAGAGGGAGAGTGTGGGCGTTGTTTGCCCCTTCGTCCCTTCCACCGTCGGTTACGGTGGAGGGAGACGAAGGGGTTCCTTTTTTTCGAAGCTACAGATAAGAACGGTCTATCGTTAGACCGTTCATTGTGTGAACGGTTCGTATCTAACCGTATGTCTCTCTTGACCGTTAATCTTATGTCAGTTGAAATTCTGGGCACGAGCGGTTCTCACGGTGTGTACACAACCGTTCATCACGGGCAATCGGCCCTGAGAAAATTGCTTGAATATCAGGTACACACGGTTAACATGGAGCCGTTTGGAATATGGAACGGTTTAGATTCGGCCATATATCTCGTTGATGTATTTAAATCATGAATATTGAATATTTTCTTTGGAAATACATCTCTTAACCATCTTATGCAGCATCACTTCAGCAATGTCTCGCCATTTCGCCTGCACAGGTAAGTCAGGTATGGCCTCCTACCCCTAAATCCCTTATTGTATTATTATATGGTATTATATTATACTATTTCGAGAGCCGGCAGGTTTCTTATGTGTCCCAGGATCTGATGTTCCCCTTCAACAAAAATAATGATGATCCAGGCTCATGTACCTAACCTTCGGATAGGCCGTTAAGTTGGGATGTCACGAGGAGGACGGTTCTATCTGCACGCTGTGGTTGCGGACGGTATCTTGACTCTGATGTTCTCAACTTAGCAATACTACTCTCGAATATCATATATTTTAATCTTTCTTGGCATTTGTTTTGATGATTGCTTTTTGTTTTAGCCCAGCATGCATCATACGCATCCTTTTGAGCTTTCATGCCCCATGGTTTGCTTAAGAAATGTCCCATCGGTAATGGTCAGCTATGTGTTTAAGAGGCTCGAGTAAGACGGACTAATTCCATTCCGAATTCGAAGGTTTTCTTTGGTCGGTTCGTTGGGGTCAGTTGACTGGAAGATCCCCATCTGGAGCTTTAGCATCTTTTTCTTTTGTGGCCCCCTCACTGGACCGCGAGATTGTGTCCCCCATGAGGTTGGTCTTGTCGGTTGATTCCCTTTAGTTTAATCCCTCCAGATTGGCACCGTCTTTTGGTCAATTACTCCTAACGCTCGGTCCAAGGTTTTCCGAAAGATTCTCATCGCTTGTTGGTAGAAACGGGTGTCGTTTTACCTTAACGCCCGCTTTTCCGGTCCACTCCGCTACATTTCCGCTTCGTCTCCATGTTCCGTGTCACCTCCGCTTCACCTCCGCTCGCTCCCCTGCAAAGAGGACGTTAAGGAGGGGCATCTGTTGACACCCGTTTTATGCCGATAAGCTGACTCGTTTCTCTTACTCCCATTGATTGATGCCCTAAGTTGTCCATTATCTATTGGGCCATTTTTTTGTGGCACGTCCTGGGCCCATTTTATGGGTAGTCTCCCTCCTTGGTAAAGATCGTATCCATTCAGGGCTTATCGGACCCTGGCTTTGATTAAATGAACTGTTTTATAAATTGTCAAGTACCCAAGATCATAAACGGTCCCACATCAGCCGTTCACGACTGGGGCGGTTGATACCAAACCGTTCATACATTTTGGCTACTCTCACTTGCTTTTCTATCTGTTGTTCTTTCACTCGAAGGAGAAGCTTCCTCTTTATAGCAGTAAGGTGGGCGTGGGACTCCCACGAATTCCTGCCCTAACACATTGGCTGTGTGGCAGCATCTCTATATGTAGGATGACACATGTCACGATCCTGAGCCATCTCCATTCTTGGATCACGAGACTTCATTAATCTTTGCAAAGAGTCCTTGTCAGTCAGTCGAAGAGAATTATCAGTTTAAGACTATAGGACCTTGTACAGACTCTGTAGGGTGTAATGCAGTGTGTAGACTTTGCAATGTATAGACTTTGTAGTGCGACAGCAATGTATAGACTTTACAATGCGACAGCAATGTATAGACTTTGCATATGCATGAGACGCCAAGTGTATAGACTATACTGACGATGTGCAGACTTAATTGCATGAAGCACATGATGCAATGTACAGACTTGCCAAGGGAGTGATGCATGAGCAGGCGATGATGTATAGACTTGGAATATGAATCCTTGGACATGCCTTCATCGAGTGTGCAGACATGAGTGTATGTGATGCAGACACAAAGAGTGTATAGACTTGAAGTGTATGGACTTGTGTGTGCGTGCAACAATAGTGACGATGTACATACTTGCCACTTGAAGTGTGTACAGACTTCACCAAAGAGTATTCAGACATTTAGGGATGTAGTGTAGACTGCATTTAACAAAGTGTGTACATTGAAGGTGAATGCATCAAGCGAAGTATGTACATTAGAAATGGATGCACGGACTTAATGATGCAACTATGCACAGACTGCAACGAATGTATAGACTTCGTGGAAGTGCTTGCACTAAGACAATGTATGGACTTTGAAATGATGAGACGGTGAGTGAGAGGGATGGATGTATAGACTTTGAAAGACGATGCATGCACAAGCCAACGATGTATAGACTTTGCCAATGTACAGACTTTGCCTGTATGCAATGTATAGACTTGATAGATGATGCATCCACAAGCCACAATGATGTATAGACTTTATGAACGATGCAAAATACTCTGTACAGAATTGGCCAATGTACAGACTTAGCAGGATAGCATGATGGCGAGTGTGTAGACTTTATCTAACAAGGTTCAGGCATGCTGTCAACTCTGTATAGACTTTAGATGCATGCGTGCGACAGCAATGTATAGACTTGCACGAGCATGAACAAGTGGCGATGTACAGACTTGAGATCAATGGATGCACTGGCTGTATAGACTTGCATATGCATGGAGAGGCAAGGCAATGTATAGACTTGAACGCGTGCATGCTATGCGATGTATAGACTTGGATGTGCTGCAAAGGCTGTACAGACTTCAATGCTCCATGCACAAAGATGCTAAGTGAGACGATGATGCTGTACAGACTTTGAGAGACGATGCATGATGGATGATGCATGCACAAGGAATGTACAGACTTGAAGAAATGCATGCAACACACAGGCTGTGCAGACTTGGTCCGATGTACAGACTTTCTCGATGTACAGACTTCATCGATGTATACACTTGGTGAGTGCCAAGACGGTGTACAGACTTTATGACTGATGCAATGAAATACCGGAGGATGTACAGACTTACAGGCACAATGAACATGGACCGATGCAGTGAATGCATATAGCAGATATGAACTGATGCAATGTATGCAGGAGAACTAACAGAGCAGTCTATTTATCAATGCAGAGACAGACAATGCAATGAGGTGAATGTGCCCACTCTCAAATCAATCAATCAATCATGCTCATATAGCATGCTAACATCAAAACAATTCATACTCATAGTGCAACACAATTCATACTCATAGTGCTTGCTGACATTAAAATCATAGGGGCACAACAATCTCCCCCTTTTTGATGATGGCAACACTATGAGTCACTATATGAATGACTATGAATGGCTATGAGACATGCTGACATGCAGACATGCAGAACCAAACCAAAACTATTCTCCCCCTTTGACTTCATCAAAAAGAGAAAAGTTTGGGAGACAAAAATTAAGCATGTATGAAAAGATTGATAAAAACATCTCCCCCTTTGACAAATGAAGGCACATAAGAGCTATTCCCCCCAAAAAAAATATGCAGGATGAGCACTAGAAGAATAAAATGTAAGAACTCCCCCTATCAACATGAATGAGTTCAGGTGAACCAAAAGCAATCTGAAATTGAATTCCAACAACAAGATATTGATTGGATTGCCAAAGGGTAGATGAGAGAGAAAGAGTTTCAATGGGATACCAAATCCATAAATCTTGATAAGCAAATGTTAGACTCTTCTATTATACCAGATTATGAATGAGTCTAAACTTACCAGCATGATTTAAGAATGATATATACAAAGTTTATCAAGAAAATTTAATACTCATGTCTGAAACACCTTTTAATAGAGATGAACCAATTGCACATATGACACACATATTTGACCTCCTTCTATCTTACTCAATCAATTTTAATGACTTCTCTAGAAGTTACACAAGATAGTATTGAGATTAGATATATATGAGTGTATCTGAAATTTCTTTGATTATACTTATTTTTCAGAATTTTTCTATTGATCAGCACTTATTTTCCCGAGCAATCTTAGTTGATAAACACCTTTTTACATGAGGCACAACACGTCTCAGGTGAAGTGACCCAGTTACTCAGTGTGATAACTGTATTGCCTCTCAGTTATGAGAACAGAGTTAGCAATAGAAGTGTCTTTTTACATGAGGAGACACCTTGGTTAGAGGCAGGAATCCCCAGTTACTCAACATAATTATGCCATTGCTCTGTCAGATTTCTCAATTATTTTTTTTATACCAGAGATAACTATGACACTTCATGACATGCGTTTACACTATTTCTTTGATAGATAACCCAGCTTCTCTGTGATCAAAGTCATTGCTCTCACTTCATTTTCTTTCAAATGTTTTCGGACAATGCTCAGTACACTGATATGTTTAAAAACAATACTTACTACATGTATCTTAACCAAAGAAGACCATTCGATTAAAATTTCAGAGTTCAGAGGTTTTTGTATGAGGTTACATGAGACAATTGGTTAAGATTTATTAAACATGATGGCTCAGACATTTTCAAGTTTTTTTAAATCAAAACTTGATGAATACATTAGACTTAAATCAATTTGATTTATCAGACATTCTTAAACTAGTATAATAGAAGAGTATTCTTTTCGGAATATGTCGGATTTATGATTAGGGTACACAGATTGAAATTTTCCCAAATTCAGATAAATCAAAATGGCAATGTGTTGACACCCGTTTTATACCGATAAGTTGAGCCGTTTCTCTTACCTCCATTTGATTGATGCCTTAAGTTGTCCATTATCTGCTGGGCCATTTTTTGTGGCACATCCTGGGCCCATTTTATGGGTAGCCTCCCTCCTTGGTAAAGGTCGTATCCATTCAGGGCTTATCGGACCTTGGCTTTGATTAATTGAACTGTTTTATAAACATCAGGTACCCAAGATCATGAATGGTCCCACATCAGCCGTTCACGACTGGGGCGGTTGATACCAGACCGTTCATACATTTCGGCTAATTTTTGAGGATTTTCTGAATATTCACCGACAGGATTTTGTGCGGTGTGATAAAGACCGTTCAAGCTCATGAACGGGCCTATTTCAACCGCCTATATCTCAGAGTCCTACGCGCGCCCGTTTTCTCAGATAATTATCCAAATGATTCGAATTATCACCGACAGGGTGAAACGGTCGTTTCTGGGCCGCTCTACACTAAAACGGTCCCAATATAACCGTTCATATGTTCAGGGTCCTACGGCGGACGTTTCGGCCAGTTCGAGAGATAATTGGGGTTATTTGCTGATTATTTGAATTTCCACCGACGGATATGGACGGGTAGTTTATAACCGCCCACCTGATTGAGCGGTCTATCGTAAGACCGTTCATCCCGTCGGTTGCTAAATTTTAACAGATTTTAATTCTTTTCTCCATGGTTTTATCTTTAACTTATTTTGGTGATTTCTCCGCGGATAATCAACCATTTTAGCTGCCGTTTCGACTGGATGAGAGATGATTGTATTATCTATGATTTATCTTCAATAATCTCATCCCGAAAATGGCTCTAAACCCTAGTTTCGGGGCTGGCTTTCTAGGCTCTATAAATAGACCCTATTGGCCGGACGTCGAAAAGGGGGGAGATTTTGATCGACGGCGAAGCCCTGCCGCATTCTTGAGCGACCCAGCACCAAGGAGGGAGGCTCTCTACGTCCGCATGAGCCTCCGGTCAAGGGAGTAGCCCAGTCTTCGTAGTCTTTCGTTCCGTAGTTTTGCCGTGTTTTTTCATTGCATGCATTGTTTCTCACCCGCGTACCCCCCCCCCCTTCTTCTCATTATCATGCACACAACCAGCCCGTTTTTTGTCACCCTAGGGGTTTAAAACCCCCCAGGTATTCCCCTTTCCATTCGTTCATGATTAATTCTTCTCGTTTGAATGTATACTGCATTATTAAGGTCTAATTTGGGTGTCTCTTTGTGCCTCTACGTTGTTTCGCAGGTCAGCATCTAATCAGCACGAGGCCCATCCCCTCTGGCCGGCCGGAGAGGGTGGAGGTCGAGCCCTTCTCAACTTGCTGAGTGAAGGTATTGAGCGGTTATCCTCCGGCCGTTCAATGGCACGCGCGGTGTAGAAACGACCGTCCTTCCCTGGAGAGCGGTCCCTCAAGCGCCGTCCGTCTCACTGCAGCAGTTCCTCCCGCGTCCCTCGCAGCGTCCCAAGGCAGTCTATCGTAAGACCGCTCATCACAGCGCGGTCCTATCCGAGCCGTTCATCCCCAGCGCTGCACCAAGGCGAGTGTCTCCCCATTTTCCAAGATACGGCGTGCCTGTGGCGTACGGCATCTTGGTGGCGATCACGGTACTTTGCTTCATTCCCCATTTCCTCTTCTGTCTCTCATTTGTTCATGCACTTGGCGTACTTTTGACCCCTTTAGTGAAAGAAGGAGAGAGTGAGAGGAGAGAAATATATATCTCAACATATAATTGTAATTAATTGGTTAATCACTTAAACTTGCTTGTTATTACCTACTGAGCATTCGCTCACCTAGTTGTTCCCCCTTTTCAGGTAGCTCTGGTGAGGATTCGCAGACTGAAGGGGACGGGCAAGAGTGATGGCCATGGAGCGAACCTGTTAGAAGCCTGTGGAGCCAGTCATAGTTGTTTGTGTCTATTTATGTTTTAGAGTGTGTGGTGGGAGAATTGTAATTCGAAGTCAGCAATTGTAATAGTGTCAAGTGGATGTTAAGTTGAAAGTTTGTTTCAGTGGGTTGATGTGATTGGATTAATATGGATTATTTAAATGTTTTTTAGCGAATGGAGTTGTTTTCTATTTATGGTGTTGTATGATCTTTTAGCTTTAGCTTATCATGTCTGTAAATCAACATATTATTATTAATCGTTTCTATTGCCAGTCCTGATATTCCGCGTCGGGGCGTGACAAAGTACAAGCCATCTTAAACATGCAGCCGCCCACTTGCGTCAAGGACGTCCAGTGCCTGACCGAACGGATCGCTGCAATTATCCGATTCCTATCCCGAGCGGCCGAATGATGCCTACCTTTTTTCAAGTTATTAAGAGGGCCCAAATTGGCATCTGCCACATTAGCCTGGGATGAGGAATGTCAGAAGGCTTTTGCGAAACTGAAAGAGTTTTTGACCTCGCCCCCAGTATTGTCCAAGCCAATCCCGGGAGAAGCACTATACATCTACCTTTCGTCGCCCCCCTCCACGGTGAGCTCGGTCCTGGTTCGGGATGATGCAGGTGTACAAAGACCAGTTTACTACACCAGCAAGGTGCTTAATGAGGCCGAGCGATGATATCCCGCAGCCAAGAAACTCGTACTAGCGTTGATGGCCTCGGCCAAGTGCCTCCGGCCCTACTTCCAAGGACGCTCCATCATCGTGCTAACCAGTGAGCATCTGAAAAAGATCTTGGCCCACCCTGAAGGTTCAGGTTGCCTCGTCAAGTGGGCTATAATGCTCGGGGCTTATGACATCTCTTATCATCCCCGCTTGGCCATCAAGGGACAGGCGCTCGCAGACTTCATCGCAGAAAGCACTTTCCCGATCGAAGAAGCCCATCAGTCGATTCCTGGGCCAACCTGGGATCTCTTTATCGACGAATCCTCCAACTCGGCCGACAGTGGTGCCGGAGTCATCCCCCAATTCCCGGAAAGCGTAGAACTACAGTACGCCTTGAAGTTCAACTTCTCGGCATCCAACAACGTCTCATAGTACGAGGCTCTTATCTCGGGAGCAAGGATGGCACATCGACTGGGAGCCGAACGAGTCAAGATACACACCGACTCCCAGCTGGTCGCCAGCCAGATTAACGATGATTACGAGGCTCGGGAAGCACCGATGATCGAATACCTTCAGCTGGTAAGAGGAATAGCCCCCTTATTCAAGAGTTTTTAGGTTCTCCGGATAAGTCGGGAGGAAAATTGATGGAGGCATCACCCACGATTCCCTCTGGCTTGGTTCTTCACTTAACCCGGGCGATGTGTAAGCTCGGGTAAGACTCCAGGAGGGCCCACTACTACATTTTGAGTCTTTCATATTAGTCAGTTTGATGTATTTTCCCTTTATATTTGAGTCATTTCCCTACGTTGTGAGTCATTTACCAATGTTTTGAGTCATTTCCCCCCCTAGGCTTGCTTCTTGGATCATTTTGGTCATTCTATGTAAAGCAAAGTGCAGTTCAGTCATGTAAAAGGTTGGGCCGCTATAAATAGGACCCCAACCCGCCCTTGTGAAAGCTAATGAGAAATTGCATAATTTGTGTTTCCAAAAAAATTGAGTGTTCTTGGGTGATAAGCCCTCTCTCTCCCCTCTCCTTCTCTCTCTTGGGGGCGAACCCCTCTCTCTCTCCTCTCTCCTCTCTCTCTAATTCACACCCCACTCTCTCCTCCCCCTTGTCACCTCAGCCCTCTACATCAGCCCCCAACCTTTCACCTTCCCAAGTCCCTTCAATTCCCCATTACTCCCATCAAACCCCAAGCACCCTTTCCCCTTCCAATGAAACCTTTCCTCTCCCCTAAGCACCCCTTCACCTCCCCAAGGGAAATTTGAATTTCCCTCCCACTTGGTGGCTGCATCCAACCCCTCCCCAGCTCCCCCCCTTAGCCTTGGTCGACCACACCCCTCTCCCCTTATTCCCCTTTGTCACTCCAAGACCTCCCCCCTCCCTTTCCCATTCTCCTTGTGCTGCTTGCCCCTCACCACCATCGCCCCTCCCATACCTTGCACCAGACAATCTCCAGCCCCTTCCCCACCTTCCCCATATCCCCCTCCCACCTCCTAACCCTTTCACCAACATCACCACCCCCATATCTGATAACCTTCCACCAAATAAACCCCCCTTTCAACCATGTTCTATTAATCTGTGTGCAGTTGAAGACCTG
Organism: Amorphophallus konjac; assembly: GCA_022559845.1. NCBI lineage: Eukaryota > Viridiplantae > Streptophyta > Magnoliopsida > Alismatales > Araceae > Amorphophallus > Amorphophallus konjac. Next base: position 269,221,099 of record CM040124.1, on the reverse strand, counting down.
CTGAGTTCCAGCCTGTTGCAGCGCCGGTCACAGCTACATCCCGGAGTTCCTAGAGGCACACCATATACTACTGGAAATCCCTTCAAGTCAACTTCGTAGGCAAGGTGATCCCACCTCAATCCAAGTTCAGAGCTGTCCAGGAGGATCATTCTCGTCAGGCTGCACTTTCGACATCCGGGAGGAGATCAAAGCCCCAGTGCAGAAGCTCCTACGGCCACACCCATGTTTCCCTTGGTGCGCCAGTTAACCGGGACGAGATACTACCAGTCCCATGTCCAACGCAGCAAGCGGAGCACCATTCGGAGTTTGGAGCTCCTTGTTCCAGTGGTTTTCCCCCGGGTGCGCAGGTTTGTCCTATCAGGGCCTAAATAGACCCCCATTCACTCTACTGGCTCTATCTCTCTGCTCCAATGTCCTCTGGTGGCCTTTCTAGTTGCTACTCGAAGAGAACCCTCCCACGGTCATGTCGATATAAGCTGTCACCTTTGGAGCTCGGAGGTGCTCAGAGAGAGGACATCTTCCAGCGCCTTCGATTCTGGAATAGGCAGAAGCTAAACCGAGGAGTCCGGCTCACGATCCTTCCTCGGCCTCCGACGACCACGATAAATTCCCCAAAAATTCTGGTGTCTTCTTGGGCCAACCCAGGAAGTTTTGGTGCTGGTCTCGCCCTCTTCTGAAGTCGGACGGGTCCGTGGCGGCATCATCAGTGACCCCCTATCCTGCCAAATCTGAGCGGACAGGCTACGGGCTGTAGTCTACTTCAGCATCCCCCATCCCCGCTTGTCCGGCTTAAAGCCCCTCCCTGCGGGAGGTAGTGTTTGTTTGTAATCCCACATTTCTCCACCCCTTGTCCAACCCTCCTGCGTGAGGAGTAGTTCATGTAATTATTTAATCATGGAAAAGCTTCACCGACGTAGTGTGCAAGGAACCCACACTTCCCCGCTCGCCCACGTCTCCGACCGGGGTTGGTTTCTTCAAACCGGCCAGGTAATCACTCAGTCGTTGCTCATATTTTGGTTCTTGTTCATTTAATATCCGTCAACGCTCCGCTGGAGTGTAAGAGAGCACCCGGTCCTAAAAGCACCCTTGCTTTCAAGTGACCACCGTGGAGCAAGAGAGTGATCCGAGCCCCTTGTGGCACTCGGTCAGCCCATCAATTCAGGCTTCCATATCTTTGGGGGGGGGGGGAACTATCATAGCCTTGCTGGCCCTCCACCAGGAAGGGTCTAGTCCCGCCATCCTCAACTCGGTATCATTGAGTCACCCTTGGGTTGAGCGTGTGCGCCATTGAGCGATCGTCTACGATAATCTCTACTTTTGCGAATTGTGCTTGCGTTGGATAGGTCCAAGGGATCTTTGTCTAGTTGCTGCTACCCCCAAGGTGGTATCACATCAATTGGTATCATAACAAGTCTTTGACTTGTCTCTACAAGTCTAGGTCCAAGGGCCATTGCATTGATCTCATCCGTGCATTGTAGTTTTCCCCAATCCGTGCATGTCCACCCGTAGAGGAACCATATACCGACCCGACCCATCATCCTCGGTTCCCCCCATGGATCCCAATTCCCAAAATGGTCAAAATCCTCCTAGGGAGGAACCCCAAGGCCAGATGGACCGGTTGATGCCGTCATCGCCACCATTCTTGGCCAACTTGAGTCCCTTTCCACCCGGCTTACTCGGTTAGAGGAGAATGGCCTCCCACAAAGAAACAATGACCAGAGAGCTCGTCTCCCACGAGCTGACCCTTACCTTGAGGATTCGGTTGTTGATCCGTACCACGACCATGAGAGGCCTCGCCACCATCGGCATAATGAAAGGCGTCCCCAGGATGACCAAGATGGTCATTTCCTAAGGATGATTAAGGTAGAAGCCCCAAACTTTGACGGGTCCCATGACCCAAGTGTCTACTTAGAATGGGAGATCGCCATGGACCAGTACTTTGAATGGTATCCCATGTCCGACCAAAGAAGGGTGAGATTGGCCAAAATGCACCTCACAAGATTGGCCAAGACTTATTGGATAAACCAGGAGGGATTAAGAAGGGTTAGGCGCGAAGCGCCCATTGACACTTGGGAGGGTATGAAAAATCAACTTAGGAATAATTACTTACTCCTATCCTATCACCAAATCCTCTTAGATGAGTGGCAAAGTCTTACCCAAGAAGTGAAAACTGTGGTTGAGTACATTGAAAAATTTTACTCCTATCTTTTGAAGTGCGGAGTTCATGAGGATCAAGCTGTCAACCTATCCTGATTTAGAAATGGGCTCCAAAACCACATCAAGAGAGAACTCTTCATGAGAGACATCGATAACCTTGAACAAGCCTACCAAATAGCAAGAGATGCTGAGAGATTCTCTAGGATTCCTAGGTTCACAACTCCCCGCCTGGCCGATCCCAAGAACATGGGACCCCGAGCCAGCCCGACCCCTTCCATAAAGGCCCCTAGCCCAAGTGGGAATGCCCCTTTTCGGCCTTACAACCCCCCTCCTGTTATCACTCCTACAAAGGCCGCCCCTAGCCATCCTCCTCCCCGGAAAGAGGAGAGTTCCAAAGGCCCAAACATAGGAGGGACGACCCCGGGCAACAGCAAACAACAATGCTTTAGGTGCCAAGGTTTTGGACACTTCGCCGGGTAATGTCCATCTAGAGGATTGCCTAGCCTTCTCGTCGAAGAAGAACCCATCCCTCCCCAAGGGGAACTTGAGAGTACGGTTGAAGTCTATGACACTGCTTTAGATTGGGAAGATGAGTATGAGGGACAATATCATGAGGCGGGCATAGACTACATCCCACCTTCCACCGACTCCCACTTAGGTGTGATTAGATGTACCCTCACCAAACCCCAAGAAAAGGATTGGCGTCGAACCTCCATTTTTCACACCTATATCAAGATAGGAAGCCATGTGAGAAAAGTGATCCTCAACAATGGGAGTTGTGTCAACGCCGTGTCTCCCGACACCATTAAGCTTCTTGGGCTTACCATTACACCCCACCCCAGCCCATACCGGGTCTCTTGGATTAACAACAACTCCATCCCGGTCAACACTCGCTATCTTGTGCCTATCACCTTCTCATCCTATCAGGTACAAGTGTGGTGTGATATTATCCCCATGGAAGTAGGAAGCATCCTACTAGGTAGGCCTTGGATTTATGACGTTGATGCCACCATCTGGGGAAGGCCAAACACATGCACCTTTGAGCATGAGGGGAAAACTATCCATCTTAACCCCTCCCCACCTCGTCCCTTGTCTAGAAAGGAGCCACCCTCTCAAGGGCTTCTCCCCAACCCACACCAAAATTCGGGGAACTCCACCCCACCAACCCAACAAATTCCTCCCAAGTCCAACCAAGCTAAGCCCTCGGGGGGAACCAAGGGTCTTCACCTCATCACCAAAAGAGAGCTTGAAGAGGAAATAGCTCAAGGGACACCATTGTGTGCGGTAGTCATTTGCTTAGGTGAACCCACTCCATCCAACCCCCACTCGGTAGAAATCCAAACTCTCCTAGAAGAATTTCATGATGTGTTCCCCGAAGAGGTCCCGGATCAACTTCCTCCCATGCGTGATGTTCAACACGCGATCGATCTAGTTCCGGGAGCCACCCTCCCAAACCTCCCTCACTACCGCCTCAACCCTACTGAACATGCTGAATTAAGAAGGCAAGTTGTGGAGCTTATTAAGAAAGGATTTCTTCGTCTTAGCAAAAGTCCATGTGCCATCCCGGCCCTTCTTACACCCAAAAAGGATGGGACATGGCGGATGTGTGTAGATAGCAGAGCCATTAATAAGATCACAGTTAAGTATAGGTTCCCCGTATCTAGACTTGATGACATGCTTGATATACTAGCTAGAGCCACCATTTTCTCAAAAATCGACCTCAAGAGTGGCCATCACCAGGTTAGAATTAGGCCAAGTGATGAGTGAAAAACGGCCTTTAGAACCAAAGACGGCCTTTATGAATGGCTAGTCATGCCTTTTGGGCTTTCAAATGCCTTGAGTACTTTCATGCGTCTTATGACGGAGGTCCTTCGACCTTACATTGGAAAATTCCTTGTGGTCTATTTCGATGACATCTTCATCTACAGCCAATCCAAAGAAGCTCACCTAGATCACCTTAGACAAGTGTGCACCACTCTTTGGCGTGAGAGCCTATTTGCCAACCTAGGCAAGTGCCACTTCATGACTAAAACCATTTCCTTTCTAGGATTTGTGGTTTCTGCCAAAGGCGTTTCCATGGACCCAGAGAAGGTCCAAGCTATACTTGACTCGCCTGAACCCCACACCCTCCATGAGGTTCGAAGCTTCCACGGGTTGGCCACACTCTGTAGAAGGTTCATCCAGGGATTCAGCACTATCACTACCTCCATCACTGATTGCCTCAAAACCGGAACCTTTGTTTGGACCAAATCATCCCCTAAAGCCTTTTCAGAACTAAAAGAGAAGATAACCCAAGCCCTAGTCTTATGCCTCCCTGACTTTTCCAAAGTTTTCGAAGTCACATGTGATGCTTCAGGGGTAGGTATTGGTGGGATCCTCAGCCAGGAAGGGCACCCAGTGGCCTTCTTTAGTGAGAAGCTATGTGATGCCAGGATGAGATATTCCACTTATGACAAAGAATTTTACGCTGTGGTTCAGTCCCTTAGGCACTGGAGGCATTACCTGTTGCCAAAAAAAATTGTCATCTTTTCAGATCATGAAGCCTTAAAATAGCTCAACTCCCAACAAAAGCTGAATGCCCGACATGCCTGTTGGGTAGAGTACCTCCAGTCTTACACTTTTATGATCAAACACAAGGCTGGGAGTGAGAATCGGGCAGCAGATGCGCTTAGTAGAAGGATGTCATTGCTGTCCACTATCAAAGTGGGAGTGATGCGGGACGGGACCACGGACACGACAAGCTCGCAATCGTCCCTTAACGAGGGAAGCGTCGGACGTGCACGGTTGAGAAACCGGCAAGAGCTAGGGTGGTCGGCTCGCACTTTCATGCCCGGATCGGGTCACGGGACGGTCTCGCTCACTCTCTCGCAGTAGCGGTGATATGAAACTATAGCAAGCTAGGTCCTAAAGTATGCTCTCTAGCAGTGGCATAAACAAGCATATATGAAATAAGCGAAATGCCAAGTGTAGGAGCGAAGACGATACCTCCACGCACTCGGCGTGGGGACGACGGGCCCGGCCGAACTCGTGCTCCCAGGACGGTTAATACATGAATAGTACAGCAATGGAAATATGCCCACTCCACGCAGGGAGGTAAAGGGCGACACAACGGGGCCCGGGAGGACCGAATACGGGTTGACGGGTGGCTTTCCGCGTAGCTTCGGCAGCACTCGAACTAGTGACGGTGGGGCCCACGTGCTGTCCGGAGGGGCCGTGTGGGACCCGATGTCACCACTGTGGTGGGGACACTGGTGGAGGCGATCCCTGGGCTGGCGGCACGCTGGAACGTCGCCCGGAGGTCGGGCGGCTCCGATCGGCACCCGTCGAGTTTGCTGTCCACGGGCTGGTTGCTGCTGTTTTACAGCGCGCGCTCCGGCGAGAATGGGCGCTGCGATCAGCCCCGATGTCGGATCGACACGAGACTGGCGCCGTTGGAAAGCTACCTTGAAGTTCTTCAACTTAGTCCCAAAAATCTGGCCCGGATCTGCTCGGATCTTGACTTATGGAATTTTCAAGCTTCTGTTGTACAGTAACTAAAGACTCAGGCATGCAGAGGAATTGACTATTGATTACCTTTGACCGTGATGTGGATGTCCGAATTCAAAGATGTGTTCTTCATCAAAGTTGTTATAAATTGAGATGGGAAGATGTCAAAAATGGTTTGGACATGTTTGGACGTGTCTATGATTTTCTGTGATTTGTTCAGTGGACAAAGGTCGGATCTAGGATCTGGCTGAAAGTACTGTAGCTCCAGTAGAACATGAATTTTGAAGAATAGGTAGAAGGATGATAAAACTTTAAGAACAATTGTGGTGGTAGGGGACGATGGACAGAACACACAGTTAAATTGGGAGGTCTAAATAAAATCAAAAGGGTGGTCGAAGGTGGAGAGATCAAGGCTACTGTCACTGTAGACAGTGATAGAACAGATCTGAAATTGAGAGTTGAATGAAGAGGAAACAATATGAAATGGGGGCTTTTGAAGCTGGAGTTTTTTGTGGAGAAGGGGATACAAGATAGGAACCAACCCTCAAAATTTCAAGTCGATTGGAACTCGTGGCTGGCTTGAGGAATTTTCGATCTGCACCTCTGTCCAGTAGGACAGAACACCGAAGACGATCCCGTGGCGGCTCGAAGGCGGCACGAACGGCGGCGGCGGCGGCACCGACGATCACCGGAGGTGGGGGAAAGGTGATACCACTCTAGAATGGATGTTTGGGAAGAGAGAAACCAGAGGGAGAGGAGCTGGGGGCACAGCTAGCTTCACAATTTCACCAAAATTTTCTGATTTTCATTGAATTTCTCATGAAAAATACAACATTATATAGGATGCCAACCTAATTCAACCTCAACCCTTGGATCTAGGGGTGTGGATTGAAGGGCTGGGATGAGGTATGACCAACCACAAAATACAATATTTAAAGGAAGGCAATTCCTAGTTTTTACAACATGTGGTCAAAGAAAGGAAGGAAAGAAAGAAGAAAAAAAAACTACACAACCTAGCCTAATGGAGCCAAAAGAGGGGGCGCCCCCCTTCATGGGCCAAGGGCCTCTCATGGGCCATGAACCATCCACAAGCCCATGCTAGACTTGGACCCTTCCCACTTAGTTGGCCCATGAGGGAGTGTAACCCAATTTGGGTGCCTAGGCCATTCACTCGAGTACTCGCTTCTTTCATCCTATCCACTCGAGTGCTTAACTCATCCATGCGCTCACTCAACCCATCCATTTTTCCCATAAGAGTTCGGAACATAGTGGCCACCTCATCAGAACTATAGACTCGGGATTCCGCCATTGGTGGTGGTGGGGGTGAGTATTGAGTACCTCGACGAGTGGGCATGCAAACACACCGACTAGACGACGCCGACTAAAGCAAACACACACTAATATGATGCACCTAGACGTAACCAAAACTCGGCACGTGGCGGAGTTAATTGATCCGAAGATCACTCGCGCAAGTGTGCGGTCTTCCCGATAGGCGTAGCCTAACGTTCGGACAACACCTTTTGATATACCGAGTAAAGGGATGCAAATGCGAAAAGATACTTTTTTTGTTTGTTTTAAAACAATGATGACCCTAAATATGACTTAGACCGACTAATGACTAGACGTAAATGACACTTTTTTTCTTTTCTTTTTGACACCCTAGACTCAACCTCGCTCTGATACCAAATTGATGCGGGACGGGACCACGGCCACGACAAGCTCGCGATCGTCCCTTAACGAGGGAAGCGTCGGACGTGCACGGTTGAGAAACTGGCAAGAGCTAGGGTGGTCGGCTCGCACTTTCGTGCCCGGATCGGGTCACGGGACGGTCTCGCTCACTCTCTCGTAGCAGCGGTGATATGAAACTATAGCAAGCTAGGTCCTAAAACATGCTCTCTAGCAGTGGCATAAACAAGCATATATGAAATAAGCGAAATGCCAAGTGTAGGAGCGAAGACGATACCTCCACGCACTCGGCGTGGGGACAACGGGCCCGGCCGAACTCGTGCTCCTGGGACGGTTAATACATGAATAGTACAGCAATGGAAATATGCCCACTCCACGCAGGGAGGTAAAGGGCGACACAACGGGGCCCGGGAGGACCGAATACGGGTTGACGGGCGGCTTTCCGCGTAGCTTCGGCAGCACTCGAACTAGTGACGGTGGGGCCCACGTGCTGTCGGGAGGGGCCGTGTGGGATCCGATGTCACCACTGTGGTGGGGACACTGGTGGAGGCGATCCCTGGGCTGGCGGCACGCTGGAACGTCGCCCGGAGGTCGGGCGGCTCCGATCGGCACCCGTCGGGTTTGCTGTCCACGGGCTGGTTGCTGCTGTTTTGCAGCGCGCGCTCCGGCGAGAATGGGCGCTGCGATCAGCCCCGATGTCGGATCGACACGAGACTGGCGCCGTTGGAAAGCTACCATGAAGTTCTTCAACCTAGGCCCAAAGATCTGTCCCGGATCTGCTCGGATCTTGACTTATGGAATTTTCAAGCTTCTATTGTACAGTAACCGAAGACTCAGGCATGCAGAGGAATTGACTGTTGATTACCTTTGACCGTGATGTGGATGTCCGAATTCAAAGATGTGTGCTTCATCAAAGTTGTTAAACATTGAGATGGGAAGATGTAGAAATTGGTTTGGACATGTTTGGACGTGTCTATGATTTTTTATGATTTGTTCAGTGGACAAAGGTCGGATCTGGGATCTGGCTGAAAGTACTGTAGCTCCGGTAGAACATGAATTTTGAAAAATAGGTAGAAGGATGATAAAACTTTAAGAAAAATTGTGGTGGTAGGGGACGATGGAAAGAACACACAGTTAAATTGGGAGGTCTAAATAAAATCAAAAGGGTGGTCGAAGGTGGAGAGATCAGGGCTACTGTCACTGTAGACAGTGACAGAACAGATCTGAAATTGAGAGTTGAACGAAGAGGAAACAATATGAAACGGGGGCTTTTGAACCTGGAGTTTTTTTTGGAGAAGGAGATACAAGATAGGAACCAACCCTCAAAATTTCAAGTCGATTGGAACTCATGCTGGCTTGAGAAATTTTCGAGCTGCACCTCTGTCCAGCAGGATAGAACACCGAAGACGATCCCGTGGCGGCTCGAAGGCGGCACGAACGGCGGCGGCGGCGGCACCGACGATCACCGGAGGTGGGGGAAAGGTGATACCACTCTAGAATGGAGGTTTGGGAAGAGAGAAACCAGAGGGAGAGGAGCTGGGGGCGCAGCTAGCTTCACAATTTCACCAAAAGTTTCTGATTTTCATTGAATTTCTCATGAAAAATACAACATTATATAGGATGCCAACCTAATTCAACCTCAACCCTTGGATCTAGGGGTGTGGATTGAAGGGCTGGGATGAGGTATGACCAACCACAAAATACAATATTTAAAGGAAGGCAATTCCTAGTTTTTACAACATGTGGTCAAAGAAAGGAAGGAAAGAAAGAAGAAAAAAAAACTACACAACCTAGCCTAATGGAGCCAAAAGAGGGGGCGCCCCCCTTCATGGGCCAAGGGCCTCTCATGGGCCATGAACCATCCACAAGCCCATGCTAGACTTGGACCCTTCCCACTTAGTTGGCCCATAAGGGAGTGTAACCTAATTTGGGCCTTAAGTGCATTAGTGACCCACTAGACACCTAATGACCCAATATGGCATAAGCTCCTTAATGGACTCTACTAATGGCAACCTAGCCATGGACTCTACATTACAAATGGCCCATTGGCTTGATATAAGCCTTACAAGGAGCCCAAATGAAAGAAATTACACAATTACAATCTCATACAAGCCATAACACACAAATACACTTCACCCGTGTATGGAAATCGCCTTTGATGCCCCATCATGGAGTCATTGGGTTTGAGAGAGTGAAGAATGAATACTCTGACTGCCTTGACTTCGGGCACATCCATACCACCTTGACCACCCAATCCCAACGGAAATATGGGGACTTCATCCTAGAGGACGGGTTTCTTTTCAAGGGACCCAAACTTTGTATACCCCGAACCTCCCTCCGTGACTTCTTAGTATGGGAATTACATGCTGGAGGCCTAGCTAGCCATTTTGGGGTGCATAAAACCATTGCTTTGGTTGAGGGACAATTTTATTGACCAAGTCTCAAAAGGGATGTGGCCAAAATAGTGGGCCAATGCCGCACATGCGCTTTAGCCAAACAGTTGATACAAAACACCGGCCTTTATACTCTTCCCATCCCCGATCGTCCATGGCAAGACTTAAGCATGGACTTCATTCTAGGCCTACCGAGAACCCAAAGGAAACACTATTCAATCTTTGTAGTGGTGGACAAATTTTCAAAAATGACCCATTTCATCCCATGCTCCAAAACCTCAGATGCTTCCCACATAGCCAGTCTATTCTTTGATGAGGTGGTTCGCCTCCATGGGTTACCCAAAACCATAGTCTCTGACAGGGATGTTAAGTTCACTAGCTACTTCTGGAAGACTCTTTGGCACTTGATGGGTACCCTTCTCAAATTTTTCACGGCCTACCATCCTCAAACTAATGGCCAAACAGAGGTTGTCAACCGTAGTCTTGGGAATCTCCTTCGGTGCCTTGTTGAAGACCGTTTAGGGAATTGGGATCTCATTCTACCCCAGGCTTAGTTTGCATACAACAATTCTATTAATAAGTCCATAGGAATGAGTCCGTTTGAAGTTGTGCATGGGTACAAACCTAGAAAGCCATCTGACCTCATTCCTCTACCCCAGCATGCTAGAATGTCTGTCTCAGCTGAGTCATTTGCCCAACTTATAAAAGAGTTGCATGAAGAAATATGCAAGCACATCAGCAAGAACAATGACATTTACAAACGACAGGCCGACTCTCACCGACGCCACCAAGAATTCCACATGGGTGATTTTGTGATGGTGAGGACTGAGAGGCTCTCCCCGGGAGCTATCTCGAAACTGAGGCCTCGTGGGGCTGGTCCCTTCCAGGCTCTAAGGTGCATTGACACGAATGCTTATGAGTTAGACCTCCTCGAGGATTACGGAGTAAGTCCCACATTTAATGTGACTGACCTAGTGCCATATAGGGGCCCCACAGTGGCACCCAGTGAGGATGTTGAGCCCATTCCCTCCTTTGAGAGAGCACCTACCCTTGTGAGAAAGCCACCACCTAGGAGAGACCAGCGTGAGTAGGTTCAGCGGATATTGGATAAACAGGTCACTACCACCAGGAGCAAGGCGTATGAGCGCTACCTTGTTAGGTGGAAGGGCCGGCCTTCTTCAGAGGATTCGTGGGTGAGTAGGGAGGATCTCCAGTAGCTAGACCCCGACCTTCTCGAGTAGTATCATAGTAGGATGAACCCCTACTTGATGGAGTCGAGCTCTTCGTAGCCCAGGGGATTTGATGGAGACATCACCCACGATTCCCTCTAGCTTGGTTCTTCACTTAACCCGGGCGATGTGTAAGCTCGGGTAAGACTCCAGGAGGGCCCACTACTACATTTTGAGTCTTTCATATTAGTCAGTTTGATATATTTTCCCTTTTTTTTGAGTAATTTCCCTATGTTGTGAGTCATTTACCTATGTTTTGAGTCATTTCCCCCTAGGCTTGCTTCTTGGATCATTTTGGTCATTCTATGTAAAGCCAGGGGTAGTTCAGTCATGTAAAAGGTTGGGCCACTATAAATAGGACACCAACCCCCCTTGTAAAAGCTAATGAGAAATTGCATAATTTGAGTTTCCAAAAAAATTGAGTGTTCTTGGGGGAGAAGCCCTCTCTCTCCCCCCTCCTTCTCTCTCTAGGGGGCGAACCCCTCTCTCTCTCCTCTCCCCTCTCTCTCTAATTCGCACCCCTCTCTCTCCTCCCCCTTGCCACCTCAGCCCTCCACATCAGCCCCCAACCTTTCACCTTCCAAAGTCCCTTCAATTCCCCATTACTCCCATCAAACCCCAAGCACCCTTTCCCCTTCCAATGCAACCTTTCCTCTTCCCCAAGCACCCTTTCCACTACCCCAAGCACCCTCTCACCTCCCCAAGGGAAATTTGAATTTCCCTCCCCCTTGGTGGCTACGTCCAACCCCTCCCCAACTCCCCCCGTTGGCCTTGGTCGACCACACCCCTCTCCCCTTATTCCCCTTTGTCACTCCAAGACATCCACCCTCCCTCTCCGATTCTCCTTGTGCTGCTAGCCCCTCACCACCATCGCCCCTTCCATACCCCTTGCACCAGACAATCTCGAGCCCCTTCCCCACCTTCCCCATATCCCCCTCCCACCACCTAACCCTTTCACCAACATCACCACCCCCATATCCGACAACCTTCCACCAAATAAACCTCCCCTTTCAACCATGTTCTACTAATCTGTGTGCAGCTGAAGACCTGCTGAGTTCCAGCCTGTTGCAGTGCCGGTCACAGCTACATCCCACAGTTCTTGGAGGCACACCATATACTACTGTAAATCCCTTCAATTCATCTTCGTAGATGAGGTGATCCCACTTCAATCCGAGTTCAGAGCTGCCCTGGAAGATCATTCTCGTCAGGCTACGCTTTCGACATCCGGGAGGAGATCAGAGCCCCAGTACAGAAGCTCCTGCGGCCACACCCCTGTTCCCCTTGGTGCACCGGTTGACCAGGATGAGATACTACCAGTCCTCTGTCCAACACAGCAAGCGGAGCACCGTTCGGAGTTCAGAGCTTCTGGTTCCAGTGGTTTTCCCCCGGGTGCACAGGTATGTCCTGTCAGGGCCTGAATAGACCCCCCTTCACTCTACCGGCTCTATCTCTCTGTTCTGACGTCCACTGGTGGTCTTTCTAGTTGTTAATCGAAGAGGACCCTCCCACGGCCGTGTTGATATAAGATGCGTCGCCTTTGGAGCTCAGAGGTGCTCGGAGCGAGGACATCTTCTAGCGCCTTTGATTCTGGAACAGGCAGAAGCTGAACCGAGGAGTTCGGCTCACGATCCTTCCTCAGCCTCCGACGACAACGATAAATTCCCCAAAAATTCTGGTGTCTTCCTGGGCCAACCCAGGATGTTTTGGAGCTGGTCTCGCCTTCTTCTGAAGTCGGGCGGGTCCGTGGTGGCATCATCAGCGAATCCCTGTCCTGCCAAATCTGAGAGGACAGAACTACGGGCTTTAGTCTACTTCGGCATCTCCCACCCCTGCCTGGCCGGCTTAAAGCCCCTCCCTGCGGGAGGTAGTGTTTGTTTGTAACCCCACATCTCTCCACCCCTTGTCCAACCCTCCTGTGTGAGGAGTAGTTCATGTAATTATTTAAACATGGAGAAGCTTCACCGACGCAGTGTGTGGGGAATCCACACTTCCCCGCTCGCCCACATCTCCGACCGAGGTCGGTTTCTTCAAACCGACCAGGTAATCACTCAGCCCTTGCTCATATTTTAGTGCTTGCTCATTTAATATCTGTCAACGCTCCGCAAGAGTGTAAGAGAGAACCCGGTCCTAAAAGCACCCTTGCTTTCGAGTGACCACCGTGGAGCAAGAGAGTGATCCGAGCCCCTTGTGGCACTCGGTCAGCCCATCAATTTGGGCTTCAATATCTTGGGGGGGGGACTATCATAGCCTTGCTGTCCCTCCACCAGCAATGGTCTAGTCCCACCATCCTCGACTCGGCATCATTGAGTCACCCTTGGTTTGAGCGTGCGCACTGGTGAGCGACCGTCTACGATAATCTCTACTTTTTCGAATTGTGCTTGCGTTGGATAAGTCCAAGAGATCTTTGTCTAGTTGCTACCACCCCCAAGGTGGTATCACATCAAAAACTCCCAAGCGGACGCCCTCTCTCGGCTGGCTTCCTCTACCCTCGCAGAAAGTAATCGATCGATCTTCCTCGAAAAGCTAGAACGACCCAGCATAGAGGCGGAGCTCATGACAGTTAATCGGGTATCACCCAGCGACTGGCAAACCCTGTATAGATCCTGGCTTCAAGATTCCCAAGAGTCCCTCGACCATCACGAAGCACAGAGAATGAAACATCAGGCTCGATGCTTTGTCATTTTGGATGAAATCCTATACCGAAGGTCTTTCTCCGGCCCTCTCCTCAAGTGCCTCGGTACCGAAGAGGCCAACCGTGCAATCCAGGAAGAAAATGAAGCCATCTGCGACGCACACCAGGGAGGAAGATCGCTCGATAGGATCTTGCTGTGGCAGGGTTACTGGTGGCTCACTCTCTAGCATGATTGCCTGACCTACATTCAGAAATGCGACCGATGCCAACGTTTTGATCACGTGGTCCATCGGTCCGCCTCAAAGCATGTTACCCTCACCGAGCCATACCCCTTCGCTCAGTGGGGATTTAAAATCCTGGGGCCATTCTGATGTGACACGACCTAAGGGGTTCTTCACATGATCAAATGACCCTTGGACCTAGCAAGCAACCAACGCACGAACCGGTGACTTTACTCGGGCGGACTCACCCGCTAAGCGCACTCTTGTGCCCGTAGGCAAACCGGTGATAGTGGTGAGGGTCTGGGACGGGCCCTTGCTGCTCCGAGGGTTGGCTAGCTTAGGATTGGACCTCTCAAGGGTCCTAGGATGTCCACTCTCATAGACGGCCAGCACGCCGAGGGCGTGGGTATTAACGGTTCACTCACAACTCACCCGCGGTAATCATTCATTCACAAGCAAATTTGAGTTCGGGCACTCCACTTACCACCGACGGCACTAAGATACAATACTACTCAAGCAAGGAAATTTCAGCAAAGAGGAGTGTGCAGTGGCTCACCTAGTCGGTGTGAAGACACCGATCCCGGTCGGAGACGAGGGCGAGCGAGGAAGCGTGGGCTTACCCGCACGCCGCGCCGGAGAAGCTTCAACCTGAAATTGTAAATTACATGCACTACACCCCATGCAAGGGGGGGGGGGGGGTTCTTGGGGTGGGGATTAAGGTGTTACAATCAAAACTACCACCACGCAGGGTGGGGCCTTCAGCCGGCCAAGCGGGGTGGGGAAAATAAGGTAAAGAATGTCGGTTGAGTGTGGATGCCGAATCTGCCGGTTATCTGCGAACAGGGACAGTGGGGCGGTGTAATGACCGTAGATCCTTCTCACGAATTTTGCCGATAGCGAGACTGGCGGAAAAAGCTTCGTAACAGGTACAGGAATGCTTCAGATTTTTGTGAATTTCTTCTGAGACCGTGGCTGACCGGAGCAGAGGTTGGAACAGGACATGAGGTTTTCTGATCCACAGTTGCAGACTTCTGGCAGCAGGTTGCAGAGGACGCCACGCACTCTCCCGAACTCCGATCAGCACGAAACTGGCGGTGACGTCTTTGTGGTCAAAGTAGCTTTCAGCTGAAGGTAACGGGGCTGCAATCAGAGGTCGAGGGCGGTCGGTGTACCCTGAAGAGTTGGCACTGGTCGGAGTAGACAGCAGGAGACAGAACTGGAGAGCTCGGGGGAGAAAATTCGTAACTCCTTCCTCCGGCAGCCGAATGAGGTTCTGTTTCTTGATCTTGGAAGAAGACTAGCAGAGGAAGAACTTTGATGAAGGGGCCTCAGCCTGAATCCGCTAGGGTTCGTCGTGGTAGAGTGATCTCTCAGGTTCTGATGCTTGGCAGGGAGGGTTCCGCGCAGTCGTGGGAGAACGGAGTTCCTGGACAGCCCCGAGCTTCGATGAAGACGAAACCACTTTGGTGTCGAAGAGGACAGGCAGACGCTTCCACGGATGTATCTTGGGCCTTCAGAATCGCCCGGAGGAAGCCGTGGTCACCTCTGCAAGTTGGTACTCTTCTTCTGATCTGCAACTGAAACTGTAGGTTGAAGATGACGGGGGGGAATGGGGTATGTGGGAGGGGAAATGGGGGTGGATGAGTGTAGGAGTGACCCCTGGTTGTAAGGGGGTCTTGGAGGGGGTGTTCCAAGGTGTGTATGAGGGAGAATGGGGTCTAGAAGGTGGTGTTTGCAGTGGGTGAGAGGGGAGCTACGAATTTGGGATGGGTGGGGAAGAGAGAAGGAGAGATCTTTCTCCAAAATTTGAAAATGGACTAATGTGGTTAGTGGGGCTTTGGGAATGGGAAGAGTTGTGTTGGGGAAGGGAATGGGTGCTTGGGGTAGTGGGAAGGGTGCTTGGGGAAGTGGGTGGGGTAGTTGGGGGTTGGGAGGTGGAGCTAGGATTGGTGGAAGCTCCCTTGGGACTAGGGGGTGGAGTAATGGTGGCTTGGGGAAGTGGAGGGTCTTAAATGAGGTGGGTAGCTAGTGGAGGTGGTTGGGGAAGGGAGGAGAGAGAAGCAAATTCGGAATTGGGTGTTGAGGAGAGAGAAAGTGGAGTGAAAAAGAGAGATTAAGAGAGGGAAGGGTGGGGAATCTCTCCCCTAGGGCATCTCACCCAAGAAATGTTGGAATCACTCCACTAAACTAAGCTTTGGACTCTCAAATGGTATTTTTCATTGATTGATTCATTGATTGATTAAGTTCAAATGGAGGAAATGGGGTCCTATATATAGGAAACCCACATTTCTACAAAAGACCCTGACAAAAGCCTCATTGACAAATAACCGAAGGGGTAGGAGAGCTCATTGGGCCAAGCCCAAAGAAATGGGCCCAATTAGCACATTACACAATCTAATGACACTCAAACATAGGAAAATAAATGCTAGACCTAGGGAAATGACTCAAATAAAATGAAAATTACATCCATGACTCAAATAAAAATTACATAGGACTCAAAATTAAATGACTAGACCATGCCTGATGAAATAGGAGATGATGTTCTCATCATACTCCTGGGGTGCAAAGAACTCGACTCCATCGAGTATGAGTCCACCGGGGGGAGAAGAGGTCCTCCGACGCAACTCCGAGCAAGCTTCAACCTCCAAACTCAACCTCACGTTCGCAACCAGGGGACGACGCTTCAACTCCTCAAGGTGGCTTGGACACACCCTCTTGCCGATGATAGTACCTTGCTTGCCCAGTATTGCCTCTGTGTGCACACGTCGGGCTCTCAAGTTGTTATGTGGAAGCTCTCTGAGGGTGTCGCTCACAAAGATGGGGGTAGGCTCAAGGTGCTCACTAGGATCTACCGCGGTGCCCTTAGAGGGTGCTAGATCCGTTACATGAAAAGTGAGGTATATCCCAAAATCCCATGAGTAAATCCAACCCATAAGCCAGGTTGCCAAAGCCACTTGGAACATGGAAGGTCCAAATCCTCGTGCCCTCGATTTGGAGGTGGCCCTAAGGTAGAGCCATTCCAAAACCACCATCGTGAGGTTGCCTTCTTGGAATTCGAAGTGCCACTCGTGAGTTTTTGCCCGCTTATTACGACCCTCACCGCCCATTGCTAGATGCTTGCTTGAATGAGTATGCCTTGAGCTACGGTGCGGTGTGGGTGGGAAGTGTGTGGTATGCAAAGGGGGACCGGGGCAACCAAAAGTAGACTTCGGTCAACCTAGGTGGGCCGGGGCACCCGTAGGTGGCCCTATCATGCAAAGTGGTGATAAATATCGGGGGACCCGGACATCCGTAGATGCCTTTGACATGTGTATGACTAATGTGAAGTGAGGGAGGGCCGGGGCATCCATATGTGTCCCTTTCATGTATGGGTGTGATGAGTGCCGGGGGACCCGGACATCCGTGAATGCTCCTATCATGTTTAAGACTTATGATGAATGACGGTGGCCCATTACATCCGAATATGGAACTCTCATGCTTAAGACTCATGATGAATGGAGGTGGACCATTACATCCAAAAATGGTCCATTCATGCTTCCTACTTGACATGTGGGTGTTGTGAATGAATGGACCCGTCTTATGAATCATGCCAAGTGATGTGTTATGCCAAGACTTATGCATTCCTTTCCCAAAGATGACTTCCATGTGTATGGGTGTGGGATGGCCTTTGAACTTCCATGTGAAAGGGTCAAAAGGATCTAGGAAGGTGGGCATTATGGAGAGGGGGTCTTCTTTGCTTCCTAGGCATATGTTGTCTATGGTGATGGTTCCCTTTGTGTGGCCCAAGTCTTGGAAGAGGTGTTCTTGGTCCAACATGGTTGGTTGGGGTAGGGAAAGGGGAGTTGTGGGTAAGGTGGGTGTATTACATGGGTACCTAGACTCCCATTGGAAGGGATCAAAGGGGTCATGGACTGGGCTTCCTAGAGGAAGGAACTCTATGTCCACATGGTCCACGCATGGTGGGTCATCCTTCCCCAAGGTAACTGGACCAAGATCTTTAGTGGGCCAGTCGGTCAAGGTACTTGGGATCTTAATGGTAGTGGAGTGGACCATGATGGGTTCTTCATCCATGGGGAGAATGAGAAGGAGGTCACTAGTGTAGCAACCAATGGTGTAGACTGAGGTGATAGAACCAACACATGGGTGGATGAGACTAAGTCTTCTTGGGTGGGCCTCTCCTATGGTCAATAAGCAAGTCAACTTTAGTTGCCATTCTAAACCCTTGATGAGATCATCCCAACTATTTACCTCATAGTAGGATTGGAATGTGGTGTGATAGGAGTTAATGGGTGCTAATTGGAAAGGATGCTCAATGGTTGGGTTTTGAAAGTACAATGTATGAGGGATGGGATTTTGCTTGAGCCATTTGATGATGAGTTCTCCTAGGGTCACCACCTTTTGCATGAGATTGAGTGGTTTGGGGAGGTATGTGTTTGTTTGGACGGGGATGAGTTGATGTCCTTCTTCCTTATTGATAGGAGTATGAATTTCCTTGAATGTGGGGAAGGGATTTGGATTGGTGTCCACTCTCGGGGATTTGGTCTTGTGGGCCGGGTTTTCCTCATGTTCACTCATGACCTTGTTCCTTCTTCGAAGTGGGTTGAGAGGGCATGGTGGCCGGGTATGGGGCCCCGGTGGGTGAGGGAACAAAAGGTTGTTGAAACCATAGGCTCCCGGGAGATGTGGGGGATGAAGTAGGCAAGACCAACGCAATGGGTGGAAGGTGGTATTCCGTTCATCAAGCCATTGTTTCCCTAGGATTATGCAAGGGCCTTCCAAAGTTCCAATTTGACACCAAGCTCCATCAAAGTATTTGGTCTCTCCAAACCTTTTATGGAATTCAATGAAGACTAGGTCTCCATTGTGCACAATTTGTCCGGTCGTAGAGAGGGTGGCTACAATGTCGGGGGATACCCAATTATCTTCTACCATGTAGATGAAGTCAATTTCTGTGGGGCTCCCATTAGGTAGGTATGCTTGGGATATGATGGGAATTGGGGCTTTTTGGTCTGTAGACTCAATGACAATGGGAGGTGGATAATGCATGGAACGATCCGATGAGAACTCTAATGCAAGCGTGCCCATGGACTTGACTTGATAGAGACAAGTCAATGACTTGCTCTGATACCACTTGATGTGACACGACCTAGGGGTTCTTCACATGATCAAATGACCCTTGGACCTAGCAAGCAACCAACGCACGAACCGGTGACTTTACTCGGGCGGACTCACCCGCTAAGCGCACTCTTGTGCCCGTAGGCAAACCGGTGATAGTGGTGAGGGTCCGGGACGGGCCCTTGCTGCTCCGAGGGTTGGCTAGCTTAGGATTGGACCTCTCAAGGGTCCTAGGATGTCCACTCTCATAGACGGCCAGCACGCCGAGGGCGTGGGTATTAACGGTTCACTCACAACTCACCCGCGGTAATCATTCATTCACAAGCAAATTTGAGTTCGGGCACTCCACTTACCACCGACGGCACTAAGATACAATACTACTCAAGCAAGGAAATTTCAGCAAAGAGGAGTGTGCAGTGGCTCACCTAGTCGGTGTGAAGACACCGATCCCGGTCGGAGACGAGGGCGAGCGAGGAAGCGTGGGCTTACCCGCACGCCGCGCCGGAGAAGCTTCAACCTGAAATTGTAAATTACATGCACTACACCCCATGCAAGGGGGGGGGGGTTCTTGGGGTGGGGATTAAGGTGTTACAATCAAAACTACCACCACGCAGGGTGGGGCCTTCAGCCGGCCAAGCGGGGTGGGGAAAATAAGGTAAAGAATGTCGGTTGAGTGTGGATGCCGAATCTGCCGGTTATCTGCGAACAGGGACAGTGGGGCGGTGTAATGACCGTAGATCCTTCTCACGAATTTTGCCGATAGCGAGACTGGTGGAAAAAGCTTCGTAACAGGTACAGGAACGCTTCAGATTTTTGTGAATTTCTTCTGAGACCGTGGCTGACCGGAGCAGAGGTTGGAACAGGACATGAGGTTTTCTGATCCACAGTTGCAGACTTCTGGCAGCAGGTTGCAGAGGATGCCACGCACTCTCCCGAACTCCGATCAGCACGAAACTGGCGGTGACGTCTTTGTGGTCAAAGTAGCTTTCAGCCGAAGGTAACGGGGCTGCAATCAGAGGTCGAGGGCGGTCGGTGTACCCTGAAGAGTTGGCACTGGTCGGAGTAGACAGCAGGAGACAGAACTGGAGAGCTCGGGGGAGAAAATTCGTAACTCCTTCCTCCGGCAGCGGAATGAGGTTCTGTTTCTTGATCTTGGAAGAAGACTAGCAGAGGAAGAACTTTGATGAAGGGGCCTCAGCCTGAATCCGCTGGGGTTCGTCGTGGCAGAGTGATCTCTCAGGTTCTGATGCATGGCAGGGAGGGTTCCGCGCAGTCGTGGGAGAACGGAGTTCCTGGACAGCCCCGAGCTTCGATGAAGACGAAACCACTTTGGTGTCGAAGAGGACAGGCAGACGCTTCCACGGATGTATCTTGGGCCTTCAGAATCGCCCGGAGGAAGCCGTGGTCACCTCTGCAAGTCGGTACTCTTCTTCTGATCTGCAACTGAAACTGTAGGTTGAAGATGACGGGGGGGAATGGGGTATGTGGGAGGGGAAATGGGGGTGGATGAGTGTAGGAGTGACCCCTGGTTGTAAGGGGGTCTTGGAGGGGGTGTTCCAAGGTGTGTATGAGGGAGAATGGGGTCTAGAAGGTGGTGTTTGCAGTGGGTGAGAGGGGAGCTACGAATTTGGGATGGGTGGGGAAGAGAGAAGGAGAGATCTTTCTCCAAAATTTGAAAATGGACTAATGTGGTTAGTGGGGCTTTGGGAATGGGAAGAGTTGTGTTGGGGAAGGGAATGGGTGCTTGGGGTAGTGGGAAGGGTGCTTGGGGAAGTGGGTGGGGTAGTTGGGGGTTGGGAGGTGGAGCTAGGATTGGTGGAAGCTCCCTTGGGACTAGGTGGTGGAGTAATGGTGGCTTGGGGAAGTGGAGGGTCTTAAATGAGGTGGGTAGCTAGTGGAGGTGGTTGGGGAAGGGAGGAGAGAGAAGCAAATTCGGAATTGGGTGTTGAGGAGAGAGAAAGTGGAGTGAAAAAGAGAGATTAAGAGAGGGAAGGGTGGGGAATCTCTCCCCTAGGGCATCTCACCCAAGAAATGTTGGAATCACTCCACTAAACTAAGCTTTGGACTCTCAAATGGTATTTTTCATTGATTGATTCATTGATTGATTAAGTTCAAATGGAGGAAATGGGGTCCTATATATAGGAAACCCACATTTCTACAAAAGACCCTGACAAAAGCCTCATTGACAAATAACCGAAGGGGTAGGAGAGCTCATTGGGCCAAGCCCAAAGAAATGGGCCCAATTAGCACATTACACAATCTAATGACACTCAAACATAGGAAAATAAATGCTAGACCTAGGGAAATGACTCAAATAAAATGAAAATTACATCCATGACTCAAATAAAAATTACATAGGACTCAAAATTAAATGACTAGACCATGCCTGATGAAATAGGAGGTGATGTTCTCATCACATTCTCAACGGCCCGGGCCCAGAGAAAGTTCATCATCATTGCCATTGATTATTTCACCAAGTGGCTAGAAGCTGAAGCCACCGCAAGGATTACTGAGTCGGTCATATTGAGCTTTGTTTGGAAATCGATTATCTGTCGCTTCGGCATTCCCCGGGTGATTGTGAGCGATAATGGTTGGCAATTTGACTCACACTATTTTAAGAGCAGATGTGCCGACCTACACATTCACAACCACTTCACTTTGGTAGCCCACCCACAGGCTAACGGACTGGTCGAAAATGCCAACAAAACTATACTAAAAGGCATTAAGACTAGGCTCGGGAAAGCCAAGGGAAATTGGCTCGAGGAACTGCCAAGCGTGCTATGGTCGCACGGAACTACTCCCAGAATCGCCACCGGTGAAACCCCCTACTAGTTGGTGTATGGCACGGACGCCGTGATTCCTTTGGAAATCAGCAGCCCATCTCTCCGAGTCATCAACTTCTCGCCCGAGGCAAATGAGCAAAAACTGCTAGAAAACATCGATATGGAAAGCGAGATAAGAGAGATCACGAGCATCCGAGCCATGGAATATCAGCGGTGCCTTACTCGATATTACAACGCTAGAGTCCGGGATAGACTTTTCCATCCAGGAGACTTCGTCCTAAGAAAAGCCGAAGCCTCTCGACCATTGGAGGCGGCGGGGAAGCTAGCCCCTAATTGGGAAGGTCCCTACCGAGTGGTTGAGACGCTCGGGACGGGGGCATACCGATTGTCCACGATGGAAGGAGCGCTCATCCCTCGGACATGGAATGCGGCAACATTACGAAAGTTCTACTTTTGAGCTTTTCACAGACATGTAAGGAATAAATGGAAACAATTTTTCTTTCATTAATGTCTCTTCATACATCAGATAGGCCATAGCCAATACTGCACATATCAAAAGCAAAAATTACATCCACTGATACTACAACACGAGTTGATGACTCGGTGTGGACATGGCTGGCACCCCCAGACCGAGCCACGGACTCTACCCAGCGTAGAAATTGGCTCGGATAACCAGGTAGCTGACCTTGTTCGCTCGAGAAACTCAGAAACAACAACAAGAAGCAGAAGAGGGGTATCAGAGGAAGATAAAGAAGGAAAACAAGAGAAGGCCTCCTCGGCCAACTCTTTGGAAGGGACGGAAGCCAAACAGAAAGCAAGCACCCTCAAGTGGTGCGAGCAATAATAAAGGGATCCTCCGAAGAGTGAAAGAAGAGGGAAGAAATTGGTTGAAGAGCAGAAGAGGGAGAAAGAGGACATCGGAGATGGAAGAGGAGGGAGAAGCGGGCTGAGGTGAGGAAGGAGCAGGGCGGGGCCGCCACGCCGGATGCCCTGTTTCCTCGAACCTCATCCTCTTCTACCTTCCTCTAAAGATGGTGGCGACGGTCCAGCGGTCGGGAACAGGGGCGCTGTTACGCGCTGTCCCTTCTTGCACACCGCCCGCCCATCACTGTCCCTTCTTCCACGCCGAAGTAGCACGAGCGCCTGTGGCGACCGCCAAGATGATCATCTTCCACATCGCCTTCCATATTTCACTGATAACTTCCCAGCATAGAGACAAGCACTTCGTGAGAAGGGAGAAAGAGGAAGAACTGCAATGAAAGCGATAAGCGTTGAAGAAGAGTGGAGGCGCCCTCCGGGACCTTTCTTATAGGCCGGCAGGGGGAACACTTGCCTTAAATGATCCTCCCCTCGAAAAAACGTGAAAGGCAGCAACCCTTCCCCAAGGGGCAGTTGCTCTCCCTCCAATGACTTCTCCCCTGGGACATGTGAAATAGCAAGTCGTGCAAGGCATCGAAAGTCGGAGAGGCGCCAGTGCTGCGACGGTCGCCGCACGCGAGATATCCGCAAATAAAACCCCCGCCTTTTTAGCAACTACAGATACGGTGGCCAAATCACGTCAAAAGCGGTAAGAAATAGTCAATTCTGTATTAAATATTGTTGCCATTACATACCGCAAGAGCCAACCTTGCACGTAAAAAAGAAAAAAGAAAAGAAAAAAAATTTCCTTCTAGTCTATGGAAATAGGGGGACTATGAGAACCCCACGGTCTTTCTTGAGGACCGGTAGTTGAGGGATCCTCAGCACCACGGGATCCGCCCCCGATACCCTCGGCGACGGCCGGTCCAGACACTGACCCCACTTGTGTGGGAACTGTCTTGACTGTGTGCCCTCTAGAGGTGACCGAAGTTGGTGATCCCTCTGCCGAGCTGTACGCATCCCCACTACCTCCTTCACTCGACGTCGAAGAGGAAGAATCTGTAGTCTCCGCGTTAGAGTTGTAACGCTGCCCTGAAGGAAAAACAAGATCGTCAATTACCTACTGCCGAGCCTCAATGACCGCTCGATGGTAACCCTGGGCAAACCATTTTCGCAACCCCCGGCGGTAGCATGGCTCATAATATGAGAAGGTGGCCTCCTTGAGAGCTGTGTGATAGCGCTCCGAGGTTCTGTATCGCTCGATCGCCCCCGCCTCGGCTCGCTCAGCCTCCTTCTCAAGCTCGGCTACTCTCTGCTCGGCCTCGAGCAATTTCCTCTCGGTCTTTGATAGCTTCACCTCAGCTTCAGTCCGCTCGACCTCGGCTTCCTCCCGCACTCGCTCGACCCCCCGGACCTTGTTGCTAAGCTCCTCCCGCTCGGCCCCCCACTGTTCGGAGCACTCGACCTGAGACTGATGCTTCTCTTCTAGGAGCTCGCCTAGCTAGGCCATGATCAGACCACCCTCCATGACCCTCTCAAAGAGCAAAGAGGGGGGACCACGTCTGATCTCTTCCTGATTCAGCAAAGGCACCAAGGATCAGCACCATTGATACAGAGAAGCCCGGATGATAGGTGCGCCCACCAAAGGAGGCGGAATCCTCTCCGGAGGAGCCGGGATCGAAACATCTCCCCCGAGCGTCCCAACTTCCGGGATGACCACGCTCGACATGGACTGGGATGTCGCCTCATCCCGTGCTCTACCAACTCTGATCGGAAACTCAGAGACCGATGCCTCGATCTGCGGCCTGTCGGGTTCGGCAACATCTCCCCCATCTGCAGTAGCCTCCTCCGACTCGACGGGCGGGGGATCCTGGCAATGAACTTCCTCGGCTGGGCACTCCTCGACCGGGCGGGCGCGCCCCTTGGACGGGCGAGCATGCTCCGCGGCCGGATGGGTGACCCCCGCCTTCTTCAACCGCTTCTTCTCAGCGGTCCGAGCCTTCATCGAAGACAGGAGCATCCGCTCACCCAGATCCTTGCGCTTGGCCCCACGGTGCTCGGAGGCATCTCCCCGAGCAATTTGCTTGCCCCGGTCTCGCACTCAGGAAGGGTCCCCAGGAGCATGGGGTTCACTCGAAGCAGCCATCTCCTCCAGGATGACGATCTCTTGCTCTGACGATTGTTCTCCCTCATCATTCATTCGCCTAGAGTCTGAGTAGCGAAAAATAGCATATCAGAAGAGAGTCTACCTGCTCGACCCGGAAGTGGCGATGCACGACCCCAAGGTTCTTACCGTGATACGACAATGCCCGGGAAGGATATTCCTCAATATGGGCCGCGGTCATCAACTCGGCGGTCGATCGGTGATTCTCCTGAAGAACCCTAATCTCCTCCTCCTGTTCCGGAGAAATCACCGCCTGCTTCGGAGGAATGCACGGATGGAAATTAACAGCCGTCTCGAAATCCCAAGGGGCGTCCTCCACAGACGAACACACCCAAAAAATTTGAGTCTTCCACCCCTTGTGAGAAGAATCTTTGGCGGAAAGAGACACGCAGCTCCTTCCCCTCCTCGCCTGAAGGTAGAAGAAGCCTTTACTCGCGTGGGTCTACTCCTTCAACTCGAAGAAAGAATTAAATAGCTCCAAAGAAATGCGGAGCCCGCACGAGCGGCAAAAAAAGATGAAAGAAAAGATAATAGTAAACGAGTTGGAGACCAACTGGATAGGAGCCAGTCGGTAAAACTGAAGCAGTCGCACAATAAAATGGTGAAGAGGGAGGCGGAACCCACTCTTCCAAGCCAAAAGAAAAGTACAGAAGAGGCCTAGATGATAGGACAAGTTGTATTCATGAGGCTGCAGTGGAGAGAAGTATTATCCTACTTACTTCGGCCTCACCCAGCTCACTGCGCATAGGATGCTCGGGCTGTGGCACCAAACTCCCCGTGCCAGGCCCAGCCTCACGCATCTCGGACAAGGGATGTTGCTCCACCATTGAAGAAAGAGAGGAACTAGAAGAAGAGGGAGAGAACGCCGAATCAGACGATTCCAGAGGAGGTGGAAGCTGGCGAATCATCACCGCCGTAATCTCCGCTAGCTCCGCAAAGGCCTCCACTAGACACTGCTCTTCCTGATCTCTCTCGTGGCGCATGAGCCCGTCCGAGAGACTAATGCGAAGAAAAAAGAAAACCCTAAACGAAGGCGATTCGGAATGCAAGCACGCACATTATTTATCTCCCCGTGGACTTGGCGGGAAAAGGCGCGACATTCCAGAACCCAAGGAGGGGGTTCCCCGCATCGACTCAGAAGAAGCCATCATTATAGGCAAAGTCCCAGGACAGCCGCATTAAGTGGCCCCTGATCGGAGGTAATTTCCCACTCCGACCGAGCCACCAACGTCCTCCCCAAAACTGCTACTCATCCGAGCCCAATCCTGGCTCGGGAGTAGGAGGGGGACAAGTGGAGAGGGGGAAAATCAACCTCCCATGAGCATCGCCCAACTAGGTCAACTGTGACCCAACCAAGCCCAGCTCTATAAAGTGATAGCCTCTATCGGGGCCCACTTACTTTAAGCCCAACAGTCACTCGGAACAGCGCTTCCTAGGCGACCATAGGGTCCGGAAGCCCGAGCAACGGATCAGTCAGGAAGACCCCTATGGGGATTCGGAAAAACCTGCCCGAGCTGTGTGCTTATCACTCGGGATAATTTATCAGGTGAGAGTTTAGGCTCGGGCCGACCGTTGGAAGCTCATCTAAGTGTCCGTTATTGTGGGAACGTTTTTATCTCATCTTGGGATTTTATTTATTTGATTTATTTATTTATTTGCGTAGGTGTGCCAGTCACTGGGTGACAAGTTTATTTTGCGCTCGATCTGACCTGGTCAGTCAATTGTGAAGTTTGTGTCAGGACCTAGAGTCCGTCATACCATAAAGGTTATAACGTTAATTACGTCCTCTAAGAAAGAGGACAACCCTTGATTAGTTGCCAAGATGGGGATGCCTCATGGATGACGCAAAGGCATAAAGAATACAGATTGAATGCACCAATGGATGCCATGGAGTGAGTTCATTTAGTTAGTCATTCATGCAAAATGCAACGAGTTTATTAATTGATTTATTCATGTAATTAAAGGTTCAGTCATGCTCATTTACATAGCAATGCTTGCTAATGCAAGTGTATGCTCATGATTTCAAGATGAATGCTTCAGCATGGTTGAAGACGTTGAATCCCTTTTATTCCTTTATTTGACTAGATTTATTAAATTAGTTAGGGCTGAAACATTAACCCCCCGTTATTAAAGCAATTATTTATTTATTTAATACATTCCTCACAGTCTTTGCTGGGGTTGATGTATGAAGAAGGGTCAGTGCAAGATTTGAAGGGGTCGATGCACGCAAGAGGTAGGGGCATGTTTGAGGTGAGTGCATGAATGTGCACCGAGTGGGTTTGTGTTGGCCCAGTTTGGAAGGCAATCGAGAGGGGGGTGAATTGATTGCCCACCCTTTTTAACAAAATAAGATTTAACTACATAGATCGTAGAACAACGATGTCACTTTCTCAACCGAATGCAAGAATTATGAAATGAGAAATATAGCTTCTCCAGGTCAGATTAATGTGCAATGATAATCAGCCAACCACTCACAGCTCTTAAGCGCAAAACAATGTTCACTCGGATAAAAATAATGATTAGGACAAATGATGAAACTCACAGCTCACCGATTCACATGCGTAACACGAACAGATATAGTATAACAATAATCACAAACAAAGCAACCCACGACACAAGCAGTTTTTAGGTGGTCCGGACGCACCCAAGTGCCGTCCTACGTCCACCCCTCTCAACTTGAGAGGATTCCACTATCAACGCTGCACGACGGCAGCAACCACCACACACACACGGGCGCGACGGCCCACCACACGTGGGTTCTCGCATGATGATGAGAGACGGCACACATGGAGCAAGCTCCGAAAATGTTTAAGAAGAAAAGGATATGAAAATACAATGCCCAATTCAAGATTAACATTCTATGCTCTAAGATAACTCATAAAATGGATTGTCAAGATCTTCCCCTTTGATATTTACATAACTAGGAGAAATAAGAAGGGTGCACTAGAATGATAGAACCGAGAGATGGAAGAAGCCGGTCTTTTAGAATCAAACACCCAAAGTAGTGGACGACAAGGAAGTCGGCTGTGGCCTCCAGATCAAAGCTCGGGCACGTGGAGAACGAACTCGGTGGCGTCTTCTTCCTTCTCCAACAGGTGTGCGAAGCCCCTTTCTTCTCCTGCAAGAAGGATGAACACGTGAGACTCCCAAAGATACATCTTCCGATCAGAGAAAGAGGGCTATGTATAGTGAAGAGAAATCAAGCCACTAAGACCATTATTGATGCGGGACGGACACGGGGACCGACTCTAAGTGATATAGACCTCGGACTCTAAATGCATACACGACCAGCAACATACGAGCATGAGAGACACAAGGTCCGACACTACGAGCTCCTATGGGCTATACGTCGCTAACAGAAATGCAAGCTCACTCGTCATCCCAAGCGAGGGAAACATGGATCGTGCACGGTTGAGGAACTAGCAGAGTTAAGGGTAGTCCGACTCACTTCCGTGCTCGGATCGAGCCACGAGACGGGTCACTCTCTCGCTCACAGCGGTGACATGGACTCACTTGCTAGAATCCTACGCTCTCACAGCGGCATATGACCATATACTAGACAAGCAAAGTAATGCCAAGAAGTTACGATCGTACCTCCATGCTCCCGGCGTGTGGAAGACAACCCCGGCCAAAACTGGACTCCCGGTTAACAAAGTTTTACTGTGGTACAACAATTTGACCCACTCCACGCTGGGAGGTAAAAGGTCACATGTGGGGCCCGGGAGTCACGCGAATTGAGTTGACGGGCAGCATCTTGATGTCGCTCCGTCGGTGCCGAATTCGCGTTTTCGTGTTGTCCGGATGGCGCGATCTACGGGTTTGTGGGGCCCACGGATTGCTCTATCCTTCGAGTCTGATAGGGTGGGTCCCGCTGTGATGGAGACCCCTGCTGGCGTGCCTCCGTGGATGGCGGTCGGGCGGGAACGCCGGTCGAAGGCCGATCGGCTCCGATCTCCAAGCTTTGGAGTTGCTGCCCACGGACTGGTTGCTTCTGTTTTGTAGCGCGCGATCCGACGAGATCGGCTACTGCGATAAATCCTAACGTCGGATCGATGCACAGAAGGTATCGTTGGAAAGATCTTTCGAAGTAGTTCGATCTAGGGCAAGAGAGACAAATTGGATCTGCACGGATCTGGCCTTAGACGATTTTTGATGTTGCTGTTGGATAGGGTCCGAAATCTTAGGGCAGTAGTGAAGTTTCATGAGAACTGCCGTTGCCCGTGGGGTAGACCTCAGATTCAGACCTCTAGCTCTTCATGAAAATTGTAGAGGGGAGAGGGAGGAAAACGGCAATAATTCGTATGATCGATTTTGTGGAGATTTGGACGGGGAAAGCAATTTTAAACTGTCAATTGGTCGGATCTGGACAGGAGCAGACAGAATTGAAGGGGATCTGAAAATGATTTTTAGAAATTAGGTGGAGGCCTGCAAAAATTCCACGAAAATTCTTGAGTGGTGAAGAGGGTGGACAGAACCTCCCATAAATTTGGGGGTTCCATAAAAATTCAAAATGAGGTCCGGAGATGGGAAACTTAGGGTGGCTGTGGATCTAGACTGAAAACAGGCAGATCTGGAAGGAAAAGATGGACGAAAATGGAAAAATGGAAATTGGAAGCCCAACCATTTTTTTTGAGATGTGGGGGGAACCTCTGGAACTCACCTTGAAAGTTTTAGCTGAAGAAGAGTCCGTGGCCGGGAGCAGAATTTCGTGGAAGGGGGATCTATCCTGGATGGACAGAACTCCGGCGAACACAACAGTGGTGCAATGGCGGCACGGTGGCGGCGGCGACGATCTCCGGAACCGATAGAAGAGGCTTCACACCTCAAGAATATATCCTTCTCAGCTGCAGAAGGGGGAGAGAGGAGAGAGAGAGAGGGGCGGCCCTTGCTCTTTGGAAGAAATTCCTAATTTTTTTCATTCATTAATGCCAATCAAATGAAAATACAAGGTATTTATGCGAAATGACAAAAGACACACATTAACCCTAGATCTAGGGTTGGGGAGGGTAAAAGAGGGAGTCCACAAACTATTTCTCCAATGTGGTTTGGACCAAATTAAAATAAAAATTCAAATCCTAATTTAATATACTAAATGGGGGGCGCCCCCTTGACTTCTTGGTTCCCATTTTGATTTTTATTCCCCTTTGTCCCCCACTTGGCCCACCCTTCTAGAAGCTCACCGTTGGAAGGTTGACTGACCCCACATGAGCCCTAGGGATGAGGTGGATCAATAGGGAAGGGATAGGGGGGCCCGCGGGACCCGGGTGATCCCAAATTACATATAAACCCCTGTTACAATCTAAATGACAATATGAATAAAACTAAACACACTTGACACACAAGTAAAGTCCCAGTAAATACTAGAAATATCGAGACTCAAGGGGGAGTCTCCAGGCTATCTCCGAGCTAGATGGAAGCCGCTGTAGCTCGGGTGGTGCTCCGCGTACTGTACCGGTGGCTCGCCGACTCTTGTCGCTCCTATGCTCTAGTGTCTGCACCAATTCTCCCCGGGTGGGAGAAACTCGACCCTGTCGAGTAAGGGTCTGCATCACTCTGGTACCGCTCCAGTAGGTCCGGATATATCCTCTGCAACTCTGCCCTTGTGATCCAAGTGTCCTCGTTGGCGGGTTGCCCTCTCCAACGCACTAGGTAGCACGGGTAAGATCCACTCCTGGTAACTGTCACCTGCTCATCTAGTGTATGATCAATATGCTCTCGCTGCTGTGAAAAAGGGGCTGGAGGTGGACACTCAGTTGTGGGATCACTCTCAATGGGAGGGGATGGGTCAAAAGGCTCACTAGGGATCACCGCTGGGTCCCTATAGGCAACTAGATCCGATACATTGAAAGTAGAGCTTATACCATATTCCTCGGGCAGGTCCACAACATACGCATTGGATCCAACACGTTTCAACACTCTAAATGGACCGGCTCTGCGAGCTTGCAATTTCTTTACGGTTCCAGAGGGAAACTGTTAAGGTCTTACCCTGATCATGACATATTCACCCTCCTGGAACTCTCGATGGTATCGGTGGGCATCGGCTAGCTCTTTGTACTGTGCATTGCTGGCCTCAATGTGATGACTGATGTCGTCATGCAAACTCCTAACATACCTAGCAAACGACTCGGCGGACTCCGACACTCGTGAATGGATGGGTATGGGAACAAGATCCACTGGCTTCCTAGGCCTACGACCTGTGACAATCTCGAATGGACTCATACCAGTAGACCTGTTAACCGAATCATTATATGTAAATTCTTCCAGTGGTAATATGAGATCCCAATCCCCTACACGGTCCCTGACAAGAGACCTCAAAAGGTCACCCAGACTCCTATTAACCACCTCGGTCTGACCATCTGTCTGGGGATGATATGCAGTGGAAAACTTGAGGTGAGTACCCAACATATGTCACAGTGTCTTCCAAAAATAACTGGTGAGTCTAACATCACGGTCAGACACTATGGTATGAGGCAACACAAACTTGCACACCACATGAGTAAGGAATAGGCAGGCTACCCTCGAAGCATCTGAAGTCTTCGAGCAGGGAATAAAAAGGGCCATCTTCGAGAATCGGTCAACCACCACATAGACCGAATCATGTTTCCTAGAGGTACGTGGCAATCCCAAAACAAAGTCCATGCTAACATCATGCCACGGGGCATCAGGCACGGGGAGAGGCGTATAAAGGCCTGAGCTTTGCTTCTTCATCTTGGCCGTAACACATGTACGGCACTGAGCCACAATATGAGCAACATCTCTCTTCAGACTCGGCCAATAAAATCTGTGCTCAACAGCCTCAATAGTCTTATTCCGACCAAAGTGGCCGGCTAGACCTCCCGCATGTAGCTCCCAGACTAAGAAGTCACGAACCGAAGTTTGGGGAACACAAAGCCTGCCTCCTCGAAAGAGGTAACCCTCCTGAAGCACATAATCATCAAGGTCTCTCGAGGGTCTGGCCTGGAGAGTGGTATAAATCTGATCGAAGTCAGGACAGTCAACATAGGCCTCTCTCATCTTCTCTAACCCTATGACCTCAGCACTCTTGGTGGTAAGCAAACACGCTCGCCGACTCAAGGCATTGGCCACCTTGTTCTCCACTCCAGCCTTATGTTTTAGCACAAATGTGAACTGCTGGAGATACTCAACCCAACGGCTGTGACGCACATTCAGCTTCTTTTGTGAATGGAGGTACCTCAAAGCCTCATGATCAGAGTATAAGACAAACTCCTGATGTAATAGATAGTGCCTCCAATGCCTAAGAGCCTGAACCACTGCATAGAATTCCTTATCATAAGTGGAGTATCGCAGTTTCGCGTCATTCAGCTTCTCACTGAAATATGCGATCGGGTGGGTCTCCTGACTCAACACTCCTCCTATCCCAACACCCGACGCATCACAAGAGACCTCAAACATCTTTGAGAAATCTGGCAATCTAAGGATAGGTGTCTGGGTCATGCGCTCCTTGATGTCCCTGAAGGCAACAGCTGCGGCCTTCGTCCATACAAACGTGCCATTCCGAATATAGTCCGTGATCGGGGCAGTGATGGAGCTAAATCTGCAGATGAAACGACGATAGAACGTCGCAAGGCCATGGAAGCTACGGACATCATGGACCGTACGGGCTTCCGGCCACTCAACAATGGCCCGGACCTTCTCCGGATCGGTAGAGACCCTAGTACTAGACATAATAAAACCCAAGAAGTTAAGCTGAGGTCTCATGAAGGCACACTTCTGTGGGTTCGCAAACAACTGCTCTTGCCTAAGAAGTAGACAGACCTACCGAAGGTGGTCTAAGTGGTCCCCCGTGGTGCGACTATAGATAAGAATGTCATCAAAGTACACTACCACAAAGACTCCAATGAAAGGTCAAAGGACCTAAGTCATGAGCCGCATGAAAGTGCTAGGGGCATTGGTCAGCCCAAAGGGCATAACCAACCACTCATAGAGACCATCCTTGGTCTTGAATGCGGTCTTCCACTCATCACCTGGTCTAATCCTCACCTGATGGTAGCCACTCTTAAGAACAATCTTCGAGAAGATAGTGGCACCGGCCATCATGTCTAGCATATCATCAAGGCGGAGAATAGGGAACCTGTACTTCACGGTGATTTTATTGATGGCATGACTATCAATGCACATTCTCCACGTGCCATCCTTCTTTGGGGCGAGTAATGCGGGAACAGCACACGGACTCATGCTGTCCCGAACAGACCCTCTCTGCATCAACTCATCGACCTACCATTTTAGGTCGGCATGTTCCGTGGGACTCATGCGATAATGGGGAAGTGATGCGGGACAAGACCACGGACACGACAAGTTTGTGACTGCCCCCTAACGAGGCAAGCGTCGGACGTGCGCAGTTGAGAAACCGGCAGTGAGCTAGGGTGATCGGCTCTCTCGCGTGCCCGGATCGGGTCACGGGACGGTATCGCACTCTCTCGCAGCAGCGATGAATGATAATATAGCGAGCTAACGGACCTAAAGCATGCTCTCTAGCAGCGGCATAAACAAGTATATATGAAAATAAGCAAATGCCGAGTGTAGGGAGCGAGAACGATACCTCTACACGCTCGGCGTGGGGAAGACGGACCCGGCCGAAAAATCGTACTCCCGGGAAACTTAACACAATAATTACAGCAATGGGAACATGCCCACTCCACGCAGGGAGGTAAAGGGCTATACAAATGGGCCTGGGAGGACCAAATTCAGGTTGACGGGCAGCTTCGTGTGTTGATTCAGCTACACGCATGTTCACGACCGTGGGGCCCACGTGCTGTCCTGAGGAGCCGTGTGGGACTCGGTGGTACCGCTGTAGTGGAGACACTTGGAGAAGCGCTCCCCGGGCTGGCGGCACGCTGGTTCTCCGGCCGGAGGCCGGGCGGCTCCGTTCGGCCCGGTCGGAAAAACTGATCGGAAATCTGCCGGTTCTGTATTTCAGCGCGTGCTCCGGCGGGAACGGACGCTACGATCAGCACCGGTGTCGGAATGTGATGAGATCAGAGCCGTTAGAAAGCTGCTTCGAAGTACTACAATCTAGTGGCCTTCAGAAAAATTCACCAGATTTGTACTTTGTGTTGGCGAATTTTATATGCTGCTGTTGTACAGTAACCGAAGACTCAGATCTGCAGATGACTTTCCTGTTGATTGCCTTTGACCGGGAAGTAGATGTCCGAATTTGAAGATGTGTTCTTCAGAAAGGTTGTAGGAAATTGAACAAGGAAACCATGACTATTTTTGGATCTGGATTTGGAGGCGGTGGTGATTTGTTCTGATTTTGGAAGTGGAGGGTGGTCAGATCTGGGATCTGACTAGAAACACTGTATCAGAGGAAGAACACGAATTTCTAAAAATAGATAGAAGGCTGATAAAAAATTAAAAAAATTTGTGGAGGTAGGGGGTGATGGACAGAACTCCCAGTACAATTGGGAGGATTTGGACAAATCAAAAAGATGGTCGGAGGGGGAGAACTCAGAGGTTCTATCACTGTAGATAGAAACCTGGCAGATCTAAGATGACAGGTTGGACGAAAACGTAAAAATACAAAACATGGAATTTTGGTGTGAAAATTTAGGTGGATCTTGGGATGCAAGGGCTGAACACGCCATAAAAAATTCAGATCAATCCAAGCTCGTGGATGAGACAGGCAATTCGTGGAAGTTGCTGTTGTCGGACGAAGATAGAACTGCAGAGACGGCTCGATGGCAGCACGAACGGCTGCGGCGGCGGCACAGATGATCACCGGAGGTGGGGGAAAGGAGATACCACTCTAGAATTGGGGTTTGGGAAGGGGAGAACATAAGGAGAGAGGGCTGGGGCGCAGCTAGCTTCAAACTTTCACAAAGTTTTCTGAATTTTATTGAATTTCATATGAAAATACAACATTTTATATGACTTACATCAAATGCAATGTGGACCCTTAGATCTAGGGAAGGGGAATCAAGGGCTGGGATTAAGTGTGAATCACACACAAAAAATATAAACTAATCCTAGTGGAATGGGGCGCCCCCTTGACTATATGTAAGGTTGAATGGGTAGGTTGAATGGTAGGTGGCCTACCTTGGACAAAATGGGCCACTTGTCTACCCATGTGGCATATGACTAGTCCAACCTTCTAGATGTCCACCTAGGATGGTTGACCAGCCCCACAAGATGACATGGACCAATGGCAAAGGGCTGAGGGCCCCCTTGCTGGTCCTACTACATAATTGCATAAAAACCCACACAATCTACGGGAGTGACGCATTGGCCGATAAAGCCATACAATTGCGCGTATACTTTCCCATGGATATAAACACAAACTAAAAGGACATAAATGTAATAAAAAAGGTACAGACTCGGTGTCGATTCCCATCAGGAATATTGGGCAATGAGGAGCCCAGAATTAGGTCGATAGCATGCTGAATATCCCGCATGGGTGGGAGTCCCTCGGGAAAAATATTAGCGAACTCCTGCAGAATAGGAATGACATCGGGTGGGAGTTCACCCTCGGGGTTCGGCTCCACCTCTCGGACCGTAATAGAAAATACAGGGCAGCCCCGACTAGCCTCCCGCTCCATTTCCTAGGAGCTAATCATCATCAACCTCCTAGTCGAGGGCTCGCCTGGGCCAGATGTAACGGTCATAGCCCGAGCTGGGGATGGGGTGCTGGGCCCGGGGATAGAAGGCTCCGGGGTATGAGGGCCAGTAGGACCCCTTACTGATGGGCTCTTGGGCTGATGGAGGTGGAGATTAATCGGTTGGCCAGCATGGTCGAATGTACAGGTGTTCGACCAGCCATGGAGTGTGACATCCCGATCAAATAACCACGGCCTACCAAGAATAATGCTGCCCACCTCCATGGGGAGGACATCACACCAGATATCATCACGGTAGGCACGGAACTGTAGTGGGACCAGACACCGCAGCCTGATCGGAATGGACGTGGAATCCACCCATGATACTCGATAGGGGCAAGGATGATCCACTGGTGTAAGACCAAGACTGGAGACAGTGCCTATGGAGATTGCATTGATGCAACTCCCACTATCGATGATCACCTTACAAACTTGCTTGCCCAGCCTACAGAATGTATGAAAGATAGTGGTCCGTCGCCAGTCATCACTGGCCTGTGGCTGGGTGAGAATACACTTAACGACCCCCAAGTGGGTATCGTCCGGATGCTGGGCATCCTAGCCATTACCTTCGGCCTCATAGTACTCGTCAGCTAGCTCCCGATCTGCTTCATTGCAGACTAACTCGAGGTCCGTAGGGGTGGTATCCTTGGCCTATGTGTCCCCAATGACAAGAGACTGGCGGGTGGGACACTGGTTGGCAAAATGGCCAAACCCATTGTAGCGATAACACTGCTACCGTGATCCACTAGGCTCCCTAATCATGGGTCCTTTCCCTTTATCCTCCCGACACATAGGAGGTGAAGGCAACAAAGGACGGGCCGGAGGTGCGGGTGCCGGTGGACGGGCTGTGGGTGCCGTAAGATGTTGGGGACGAGGAAGGTCCCTCGGGGGTGGAGGATGAGGCCTAGGAGCAAAAGGCTCGGGACGAGTGGGCTCCTGAGGTCGGGCCATGGGGGCCCTCGGATATGTGCCAGAAGAGCCACGGGGCTCGACACTACGAAAGGGAAAGGAGCCCAACCGATGGGGAGACTAGAACTCAGCCTCGAATTGCTCCAATTCGAGAGCAACCTGATACGCTTGTTCCAAAGTGGTCGCATTGCGGTGAAAAAGTTCGTATTGATAGTTTGGCCGCAGACCTCTCCGAAAGCGTGATATGGTCATGGTGCTCTCTTCCGTAACCCCACACCGCAAATAATACTCATCAAACTCGACGGTGTACTCGGTCACGGATCGGTTCCCTTGGGAGATACTTTGCCATTTGTCTATGAGACGTTGGTGATATGAGGAAGGAAGGAACTTCTCCCTCAATTTCATTTTCATCTCATCCCAAGTGCCGGTTAGGGGTTGACATCGCTGATTTAGCAGGCTCTCCACATTGGTCCAATAAGTTTGGGCCTGCCTATGTAGCTTCATCTTCACGTATCGAACTCTCCGGTGGTCCGTCATCTCAAACCACTCGAAGTACCGGTCCATGCTGGCCTCCCAATCTAAAAATACCTTCGGGTCTAAGGACCCGCTAAAAGTGGGATTGTCTGCACGCACGCCCCTAAGAATGCGGTCGTCATCATCGTCATCATGATTCCGTCGTTGATTCCGACGACCATATCCCCCTTGCTCATTATCAGATGCATAGTCAGCCACCTCATGCACCTGTTGCCTCCCAACATCTACCGCCTGAGCTCTTGGAGCAGCAGGTTGCTGAGCCCGCTCCTGTTGACCATTGGTCGGCGCGGGTTGCGCCTCTGCTGGGGCCCTCTCGAGGATGGCAATCCTCTCTACAAGACCCTGGATGGACTGGTCTGAAGATTCGGCCCGATCCTCGAGGGCTTTCATTCTCCCTTCTAGACGCGTCCCTATGCCATCTAGACGCGTACTAAGGCCATTCATACATGTGTCAAGATGATCCATAATGGCTTGGAACATCTCGACCGTCGAGGACTCATCGGAGCTACGGGCTCGAGAATCCGCCATAGGTGGTGGTGGCGAGTATTGGGTGCCTCGACGGATGGGCATGCAAAGACACACGAACTAGGAGACACAAACTGATGCAAACACTAACTAATGCACCTAGACCTAAACCAATATCCGGCACGTGGCGGAGTTAGTCGATCCGAAGATCACTCCCGTAAGTGTGTGGCCTTCCCGACAGGCGTAGCCTAACGTTTGGACAATACCTTTTAATATATCAAATTATCGGGATGAAATGCAATTTTAAAACACTTTTTTGTTTTGAAAATAATGATGATCCTAGACTCGACTTAGACCGTGCAAGACTTATGCAACGACTATCCTAGACTCGACTCGCTCTGATACCAAACTGATGCGGGATGGACATGGGGACCGACTCTAAGTGATATGGACCTCGGACTCTAAATGTATACACGACCAGCAACATACGAGCATGAGAGACACTAGGCCCAACACTAAGAGCTCCTATGGGCTATACGTCGCTAATAGAAACGCAAGCTCACTCATCATCCCAAGCGAGGGAAACGCGGATCGTGCACGGTTGAGGAACCGACAGAGTTAAGGGTAGTCCGACTCACTTCCGTGCTCGGATCGAGCCATGGGACGGGTCACTCTCTCACTCACAGCGGTGACATGGACTCACGGGCTAGAATCCTACGCTCTCACAGCGGCATATGACCATATACTAGCTAAGCAAAGTAATGCCAAGAAGTTACGATCGTACCTCCACGCTCCCGACGTGGGGAAGACAACGCCGGCCAAAACTGGACTCCCGGTTAACAAAGTTTTACTGTGGTACAACAATTTAACCCACTCCACGTAGGGAGATAAAAGGTCACATGTGGGGCCTGGGAGTCACGTGAATTGAGTTGATGGGCAGCATCTTGATGTCGCTCCGTCGGTGCCGAATCCGCGTTTTCGTGCTGTCCGAACGGAGCGATCTACGGGTTCGTGGGGCCCACGGACCACTCTGTCCTCCGAGACTGATGGGGTGGGTCCCGCTATGATGGAGACCCCTGGTGGCGCGCCTCCCTGGATGGCGGTCGGACGGGAATGCCAGTCGTAGGCCGATCGGCTCTGATCTCCAAGCTTTGGAGTTGCTGCCCACGGATTGGTTGCTTCTATTTTACAGCGCGCGATCCGGCGAGATCGGCTGCTGCGATCAATCCTGACGTCATATTGATGCACAGAAGGTATCGTTGGAAAGCGCTTTCGAAGTAATTCGATCTAGGGCCAGAGAGGCAAATTGGATCTACACGGATCTGGCCTTAGTCGATTTTTGAAGTTGCTGTTGGACAGGGTCTGAAATCTCAGGGCAGCAGTGACGTTTCCTGAGAACTGCCATTGACCGCGGGGTAGACCTCAGATTCAGACCTTGAGCTCTTAATGAAAATTTTAGAGGGGAGAGGGAGGAAAACGGAAATAATTTGTATGATCGAGTTTGTGGAGATTTGGATGGGGAAAGCTATTTTAAACTGGCAGGTGGTCGGATCTAGACAGGAGCAGACAGAACTGAAGGGGATCTGAAAATGATTTTTAGAAAATAGGTGGAGGCCTGTGGAAATTACACGAAAATTCTTGAGTGGTGAAGAGGGTGGACATAACCTCCAGTAAATTTGGGTGTTCCAGAAAAATTCAAAAGGAGATCCGGAGATGGGAAACTCCGGGTGGCTGTGGATCTAGACTGAAAACAGGCAGATCTAGAAGGAAAAGATTGACGAAAATGGAAAAAATGGAAATTAGAAGTTGGAAGCCCAACTAATTTTTATGGGACGTGGGGGGAACCTCTGGAACTTACCCTGAAAGTTTTAGCTCAAGAAGAGTCCTTGGCTGGGAGCAAAAATTCGTGGAAGGGGGATCTATCCTGGATGGACAGAACTCTGGTGAACACGACGATGGTGCGATGGCGGGACAGTGGCGGCGACGACAATCTCCGGAACCGATAGAGGAGGCTTCACACCTCATGAATACAGCCTTCTCAGCTGTAGAAGGGGGAGAAAGGAGAGAGAGAGAGGGGCGGGCCTTGCTCTTTGGAGGAAATTCCTGATTTTTTTTATTCATTAATGCCAATCAAATGAAACTACAAGGTATTTATGTGAAATGACAAAAGACACTCATTAACCCTAGATCTAGGGTTGGGGAGGGTAAAAGAGAGAGTCCACAAACTATTTCTCCAATGTGGTTTGGGCCAAATTAAAATAAAAATTCAAATCCTAATTTAATATACTAAATGGGGGGCGCCCCCGTGACTTCTTGGTTCCCATTTTGATTTTTATTCCCCTTTCTCCCCCACTTGGCCCACCCTTCTAGAAGCCCACCATTGGAAGGTTGACTCACCCCACATGGGCCCTAGGGATGAGGTGGATCAATGGGGAAGGGATAGGGGGCCCGCGGGACCCGGGGATCCCAAATTACACATAAACCCATGTTACAATCTAAATGACAATCTGAATAAAACTAAATAAACACACTTGACACACAAGTAAAGTCCCAGTAAATACTAGAAATATCGAGACTCAAGGGGGAGTCTCCATGCTATCTCCGAGCCAGATGGAAGCCGTTGTAGCTCGGGTGGTGCTCCGCGTACGGTACCGGTGGCTCGCCGACTTGTGCCGCTCGTGTGCTCTGGTGTCCGCACCAATTATACCCCTACAAAAGCCTCTTCATACCACATACAAACATTGATATAAACCCTAAGGGAAAAGTGGTAAAGAACACAAGCAATCGGATCTCAAACAAATGGGTTCGCAGTCAGATCCGGAAATCCCAATCGGAATGCTCGGAACAAGTGTCGACTCATAGAGTCGACTCTTGTTTGGCGAGTGTTCTGCCAGAACACAAAAATCAGAACTCAGTTGAAAAGTGTCGACTCTTGAGGTGGACACTTTTTCAGACTTGTTCTAAACTGTGAAGAAAATAGCATACAAGGTGAAAGGTGTCGACTCTTGAGGTCGACACTTTTTCACGATAGTTCTGTCTGCACTAAAATAGCTAGACCCACCTGAAAGTGTCGACTCTAGGAGTTGACACATTCTACCTGCATTTGTAAAAACAACGCACAGCAGGGAGTAGTGAAATAAGTGTCGATTCTTGAGGTCGACACTTTTTCTGACATGCTTAAAACATCGATAAAATCAATTGAAACACCACATTTTCTCAATCAAACTTAAAGATCAATCAATTACACACTTGCGAAAGAGATTGCCAAGGATTAAACAAGATTTGAGCCATAACCATCCTATCCACATAAAATTGCAATTAAACAATTATTCTTACCATGACTTTCAGAATTTGAGAGTAAATTCCACAATGAACCTGCACTAATACATATTGTCATTCATTTCAAACTTAAAGCATAACAAATGAGATTCTCAATCACTCTGGCAAGGCTTGGTCCATCCTGCATGTTTAAGAACCTCAACATCATGTTAAAACAAATAAGAATCACTCAATGCATTCTATAATGTCTGTGCATAAGAACTCATGGTCAATGCATATAAGAAGGTTGGGTCGGTGCAAGAAGCAGCAAGGTTTGTGCAATGTTGAACAACGTCCGTGCAAGTTATATCACACATAAGGCTCACTCTCATGAAAGATTCATCAATTTAAACATTTATCAACCATGTATTCAATACAAATCAGCAGCATAGAGCCATGTATCTTCGTCAAAACAGCCCGGGGCACAACAATCTCCCCCTTTTTGACGAAGATAAAACCCTTTGAAAAATCACAAGGATTTACATGAAAGAACCAATCCCATTCAAAATATGAAATCAACAGCTCAACATGCAAACTTTATTAGTCCCCCTTTTTGTCAGAGTCGAATAGAGGATTATGGAAAGCAGGGAAGCAAAATCGGATATTCATAGTT
The DNA here is from genome assembly GCA_022559845.1 of Amorphophallus konjac. NCBI lineage: Eukaryota > Viridiplantae > Streptophyta > Magnoliopsida > Alismatales > Araceae > Amorphophallus > Amorphophallus konjac. The sequence goes on along the minus strand of CM040124.1, from coordinate 269,179,923 downwards.
AACTCAATGATGCACATGAAAAGCAAGGAATGAACATTCAAGCACAGATGCATTCATTATTGTATATAGTATCAAGCATGTTCTATATGAACAGGTTAAGAAATATGCTATCGACCGAGAACATGAGTTTCATGAGCAATAGTAAAAGGGTAGTGCTTACAAGAAGTGGTACTACATTACCCATCAAATATGACTAATTCAAAATGTACATTCACACAATCACTCCTTAGATGTATATGTGAAGTATGAGCAATGAAATTTAATCAATATGGATTTTCAGATTTTCTAAGGAACACAAATAGGAACTTTCTTCCCTACACTTCCATACACGTGCTCGACTTTTGGTAGCTTTACACAACCCCAAGATTATTTTCAACGAATTTTTTATTGTTTTTAAATAACAAGATGACTAACCTTTTGACGAGAGTTATACCCTTTGTTTCAGGGGTATTTCCCGGTTACTCAGTATCGTCACTTATGATAATGTGGATAAGACACTTTTCAATGCGAGTTTTCTCCTTTATTTCGGGGAGATTCCTGATTACTTGGTGCCAAATCACACTTATTTATATATTTGGTTGGGCTGACAACGTTTTCCTCACGAGACACACAATTTCTATGTAGGGGATCAAGAGCCCTTAAATGTGTTGAGTGGAATAGGTGAAATCCTTATTAGTTAGAGTCATTAATCTCATAGGTGCAATTGGTGTGAGAGATTGCATAGAATGTAAGAGATGAATTAGTCTTTTCATAGTGATGTCTTCCCCTATGTGTATGCACAATTATAAAAAGGACCTCCCCCTTAATATGTGCCATGTAACAACTTGTCTAAGTCAAAGCAATTTTATTTAGCAAGGGAGTAACGTCATAGGAGATATCAAAACTGAAAGGTGTGTATATTATATACACTCAAGCATGTATCAAAATGGAATACTCAAGCAAGTTGATTACCGGTATGTGGCAGAGAACGTAGGTCCGAAGAGCACCATCGCGTATGAGGAAAGCTTCTAGTTGGACATAATCCAACTTTCGACAATCGCCATTTGATATACCGGAAATCATGACATTCAGGCACACAAGTATGAAGTATCTGTATTTATGTACATGCGGATGCGAAAAGATAAAAGCATGAATGAAAATCAAATTGTTATTCACTGTGATATTCACAACAAAAAAGGTTTTAAATGTAAACTCCATGGAAAGGTTCCTTATATGCAAAAAGTAAAGCAGTATGCATAGTCTCATTATGAAAAGTGTAAAGTGTGTATATACAAAGTAAATTCAAAAGATTTAACTATCAAACCTGCACACTCTTAATTCTCTCCTAAGAAAGCAAAACTGATCAGAGTTGAGAGGTTTTGTAAAAATATCTGCAAGTTGGTGTTTTGTGTCAACAAAAACTAGCTCAAAATCACCTTTATTAATATGATCTCTTATGAAGTGATGTTTAACCTCAATGTGTTTAGTGTGAGAGTGTTGGATGAGATTTTTGGATAGATTTATTGCAGACGTGTTATCACACATGATGGGAGTGTTTTTCAAATAAAAACCAAAATCTATCAATTGATGTTGGATCCATAGAACTTGAGCCGCACAATTGCCTGCAGCCACATATTTGGCTTTAGCAGTTGACAAGGCCACACAATGTTGTTTCTTTGAGGCCCATGAAACCGTGCAACCCCCTAGAAACTGACAGTGACCGCTTGTGCTCTTACGATCCATTTTTCATCCAGCATAGTCAGAATCAGTGAAAGCATGCAAGTCAAAAGAATTATTCTTAGGATACCACAAACCAAGGTCATGTGTACCATTCAAATACCTGAAAATTCTTTTCATGGCAGTAAATTGAGAATCCCTGGGACAAGATTGATATCTTGCACAGAGATAGACACTAAAATGTATGTCAAGCCTACTAGCGGTCAGATATAACAATGAACCTATCATACCCCTAAAAAGTTTTTGATCAACTTTGTTACCTTTCTCTTCTTCCAATTTCAGTGAGGTGGACATGGGTGTAGCAAATTGTTTGGCTATTTTCAGTTGAAATTTCTTCACTATTTTTTATGTGTGCTTCTTCTGGTTGATGAAGATGCCATCGTCCAGTTGTTTTATTTAAAGTCCCAGAAAGAAGTTCAGCTCCCCCATCAAGCTCATCTCGAACTCTCCCTGCATGAGTTTGGAAAATTCATCATTCATTTTCAAATCTGAGGCTCCAAAAATTATCTCATCTACATAAACTTGAATAATCAAGGCATGTTCATCACAAGTTTTAGTAAACAACGTTTGATCTATATTACCTCGTTTGAAGCCATTATCAATAATAAATGAACTTAAACGATCATACCATGCCCATGGAGCCTGTTTTAATCCATGCAGTGCCTTGTCCAATTTGTAGACGTGGTCTGGAAATTTATCATCTTCAAAGCCCAGCGGTTGCTCCACGTATACTTCTTCCTTCATGATCCCGTTGAGGAAGGCACTCTTGACGTCCATTTGAAATATCTTGATGTTCATGTGACAGACATAAGCAAGTAAGATTCTCACATCTTCTAGTCTAGCCACAGGAGTGAAAGATTCATCAAAATCGATACCAAATTCTTGGGAGTAGCCTTTGGCTACCAACCTTGCCTTATTCCTCACCACCAACCCATCTTCACTAAATTTGTTTCAGAAAACCCACTTAGTTCCGATTATGGGGGTGATTACCAGGCCGGGGCATGAGGAACCACACCCGATTCCTTTTGAATTAGTGTAGTTCTTCTTGCGTGGCGAGAACCCAAGAATTATCATTCAGAGCATCATCTAAAGATTTAGGTTCAATGCTAGAAAGTAAGGCTAAATTGTCATGAATTTCAACTTCCCTCATTGAAGCCCGTGTCCGAATTTCTTCATCCACATCGCCAATCACATTCTCCAAAGGATGGTTTTTAAGTGTTGTCCATTGGTGTGATAGAGTCAGATGTACTTGTTCCTCTTGTTGCTCTTGCTCCTTTTCTTTCTCTTTTTCTTGATTTTTATCTCCTGCCTCACCTTGTTGGCTCGACTCTCCTCTTTCTACATCACTCTCACCTGTAACCAGAAAATGATCATCATCATTTGATTTTCCCATGGTGTATTCATCAACTACTATTTGTGGACTCTCCTCGACAACAAGAGTTCTAGAATTATAAACACGGTAAGCTCTAGATGATAGAGAATACCCGAGGAAAATCCCTTTATCACTTTTAGCATCAAATTTTTCCAAATTATCCTTACCATTGTTCAAGATATAACAAATGGATCCAAATGGTTTAAAATGTGATATGTTGGGTTTCTTACCTTTGTACAGCTCGTAGGGAGTTTTCTTAAGGATCGGTCTTATCATTGCCCGATTCGTAATGTAGCAAGCAATATTCACTGCTTCTGCCCATAGATACCGTGGAAGACCATTTTCAGGTAGCATGGTATGCGCCATCTCCACAAGCGTCATGTTCTTCCTTTCGACCACTCCGTTCTGTTGCGGGGTTCTAGGTGATGAGAATTGATGCTCGTACCCCTGCTTCCTGTAAAATTCTCAAACTCATGATTTTCAAATTCTTTGTCGTGGTTACTTTGGATTTTCTGAATTGAATAACCCTTTTCATTTTGAACTCTTACGCAAATATCAATGAATTCTTTGCATGCATCACTCTTGTTAGCTAGATACAAAACACATGCATATCGTGAAAAATCGTCGACAATCACAAATCCATAAAGCTTCCCTCCAAGACTGTGAGTCCTGGTGGGACCAAACAAGTCCAGATGTAACAATTGAGTGGTTTTTCAGTAGAAATAATATTTTTTCATTTAAAAGAGGTTGTGGTTTTTTTTCCTTTATTGCATGCTTCACAAACTTTTGAAGTTTCAAAATTTAAGCTAAGAAGACCTCTAACTAAGCCATGTTGATTCAGCTTCCTAATGACATTAAAACTGGCATGCCCAAGACGGCGATGCCACAACCAAACATCTTCATTCTTATTAGCAACTAAGCACAAATTTTCAAATGCAATTTCATTAAAGTCAACATGATATGTGTTGTTACTCCTCACTCCTATGAATTTGATTTCATGTGAATTAGCCTCAACAATTGTGCAGTGATAAGATTCAAATATGACCTTGTGACCCTTGTCACATAGTTGACTTATACTTAACAAGTTATGGTGAAGACCTCTAACAAGTAAAACATCTTTGATGCAGTGGTGGAGATCCTTACCAATTCTCCCAATGCCTATTATCTTACCTCTATCATGTCCGCCAAAAATTACCGTTCCACCATTTTTCTCTGTTAGGTCTGCAAAAAATTGTTTATTTCCCGTCATGTGCATAGAGCATCCGCTGTCTAGGTACCATTTATTCTCAGTCACCTTCATGCAGACCTGTACCAATAAGCAAACGAGCTCATTTTGATTTGGGTACCCAAGCAAGCTTAGGTCCCTTGATGTTAGTATTCACAAAAGTTTCACTATACTTGCTGACATCATACTTCATTAATTGGCATATGTACATGTCATGCCCTACTCTCCCACAATAAAAACAAGTGGGTCTCTTCCTACCAAAATTTTTCTTATTATTTACATGTGTAGAAGTATAGGGGAAACGAGAATTAACAGTTTATGTATCATTGTGTGTGTGTGAACACTCTCCATGATATGGTGAACTCTTAACAGCATAATGAAAAGTATTTTTGTTGCCATGCATGAAATTTAAACTCTTCACACCTTGTCTTTCCTTTCCCTTCAACATCTTTTCATTAGCATTTTTCATTTCATCCAAATCTATGATGAGTTTTCCATTTCTCTTCTTCAATTGTTCCTTGACTTTCTCACATTCGACCATTTTAACATTCAATTCTTCCAGCTCCTTTTTTAACTTATCATGCTTTTCTTGGATTTCATCTTTGATCTTGAGTGCATTTTGTTTCTCTACCGCTAAGCATGAAATTTCATCTTCAAACAAAAGCAATTTTGATTCCAGAGTATCATTGACATTTTTGAAGTTTTTAACTTTCATGTTAAATAAACTACATTTCTCACACGAATTAGATGAGTGCATTATGGCATGAATTTTCTTCCTTAAGGTTTTATTCTCATTTTTGACTCGTTTGTATTTTTCATCCAATTCCTCATATGCAAGTTCCCATTGATCATTTGTGATAAACTCTGAATCAGAAATTATCTGTTCGTGATTGCTCTTGGCCATGAGACACATATTCTTCGCCAGTTCTTCAATGTCTTCTTCTTCATCGGACGTAGGCTCATCCTCGTCCTCATCGCTCCACGTTGCTTTCATTGCTCTTGGCTTCTTGCCCTTAATCGCTTTTCCTTTCTTCTTCTGCAACTCGGGGCATTCACCTCTCATGTGCCCCATCTTCTTGCACTCGTAGCACATTACTTCAGCCGCTTTTAGTGGTTCATTCTTTTGCTTCGGCTGCTTGTTTTCTTTATTGAACTTTCCGCCAAATCTTCTCCTTTGGCGCAAAAACTATCTAACTTTTCTTCTCAACATGGCAACTTCCTCATCGTCAGTGGTTCCCATTGAATCCTCTTGGCTTGAGATGTACTCCGGGTTTACCTTTAATGCGATGGACTTCTTCTTCTTCGTGTCCTCTTCCGTCGTCTTTATGTTAATCTCATAGGCCATTAAAGACCCTATGAGCGCATCCACGATGAGAGTAGACAAATCCTTTGAATCCTCTATCACGGTTGCCTTGGTGTGCCAGCTTGGTGATAGGGACCTCAGCACTTTCCTTACCAAATCCGTATCTTTAAACTCCCTTCTGAGTGACTTCAACCCATTTGTGATCTTCATGAGACGTGCGAACATCTCAGAGATATTCTCTTCCTCTTTCATATGGAATAGCTCGTAATCTCGGATCAACATGTTCACTTTCATTTCCTTGACCTCTGTGGTGCCTTCATAAATTAGCTTGAGCTTGTCCCACATTTCTTTCGCACTGTTGCACATAGAAACGCGAGCATATTCATTTGGGTGAATAGCACAATGAATAATATTTAATGCATTAAAATTCATAGTGGCCTTCTTGATACTATCATCATTCCACATTTTCTCATCCGGGGGTAGAGTGTACGGACCATTCTTAATGACAGTCCATATTTCATGACTTCGAGCACATAGAAAGATAGTCATCCTATTCTTCCAATAGGGGTAGTTACTACCATCAAAGAAAGGTGGCCTATGAATAGAATGCCCTTCGGGCATTAACCCCTTGTTAAGATTGTTAGCCATTTCTAACAAATCTCTCTAAACCGCGAGGTTACTAGATGAAAATAGAGCCGAGGCTCTGATACCAATTGTTGGCCCAGTTAGGAAGGCAATCGAGAGGGGGGTTAATTGATGCCCACCCTTTTTAACAAAATAAGATTTCACTACACAGATTGTAGAACAACGATGACACTTTCTCAATAGAATGTAAGAATTATGAAATGAGAAATATAGCTTCTCCAGGTTTAGATTAATGTGCAATGATAATCATCCAACCACTCACAGCTCTCCAGCGCAAAACAATGTTCACTCGGATAAAAATAACGATTCGGACAATGATGAAACTCACAGCTCACCGATTCACACTCGTAAAACGAACAGATAGAGTATAACAACAATCACATACAAAGCAATCCACGGCACAAGCAGTTTTTAGGTGGTTCGGACGCACCCAAGTGTCATCCTACGTCCACCCCTCTCAACTCAAAAGGATTCCACTATCAACGTTGCACGACAGCAGCAACCACCACACACACACGGGAGCGACGGCCCACCACACGTGGGTTCTCGCACTACAACGAGAGACTGCACACACGGAGCACGCTCTGAAAACATTTAAGAAGAAAAGGATATGAAAATACAACACCCAATTCAAGATTAACACTCTTTGCTCCAAGATAACTAAGAAAATGGATTGACAAGATCTTCCCCTTTGATATTCACACAACTAGGAGAAATAAGAAGGGTGCACTAGAATGATAGAACCGAGAGATGGAAGAAGCCGGTCTTGTAGAATCAAACGCCCAAAGCAGTGGATGACAAGGAAGCCGGCTGTGGCCTCCAGATAGAAGCTCGGGCACGTGGAGAACAAACTCGGCAGCGTCTTCTTCCTTCTCCAACAAGTGTGCGAAGCCCCTTTCTTCTCCTGCAAGAAGGATGAACACGTTTGACTCCCAAAGATACATCTTCCGATCGGACAAGGGCGGCTATGTATAGTGAAGAGCAATCAAGCCATTAAGACCATTATACCCTTGTAAAATCCTCTTCATACCACATACAAACATTGATATAAACCCTAAGGGCAAAGTGGTAAAGAACCCAAGCAATCGGATCTCAAACAAATGGGTTCGTAGTCGGATCTGGAAATCCCAATCGGAATGCTCGGAGCAAGTGTCGACTCATAGAGTCGACTCTTGTTTGGCGAGTGTTCTGCTAGAACACAAAAATCAGAACTCAGTTGAAAAGCGTCGACTCTTGAGGTCGACACTTTTTCAGACTTGTTCTGTTCTGTGAAGAAAACAACATACAAGGTGAAAGGTGTCGACTCTTGAGGTCGACACTTTTTCACGATAGTTCTGTCTGCACTAAAATAGCTAGACCCACCTGAAAGTGTCGACTCTAGTAGTTGACACATTCTACCTGCGTTTGTAAAAACAACGCACATCAGGGAGTAGTGAAATAAGTGTCGACTCTTGAGGTCGACACTTTTCCTGACATGCTTAAAACATGGATAAAATCAATTGAAACACCACATTTTCTTAATCAAACTTAAAGATCAATCAATTACGCACTTGCAAAAGAGATTGTCAAGGATTAAACAAGATTTGAGCCATAACCATCCTATCCACATAAAATTGCAATTAAACAATTGTTCTTACCATGACTTTCAGAATTTGAGAGTAAATTCCACAATGAACCTGCACTAATACATATTGTCATTCATTTCAAACTTAAAGCATAACAAATGAGATTCTCAATCACTCTGGCAAGGCTTGGTCCATCTTGCATGTTTAAGAACCTCAACATCATGTTAAAACAAATAAGAATCACTCAATGCATTCTATAATGTCTGTGCATAAGAACTCATGGTCAATGCATATAAGAAGGTTGGGTCGGTGCAAGAAGCAGCAAGGTCCGTGCAATGTTGAACAACGTCCGTGCAAGTTATATCACACATAAGGCTCACTCCCATGAAAGATTCATCAATTTAAACATTTATCAACCATGAATTCAATACAAATCAGCAGCATAGAGCCATGTATCTTCGCCAAAATAGCCCGGGGCACAATAGTTTGGTTGATGCATGAAGAAGGGTCGGTGCATATGTGAGATGAGTCGACACACATATGGGTGAGGTCAATGCATGCATTAGGTCGGGGTGGTTGCTAAGTCGGTGCATGAATATGCATAGGATGCTGGCCAAGTCGGTGCAGGAACACACACGGGACGGTGGCTAGGTCGGTGCAGGAACACACACGGGACGGTGGCTAGGTCGGTGCAGGGAGTGCATTGACGTTAGGGTAGGTCGGTGCAGCTTGCTGAAGTAGATGCATGAAGAAAGGGGTGTGGTCTGTGCATACATAGGTGGAGTTAGCGTAAAATGACGCGGTGCAGCATTAAGGATAAAACGGCGCGCCCAGGGCGCGTCGGGTGGAGGCCAAGGGAGTTGAGTGAGATTATGAGTGTTGGGCTAAAACGGCATGGGGGGGGCACAGGAAATGGGCGCGCCGATTTAGGGGCGCGCCGGATTAGGGCAAGTTTGGCTAGTTTGGGCTTTAATGAAATGCCCGACAAATTTCTTAGAACTTTGATGGTAATTAGGAAGATTAAATGGTTTAATCAGCTCCCAAATGTCTTGTGAACATAACAAGTCTAGACTTATGCGAGGTTCCTACTCGAGCATAGTCTAAAGTATACTTATAGCTGAAAATTCGTTCAGTTCAGACTAAGTATTCAGCCAAAATTTTGGCAGCACCTCCCCATGCCCAGGGGGTGCGGGGGTGAAGTGGAGATAGTCCCACAGTATCTGGGGTACTCTCCTTAAAGCCGGGAGTGCCAAACGGTGACCGACAGACTTCAATGGATGGAAAATCTCGAGTGCTAGCCTATGAGGGGCATCAACACTCGACGAGTCGAGAACATTATTAAGGGACGGCCGAGATAGGAGGGTACCTCGAGGGCTAGCCTACGAGAGGTACCTTTCCCACAGCCACCACTATTCCCGAAGGAATGTGGATTTGATGTCGGGCTAAGAGTCCCTTTCAATATTCACCCTCTGGCGATCTGTAGAGATACATGTCATTACATGACATGTCTCTTTAGACCCCGTGGTGATGTGGAAACTCCGATGGGGAATGTTCCCCCTCCCCGGGCAATGAGCCCCTCGGGAAAACAGGCAATCAAATGCGATACATATGCAGAACACACCCAATCGATAAGTTGACGACAACTGATTATGTGTATATGTATGCATCATAGCCAACTGGTTAGCAGAGAGGTTGACAAGTTAGACCGAGGGTTAGCAGATTAGCCAACAGACTAAGACACTGAAGGGAGCAAATGATCGAATAGTTTAGTGGCTTCTGCAACATGAACGGTTATGATATTCATGAATTTTTGGAGATGGCCCCTTCCCCTAGCCCATAGCCACGACCAGGGAAGCACCGAGGAGCCGTTTCCGGGGCTGAAGGGGAGTGCACTTATATACACGCCTCCGGTTGGGAGAAAACATATGGGCATACAGAATACTCGATGCGGTCTACGCAATAAAAGGACCCCGAGGAGGGGATCATTACTGTAGGCCCTTTGGGATGACCCAGGGCATATTCAACACTGCGAAGAAAACATCTACACGAAGACAAATAGAATACTAGGAGTCGAATACAACCACGGGAAGAAATGGGGGAAAAAGGGCACAGGAAACATTATTCTACTCAACATCACAGCATTATTATCAAAATGGATCATCACCACACAGATTCAGGACGGCATGCCGTTGTCGCTCAAGACCGGTCGGCGATTACATGGACAGGGATGAACCCCTTTTCGTGTAGAAAGGGGAAGACAGAACGAACCCCAAATAATAAAAAAAGGGGGGGGGAGGCTCATATCATCACCCCCCCAACCTCATACATTCACGGAGGATTACAGGGGAAGTAACAGTGGGAATGACCAAGAGAGGAACTACCGGAACCCACCTGCAGGAACAGAGTATCATCGATGGAGGCTTCTTCCCCGCCAACAGGCTGCTTCAGGTGGGTGGACAGGAGAAGTGGCGCTCTGACTCACTCTCAGGAATACCCCTCTTTCTTCGCCCCTAAGCCTATTTCCTTTTCTCTCTAATTATATTCGATCCCTTCGTCTCTCTTCTTCCTTCTTCTATTCTTCTTTTTTCTTCTATTCTTTTTCCTTCTTCTATTCTTTTTTTTTCTTGGCCGACGATTGGCCCATGTATAGCACGCTCGACGTGTGATTACTCCCCGATGTGGGGTGAGCGCGCTGTAGAATCACCAGATCATGTTTGCGCGCCGGGACGGGAGTGCGTCGGAAAGAGGGGCGCACTGGATATTGGCACGCCGATTTAGGGGCATGCCGGATTAAGCCGATTCATCGTGTTTGTTTGACACGAGGCAGATAGTGGGCCCCAGATAGGCTCCGGTAGTCATTGTGATCCTTCATGTTGCCCCGGTCTTGCAAAGCCATGGCGTGAAGCATTGATAACCCTTTCGGGCCACTGAACAGCTGCTTTCAGAACCTCGTGCATCTTTAGCTCGAACACGCTGGTTTTCCGCTGAGCGCTTTCTCGGGGAGTGGGATACCACCCGGAGCGCTTCTGCCTCGACTGGGCAATCATTCTGTCATTAACGGGCCTAGTTTATCGAGAAGCCGTGCCCGTACTTGGCCGTCCGGGACTTCTGCCGATGAAGCCTCCGATTCCTTGGTTCTGAAAGGGCCAAAGGTGCTTTATCACCTTGGGAGAATTTTCTTTCAGGTATCGAGCCACCAAGTACGCCCTTGTCCTTGGTCGGACAACAGATGTTGCTCATGCGGCATGACCGAGTCGATACCGGTTCATTGGGCAGGCTTGTCGGCACTGCCGGTTTGTTGTGGATTCTTCTCGATTCTCCCGAGGTGAAGTCCATGGTGTTCATACCGAGTGACCTGAGGCTCCGACAGCTCGAGAAGGCTTCGGTGCATTGGTGTCCTTCGGCTTCTTCGCTTCAGCGGGCCGCATCATTTCTGTCATTTTAGGCTTGGTTGCCATCGAGTATCTTTTGAGTGGCAATAAATGCCCCCCAGTCGCGGGTGCTGCGAGCAAGGCACGAGTGAAGCGGCACCAGTGGATGAGCTCCGTTTGGGCAGATTTCCCATATGGATGACATAAGATTGGAATGACCCTTAAACCCGGCGTGGTGGTTAATCCGGCGCGGCCATGGGGCTTTGGTTAATATGGCACGGCTCTTTTTGATGCGCCCTTTGAAGTGAAGAGGGTTAATACGGCGCGCTATTTAGCGCGTCGGATTAACCCAAGGGGGTGAGTTGAATTCAAATTTGGGCGGGAGAAGCAAAAATGGCGTGTCCTTTAGCGCGCCAGATTAAGCCCATCGAAGTCCCCCTATAACTTCTTCTTTCTTCTCTTTCTTTCTCACTTCAACTTCATTTGCATCTCAACTTTCTCTCTCTTCCTCCTCCTCTCGAGTGCGGCGGCGATAGTAAAGAGTGGTGAGTGAGGATTTGGGGTCTAACCCCTTATTTTCTAGTCCTCGGGAGGCTCCTTGTAGGCTTGTCCTCAGAGTTGCACCCCTGTGTGTCCTATTCGGCCCCGACGTGATGCCCACAGCCCCTTTCAGGGATCGTCACTTAGTGTATGAGTTCCCGCTTTGCTCTGGCAAACTCTCGGGCTGGGGAGACTCTATCGGATTTTCGTCAGAGGGACTTTGTCTTCAGTAGCTACTTTCTGACATTGTTTGCTTTCTTTCATATCTATTTTTGATGCAGGTACCATGGCATCTGATTTTTCTTCCTCCTCCCGTGCTGTGGTGACATGGAGGGATATTCATTCTTTGGATAGAGGCCATGGCAAGCTGGCCATAGTGGCAGAGTCCTCTAATTCGGAGACCGAGACGGTGGACACAGACCGCCTGCTGATCATTGGGAGTGACTCTTTCAAGTATGAATGCCCTGACGGCTGCAGAGTAGATCATCCCAAGGACAAGCACTTGATGTCTTTCCTGAAGCGATTCAACCTACAGGGAAAGTGGGATATGTTCCTTGTTCGGAAGGCTGAGCTAGCACTACTTGAGGGGCGGGACAGCCTTACTGATTTTGTTGTGAGGGGAAGACTCATATGTCTGCCCTGTGAACACAGGAAGTGGGGTGTTGTGCTGGGACTTCAAGAGCTGTCTCCACAAGACGGGCTGTTGACCAGGGCCCCTGAGTTTGTTCCTGCCAGGTGGAACGAGACTGCGGGTCGTTTAGACCAGGAGAAGCCGTCCTTTGGTTTGTCATTGGCCCCGCTAAAGTGGGGGTACCGAGATGAGCCGTTCTTGTTAGACTGCTTAGCAGTTCGGTTCAAGCACCATATTTCTGTGGGGTGATTTGCCGATTTGAAGGCCATCGACACCCACGCTTTCAGGCCAAGAGTAGTAGAATTCAACAGATTTTGTCTTGAAGCACTATGCACCTATTTGATTAGAGCAGGTGTGTATCATAGCATATATGCATCGAGATACCACTATCCCATCTCAAAGGGTCTCTGTTGCGGTATGATTGAGGTGTTCTGTCCGGAGTACAACAACTTTTACACTTCGGAAGGACAGGCATCATTGGACCTTTGAAGTCTCTCACAGTTAAGCGTCCTCCTGATTGATGGTGTGCCGTATAAGGAAGTCGGCTGGCTAGATTGGGTGAAAGATCAGACGGACGGTGAAGGGAGATATTTGACTGGTTTCACCTACCGCTATCTGATGAAGGCATATCATAGCCTTTGCCGTTCCCCGCATGATACCAAGGGGGTGCGGAAGCCTGGAGAGAAGAGACGTGTGCGGATGGGCACATGGCTTCAACATTTCTTCAGAGGGGAGCAGAAATACACAGATTTTCCTTCGGTAGTGCCGGCTCCCGTTCAACGGAGGAAAAGGGTTCGGTGACAGGCTGCTTTCCCTTCGACTTCGGAGGGAGGACAACCAGGAGGGCCCAACCCTAGGGGTGTTGACGCAGTTACACATTACATTGCGTTCTTGACTTATTGGATTTGCTCCTTCGCTCTCCCGCAAGGTGACGAGAGCGTGATCAGGGCAGAGGCTATCTATCCTGCCTGCTTGATGGCCTGGGGCATGAAGCTATTGCTTTGCCCAGTTGCACTATGTTTAATATATAAACTGTTGGGAGACTTGCATCGCTCGCGCCTTCTCAAGAATCTTCGGGGAGTTGGCCCGCTGCATTTCTTTAATGCCTAGGTCTACACTCTCTTCCCGGAGGCTGCTCCTCGGTCGCTTCAGTCGGTGTAGTTGGTTCCCAGGATGATAGAATTTGGCAGTGTTGAGCCGACCCGAGTGTTAGACCAACTCTTTGCTATTCGTGGCAAACTAACGAAAGTCCCATTGGATTCCCTAGGGGTTCTGCACTTTTGGAGTCTGGCTGATCACTATAGTCCATTGGTGAACAGGATGAGGGAGTGCCATCTGGGCGAGGTAGAGGAATATGTTCACCCCATTTCTGAAGCCAAGTGCACGAGGCCAATTTTGGAGTCAGAGCTAATTGATTGGGCGCTGTCCATAAGGCCGAGCATCCTGGTTTTCCACAAGAGTGGCATTTTATGGCTGGAGCCTTATTATCCTTTTCGATTTAGTCAGAATTTTGGCTATGATCAGCATATTCCAGCTACTTCCACTCAATTCGCGCTACCGAACAGGGCCCGAGCTGGCCAAGTGTCGAACGACGAGGCCCACATATGGTGGGACTATTTTCATCCCCGAGAGGCAGCTTCATTTAGAGTTTCGGCCCCCTAACGCTTTCCCCGTGTAACTCCAGAGTGCATCAAATGGTGGAATGTGCGCACGGGCTTCTATAGGAACTCAAGGAGAGAATGTTGGGCTGTTGCAGAGTGCAGATTTTTGGATTCCCAGCCGGTGCCTACTTTGGACATTGACCCGGCTTACTTGAAAAGGTTGAAATCCTGGACAAACACTGTAGTGTTGAGCTATCTGGAGCCGCGCAAGGTTGCCAAACACCATTCATCCAAGATCGAACCGAGCTGCCAGAGATCAGCAAGGATGGTTTCTTGAGGACACTTCAAGGCTTATGCCGCGTGAGTGGTGAGCGACTGATCCACCAACAGATTGCTTTGCCAGTGGAGAATGATCAACTTTATCCTTACAGGACTTTCATCAGGAGAGAAGACCGACGGTCGGAGCTTTACGAAGGCACTCCCTGGTTGTTTGCATTGCTGTGCTCTTACGGACTTTCAGTGGGTGGCCCTAGTGAAAGCATACTAGGCCAACCCGTTCTCCTTTCTTTCAAGTATGCCGACGGATGGGGGCTAGACCACCTCGGCATGTATTATCATCTATCTTCACGTGGCCATGCGGACTTTGCGTTGCTGGCCGAACAGTGCGAGGTGATAGGGGGCATATGCTAGTTGATTCGCGAAGCTGCCTCCAGGGACAAGGAGCCTTCGTTGTTCTACTGGCCACTTTCTCCCTTTTATATGGGACCAACAAGTATCTTTCTTTCTTTTGTCTTCAGCTTTGGGCTTTCCTATTTCCTGTTGTGTATGTCATCTCTTCTCTTTCGCCTTCGCATATGTGCAGTTCGGCTTTCTTCGGAGGAGACCAGACATTTTAGGGAGATGATAATAAAAGCTCAGAAGCCGGCATATTTTGAAGTTCCGGAAGCCGCCTCGACCATGACACTGCTTCCTCCGGGTGATTCCAAAAAGTAGACGAGGTCCCAAGTCCGGGAAGCAGTCACTCGAGCGAAGTGGGCCCGTCGGAAGAAAATCGTAGACCAGCACCAGCAGTTGCTCTTCCGAGAGTGGTTTCATTTGAAGATTTTGAGGTCTCCCATCCCTCAGCTCACGTAACCCGAGGTATACCTCTCATCTTGTGCCCCGCCATCATCTTGGCAACATAGGTCAATTCTTTTTCCTGCAAATGCAGCTGCTTCGTCAGTAATGGCCGTGCAAGCGGCTGCCACCTCTACGGGAGTCGAAGAGGGAGAGGATGTAGTGCAGGCAGATCTGCCCTCCCCCATGCCTATGCATGAGATAGAAGGTAATTGATGATCTATCCAGTTGCAGATTTCTATAGTTTACTATCCTCGGGGCTTACAAGGGTGCTCCCTTTTTTCAGCTTCAGTCGAGATTCGGCGATCTTCTCCCCCTATCGTGGAATCAACCGATGGAGTTTCTACGGAGCCAGAGGTCATTCCAGGAAGTCAATTTACTCCTGAAGCTTGCTCACCTGTTATCCCCGCCACAGAGTTGGCCGAGCAGGCTCTTATCGAGCAAGAAGCTCCGGCGGGAGGCCTTTCAAGTGAAGGACCACCGGCTTTGAGAGAGAAAGAATCGGTGTTGGTTCAAAGCTCGTCCTCATCGGAGCAGGTGGACTATGGCAGTGGCTCAAGTGACGAGGATTTCCCCTTGGCGGGAACAGAGGCCAAGGGCGCTGCGGTGTCTTCCGCCTATGAGAGCGACTTTACAACTTTTAGTCCTCCATGGCTAATGCTGAGTGGCTCTGGACCACCAGGTCCTTCGGTGGGAGAAGGGCCAGAGGCGATGGAGATGGTAGCTCCCGTTGCTACAGACTTGAGTTAGTGCCGGCTGAGGTAAAAGTTGCATCATCATTTTTTTAGTCTCGTGCTTATTCTCTTCTGGCCATCTTGCTGGCCTTCTGAGGTCTTTATGCTCTCTTTCTCTTGTAGGCTTCTACTGGACAGGCCGAGGTCACCTTGCCGACGATCACCGTGAAGATACCTCTACCGCCTCTCTGTGCAGATCCACCATTGTTGCCATCGGTCTTGAGACCCATAGCCTTGTGGTATACGAAGGATTATATCATGGTAGCGGGCTCGGAGGCGCCGGGAATTGTTGCCGGGTCTGAGCCGTCAACTAAGACTTTGGAGCAGCAGCAGCTTGTCATCGTTGATAAGCCGCTTTAGGGTGAAGAAGGCCTCCCTGGGGCTAAGGAAGGTGAGATTGGGGAAGAAGTGACCGGGGACTTGACCCCAGCCCTTGCCATCGAATCATCATTGGTGGCAGCTGGAGGGGCCGAAAGTAGTGACCAACCGCTCCCTGCTATTGAGGGTCGAGACGCGGCACTCTTGCCAGAGGTTGGGAGAGAAGTCGCTATTATTGACAGTCCCCCTCCTGCATTGTCTGCTGGGGCCAGTCTTGACGTGGGCGCCTTGCGAGGCATGCCATTCTCGTCTTCTACGCTGAGCGATGATATTTGGGCTGCGGTTGACAGCCGTGTAGAGTTTCATCTCCCGGACACGCCGTCACTTGGTTTGCAATCATCGAGTGACCTAGTGTGGCAGTATCTAAGGACATTGCGAGAGATCGTGACAGCTCGCCCCGACTTAACTTATCTACAGTTGAGGGGTCTTGCAGAACACCTCTCTAGCTCCTTATTGGCCTTTGGCTGCCCCATGGAGGATTGGGTGCAGCGAGTAATTCTGCTCCTGAAGCACGTGAACAAGAGGGAATTCATCGGCCACAGCTTGATAGATCAGATGGCGGCCACAAAACTTGAATGGGTAGGGTGTCAGATTGCCCTTCAGTCATCAAGAGGAACTGCCCAGCAGATGCGGGGTGCTGCTGACGATTCTAGCCGACATCGGGCTTCTTTGAAGACTCGGATAATTGAGCTTCGCGCCGAACTTGACCGGGCCGAAGTAGAACTGGAATCGTCCGACCAACTGTGGGTCCAACATATAGAGGCGGCAGAGCTGGCAGAAGGGCAGGCCGCATCGCTTGAGGTGAAATTGGTGCGACTGCAGACCGAGGAAACCAGTCTATAGGAGCTGGTCTGTTACCCGTCCTTAGGGCTGTCGGAGTTCGAGGACATCTTCCGCCGCTCGCTACAATAGCTTTATCATTTTCTCTTCTTTTTGTGAACCTTCACGTATTCTGGGGGTGTGTGTGTGCCCCGGGTAACATGTATCTTTCCCCTTATGTTTGAATGAAAAACTTTCGTTGTCTTATTTTGCGCACCTACTTGCTGAGCCAATTTATTTAATTCAAGGTATATCAGTTGCTAGGGCAGGAGAGCGCTTACACCTTCAGGGAAGGGGTGAGGGGTTCGCTCCACCACAATGCAACTTCTCCTTGGGACCACTGATCCCCCTAGGCCGAGCGCCAGGGAATAAGGAGAGAGGTTTACGGGCCATCAAGGGCCGGAGGGTAGAACCACAGGTTTATGGACTTTCTACGGACGGGACGGACTTGTGTTTCTTGGCAAAGGGTGGTTTACAGGGGTCTTGTAGCGGCAGAACGAGGGACTACCAGGTAGCAGTATGCAAGTAGTGAATCATACCCCATCCTTTCAATCCTTTCTGCTCTACTCAAGAGGCTCAGGGTGCCGAAAAGAACTGTTTGTAGACCTTTTCGTAGACGGTAGATTCGTTCATCAGCATGGGCTCAATGCCAAGGCAAAGGAAGGCTTGTTCATTAACGCGGACATAAGGTCCGAGTTAAGGGAAATACTGACCGGCCTTGTCGATGATGACAAGGGTCAATCATAGCTTGTTCATTGGTATTGGATAACTGCCGAAGCAAAGATAAGTTTATTCATTAACAAGGATGTAAGGTCTGGGTTAAGGGAATATTGACTGATCTTGCCGATGGTGACAAGGGTCAATAGGATTTTGATCATCGACATTGGCTAAATGCCGAGGCAAGGGTTTGTTCATTAACGAGGACAAAGGGTCCAGGTTAAGGGAGTACTGACCGGTCTTGCCGATGGTGACAAGGGTCAATAGTAGCTTGTTCATTGGCATTGGATAAATGCCGAAGTAAAGATGTGTTATTCATTAACGCGAATGGAAGGTCCGGGTTAAGGGGATGTTGACCGGTCTTGCCGATGATGACAAGGGTCAATAGGATTTTTTTCATCGACATTGGCTAAATACCGAGGTAAGGGTTTGTCATTAACAAGGACAAAGGGTCCAGGTTAAGGGAGTACTGATCGATCTTGCTGATGGTGACAAGGGTCAATCGTAGCTTGTTTATCGGCATTGGATAAATGCCGAAGCAAAGGTAGGTTCATAGGCGCAAGGCTCATACGGGAACCTTTGTAGGAATTAAGTGACAAATGAGAATAAGAACTCATTATCATCATCACTCGCTTTCTTCTCTTTTTTTATATTATTATATTTTTTTGTCACATTACTGACTTAAGCGCCCTTGCGGGTTTTCGCCGAAGTCAGCCCCCTCTTGCTTTTGCCCAGGCGCTCTTGTGGGTTTTCACGTGGCGGGGTACCCGATTTTACCTACGACGCCCTTTCGGGTTTTCACCGCAGCTGGGTTAGAGCCACTTTAGCCCTTACTCAGAATATTCGAGTAAGTCCGGCGAGGCACCTCTATTTTAAGCCTCATTTTTTTCTTCTCTTTTTTTTCTTTTGTTGATCCACGGAACGAATCCGGAATGGATGAGGGCTAATGAGATGTTGACCAGCCTTGTCGATGATGACAAGGGTCAAAATGCAGGTTTGTTCATCGACACTGGCTAAATGTCGAAGCAAAGGTATATTCATTAACAAGGATGGAAGGCCCAAGTTAAGGGGAACGTCAACCGATCTTGCCGATGATGGCAAGGGTCGAACACTAGCTTGTTCATTGACATTGGATAAATGCCGAAGCGAAGGAGGTTTATTCATTAACGAGGATGAAGGGTCCAAGTTAAGGGAAACGTCGACCAATCTTGCCGATGATGACAAGGGTCGAACATGGTTTGTTCATCGACATTGGATAAATGCCGAAGCGAAGGAGGTTTATTCATTAACGAGGATGAAAGGTCTAAGTTAAGGGAAACGTCGACCGATCTTATCGCTGATGACAAGGGTTGAACATGGTTTGTTCATCGATATTGGATAAATGCCGAAGTAAAGGAGGTTTATTCATTAACGAGGATGAAAGGTTCAAGTTAAGGGAAACGTCGACTGATCTTACCACTGATGACAAGGATCGATAACGGTTTGTTCATCGACATTGGATAAATGCCGAAGCAAAGGAGGTTTATTCATTAACGAGGATGAAAGGTCCAAGTTAAGGGAAACGTCGACCGATCTTGCCGCTAATGACAAGGGTCAAACACGGTTTGTTCATCGACATTGGATAAATGCCGAAGCAAAGGAGGTTTATTCATTAACGAGGACGAAGGGTCCAAGTTAAGGGAAACGTTGACCGATCTTGTCGATGATGACAAGGGTCGAACACGGTTTGTTCATCGACATTGGATAAATTTCGAAGCAAAGGAGGTTTATTCATTAACAAGGACGAAGGGTCCAAGTTAAGGGAGAAGACGACCAATCTTACTGATGATGACAAGGGTCGAACATGGTTTGTTCATCGACATTGGATAAATGCCGAAGCAAAGGAGGTTTATTCATTAACGAGGATGAAGGGTCCAAGTTAAGGGAGAGGTCGACCGATCTAGCCGATGATGACAAGGGTCGAACACGATTTGGTCATCGACATTGGATAAATGTCGAAGCAAAGGAGGCTTATTCATTAACGAGGATGAAGGGTCCAAGTTAAGGGAGACGTCGACCGATCTTGCCGATGATGACAAGGGTCGAACACGGTTTGTAGAGAGAAAAGATCTCCGGCGGGACTTTTGGTGATCGTCCTTTTCGGAGTTTCATTAGGATGAGGGTGAAGAGGAACTTTTAAATTACCATATTACTGGCTTAAGAGCCCTTTCGGATTTTCTCCGAAACCAGCCCCCTCGTGCTTTTGCCCACGCGCCCTTGCGAGTTTTCACATGGCGGGGTACCCGATTTTGCCTGCAGCGCCCTTTCGGGTTTTCACCACAGCTGGGTTAGAGTCATTTTTTCCCTTACTCAGAATATTTGAGTAAGTCCGGTGAGGCACCTCTATTTTAAACCCCATTTTTATCATTTCATTCATTCATTTTTTTTAGAGTGAGAAAACGAGGATGGGTCAATCATGTGACGTTTGACCCTACATAGTAGCATATGGTAGTTGGCTAGGCCACGCAGCCTTGCACCGAAAAGGGGTTTATTCGTTGGTAAGGACAAATACCAACACAAGGGATGAGTTTTTGTGCCGATTCGGACATAAGGTCCGTAATGGAAATATTGTAAGAGAGTCGGCTAGGACACGAAGTCTTGTGCCGAAAGGAGTTTATTCGTTGGTAAGGATAAATACCAATGCAAGGGATGAGTTTTTGCGCCGATTCGGACGTAAGGTTCGTAATGGCAATATTGTAAGAGAGTCGGCTGGGACACGAAGTCTTGCGCCGCAAGGGGTTTATCCATTGGTAAGGACAAATACCAACACGAGGGATGAGTTTTTGCACCGATTCGGACGTAAGGTCCGTAATGGCGATATTGTATCTTTTTGAGAGCTCGGTCAGGGTGGAGTGCCACTAGACCAAGGTGGGTTTCGGGCATTCTGGGAATGCCGGTGGGGCTACGTGGTACAACTTCATATGTTTCCCATTAAGAGGGGAGAATTGAACTATTCCATTGTGGTCTACAAGGACGTAGGCACCCCCTTCATATACCTAGCGGACAATATATGGTCCGACCTAGTTTTCAACCAACTTCCCTTTGGGGTTGGAGGCCATCACTTCTCTTCTTTTAACCATTACCAGGTCACCTTTCTTGAATTCTCGCCCTTTGACCAGCTTATCGAAAGCACGGGCCATGCGAGCTTCGTAGAGTTCGATATTTTGTTGTGCACGGAGACGCTTTCCTTCGAGCTCGGTGAGTTCTTCCAATCTTCTTTCCATGTTAGTCTGCTCGCTGCTAACCAACCCATGCTGGATGGCGACTCGCAACGAGGGAACCTCTAATTCAATTGGCACCACAGCCTCCGACCCGTACATGAGGGAGTAAAGTGAGCAGCCAGTTGGGGTTTTGTAAACTGTACGATAGGCCCAGAGTGCTTCGTACATCCTTTCTTCCCAATCTCTTTTATTAGCCTTAACAATATTCGCTAGCAGGGTGTATAGCATTTTATTGAAGGCTTCTGCAAGTCCATTGGCTTGAGGATAGTAGGGAGTTGATGTTCTCCAATCAATCTTGTATTTGTCGGCCAGTCGGTACACCTTCTAGTTCTTGAAGTGACTGCCATTGTCAGAGATAATTCGGTTGGGGACTCCAAACCGGAATATTATATTCTGCAGGAAGAATCTGGCGACCAATTCTCCCGTCACTTCTCTTAGTGCTACTGCTTCTGCACATCAGGAGAAGTAATCTGTTGCTGCTAAGATATATTTGCATCCTGATGAAGATGCTGGTAGCGGCCCTACCACGTCAGTACCCCATTGAGCAAACGGCTAACTTGGTACGGTAGGATGTAGCGGCACCGGTGGTCTTCTTTCCACAGTGGCATGTTCCTGACACCTCTGACATGCTTTAGCGAACTTGCGGGAGTCGTCAAACATAGAGGGCTAGTAGTAGCCCAATTTTTTTATTTCAATCTTCATTTTCGGACCGGCATGATGTTCCCCGGCTGACCCAGCATGGACTTCTTGCATTACTTGCCAGGCCACTACTAGAGACAAGCAACAGAGTAAGATCTTCTTTTTGGCATCCGCCATTATCCGGAACAAAGTTCTGTTCCTCATTTCATAAGAGTCTTTGACCCTCAGGAGCTTTATTCTTTGTTCCTTTTCTTTCGGGAGCTGTTGATGTTGAAACCAACGTAGAAGATGTTCCCGCCAATTGGGCTGTTGGATTTCTTGGACAGCTGCCACTTCATTTTCTTATTCATCAGCCAGGACCTCTGTCACGCTGGGGACCTGTCACTGGTTAATTACTATTATATTCAGGCTTGTGTCTGGCGAGATTGCCAAATAGCCGGCTAGGTTTGCGAGGGCATCCGCCTGAGCATTTTGTCCTCGGTTGATGTGCTTGATGCTGATGAAATAAAATCTTATCATCAGGCGGAGTGCCAGCTAGTAATAAGGAAGGAGTTCTTGCTCCCGCACATCAAACTCTCCTTCCAACTATTTCATAACTAGCATGGAATCCCCGAATGCTTCCAGCATTTGAATTCCCACGGACAGAGTAATCTGCTGCGCGATTATCAGGGCTTCATATTCTGCTTCATTATTTGTGCATGACTTGTTTATTGAATAGGATGTATATATATGACTTCTCCTTCTGGAGATTTCAGGACTATGCCTACCCCTGCCCTGACTCTGGCTAACCCAGTTGCTGGGGTATCAATTCTGTATACGCCATCAAAGTATAACTGCCACAATGAGGGCTGTACTTGGCTGATTTCCAGAGTCTCATCTTTAGGAAGCTCTGGCTCCAGCAGGCAATCTTCTGGCACTAGGTGCTTGGCAAAGAAATCTGCGATGGCTTGGCCTTTAA
The DNA here is from genome assembly GCA_022559845.1 of Amorphophallus konjac. Taxonomy (NCBI): domain Eukaryota; kingdom Viridiplantae; phylum Streptophyta; class Magnoliopsida; order Alismatales; family Araceae; genus Amorphophallus; species Amorphophallus konjac. The sequence goes on along the minus strand of CM040124.1, from coordinate 269,157,333 downwards.
CGGCCCTTTGCGGCACGTAGGAGATATCATACTCGATGACTTGCCTAGGTGGCCTTTAAGTGCCGGTTGGGACATGATATATTTAAGCGGATCCTCCTTAGAAATCAGCTTAATTTCATGTGATAGCATATAGTGTCGAAGCTTCTTGACTGCAAAGACAAGTGCTAGACAGATCTTCTCGATATAGGTGTATTTCTCCTCAGTTCTGACCAATCTTCGACTGAGGTAGTAGAGGGCTTGTTACTTCCCTTCTACATTATTCTAGGCTAGCATTGCCCCCAGGGAGTTGTACGTGGCTGCTATGTAGCAGATTAGCGACCGTCCTTTCACCGATGCACCCAGCACCGGAGGAGTCTTCAGATAATCCTTCAGCTTGTCAAAGGCTGTCTGGCATTCTTCGTCCCAATAAAAAGAAACATCTTTCATCATTAGCTTGTGAAAGGGGTGGCATCGCCCTGACAAGTTAGATATGAACTGCCGGATGTATGCCAGGCGACCTAGTAGAGATCTCAGCTCAGAGAGGTTCCTTGGCGGGGGTAACTCTTGGATTGCCTTGATCTTTGCGGGGTCTATCTCAATTCCCCGATATCTGACAATGAATACCAAGAATTTTTCACTCGATACTCCGAACGCACACTTCATGGGGTTCATTTTTAATTCATACTGCCTGAGCCTCTGAAACACAACTCGGAGGTCCTACAGATGGTCTTCTTTCTTTCTGGTCTTGACTACCAGGTCATCTATATTTCACTCGACCTTGTGGTAGAGCAGTTCATCAAATATTCTGGTCATCACCTGCTGGTAAGTTGCGCCGGCATTCTTCAGTCCGAACGGCATCCTCTTGTAGTGATAAATACCCTTGGGAGTTCGGAAGGCGGTGTGGACCCGATCATGTCCCGCGATCCATATCTGGTTGTACCCGGATAACCCGTCCATAAATGATAGAGCTTCATGGCCGGTCTTGGCATCAATCATGACCTCCGTTATCGGTACTGGAAAGTCATCCTTGGGGCATGCCTTGTTCAGATCTCAGAAATCAATGCATATCTGGATTTGCCCATTTTTCTTCTTCACGGGCATGATATTAGCCAGCCACGTGGTGTATTGATTTTCTTTGACAAAACCCACATCAATGAGCTTGTCAACTTCTTTGCATATTTGAGTGATGAGCTCTGGCCTCATGCGCCGCAGTGGCTACTTCACTGGCTCAGCTTCGGGGCCTATGGCTAGCTCATGCTGTGAGACTGCGGGGCTCAATCCTGACATTTCTTTGTATATCCAGGCGAAACAATCCAGTATTCTTGTAGCAGCTGGATGTACAGCCTCTGTTCTTCAGCAGATAACTGGGTACTAAGGAAGGTCAGCCTAGGGTCGTCCTCGTCTCCCAAGTTGACTGCTATCAGTTCATCGACTGTGGCTTGGCCTCCGTCTTCTATCTCCGGGGGCACCGGCTGGAGGTTGATAAAATCTGGAATATCTTCTTCAAGCTCGAGTACCTCGACCTCTTCATTCTGTTCCACCTCGCTCTTGGAGATGTGTTTGCAGCCCTGAAGGGCTGGTGGCTGTTTGTTGTTGTGCTAGAGCAGTATTGCAGCTTCATAGTAGAAGACAAGAGTGCCCCGCCTCCCTGGATTGCCATATCTTCAGTGGAGGTAGCCTTTTCTTTTCTAGCAGCATTCATCCCTTGATCAGGCTTGGAAGAAGCTTCCTTGATCGGTTCGAGAGGTGCTGACACCATCATCAGAGGAGGGTCACTGGAGGGAGGCAACCCTACTTCTTCAGTATCTTCAGCTTCACTACTGCTAGCCGTGTCGAATTTGGCCTGAAGAGCCGCTTCTTCAGGATAGACATGCTCCCAACACCGGCAGAGGAATATGGTTTCTGATTCCAAGTCTCTTGGTCGAGCTGGTTCAGTATGCTCAGCCTCTGCTGTGTGTTCATCAAAAATTGCCCTTAGTGAGTTATCCTCAGTTAGGTAGAAAGCGGAGATGGTGTCCACTTCATAGCGCCCGCTATAATAGTATTCCTCGAGGGTGAAGCCCAACCCCGGGTGTTGAGAGACATGTCTCAGCTCTTTGTCCAGGCTTGCGGGATACCACTACTTCTGGAATGCCTCTTCCTTCTTGCGAGGATGGCCAGAGGGGATGTGCTATTTCTAGAACATCTTGGCCATCCGATTAGTTATAAATGTCAACCCCTTAACGGGAACTGATGGGTCTTCTATATCTTTAGGCAGATGACAATCAACATCCTCCCGTGTAGGGTGATCTTCAGCCGTGTAAAACAAGCTGCTGGGGCCATCTGTCTACACCACCTCCCAAACTTTGAAAGGTTCGACAGTGATATTATCGATGCCGAGAGTTGGCTTGGTAAGGCCTTCCGGGATCCTGATATGATCGTGCTGCTGGTCGACCTTAGCTTCATTAGCTTCGGGGTAGATGGCAGGAGGTGCTACCCTGCACACGTCCCCGGTGACGGTGATGTGTGAGACCGTCTTGGGATTAACATACCCGCGCGGCGGTGGAAGGAACCAGTCGACGCCAGAGGTGCTTTTTGATGCGTCGGCAGAGGTCTTGGCTTTAGTGGTCTTCTACGACTGTTCTACATATAGAGGCGCATCCGCCAGGTGGCACTCGAACACTTCGAACGGGTGGAGGTTAGTAAATAATTTTTCCTCCTTCCCTTCCAGGTTGTATTTGATGCACTGGTGGAGCGTGGAGGGCACCACCATGTTCTCATGTAGCAAAGGACGGCCAAGCAGCGCTTTATACGAGGTGTGGGAATCGATGACATGAAACTGTACCCTCGTTGTAAAGTCCGCCAGAGTGAGTGTGAATTCTACTACTCCTAGTGATACTTCACACTTCTGGTTGAAGCCGACAATACGCATATCTCTGACTTTTTCGAGACGCACATTAAAGTGGTGCCTCTGACATATCCTATATGGCAGGATGTTGATAACTGCCCCGGGATCCACCAGGATTCTGTTCAGCTCCCGGCCATTCAGTTGTCCCTTCATATACAACGGCCTATTGTGGCTGGTAGTGGGGAGCAGCATGTCCTCCTGAGTGAAGGTTACACTGGCTTCCGGTAGTGTTTCAGCCAAACATGCTTCATATTGAGCAGGCATTTGCAAAGCAGCGATGATCGCCTGTCGGGTCTCTTCACTTAGGGAGAGGATTTCCCAAATAGTGAATCTTGCTGGGAGCTTTTTCAACAACTTGAGTACCCGGCTTCTTGCTTGGATATTGGATAGCTTCATCTCTTCTGCCTAGCTGGGTCTGGGAGAGTCTTGAGTTGCGGCCCCTGATGACCTGCTTCATCGGGCTCTAAGGTCACACCCTTCTACTTGGTGTCATCGTCCTGCTATCCCTCATTGGCTGCCGTTTGGCTAGCTTCATCTTCATCTGGAGCTCCAGAAGGCTGTTGGAGCTGCGGGTAAGTATTCCTGACTATGGGGTCGACACCCTGACATGGCTGCTTTCCCTTTGACATGTTTAGGACCTCCAGAAAGGAGGGAGCGGCAGTGCTGCCACCACTCTTGTTGTATAGGCCTGACGGAGGAGGGATTTGGACTCCCTTGACCTCCGGAGGGGGTATCTTATAAGGTTAGTCCCCCCTGAACATAATATTGTGGTTGGCAGGCGGTTGACGCCCCCATCTTCGGCCCGATCGGGTTGCATGTGCAGCGGTTGTTGTGCCCCTGTGGCTTTGATGTCAGCAAGCACTATGAGTATGAATGATTTATCATCATGTGTCTGCACTTGTTGGTTCTTCTGCACATTGCATCAGTGCATTATCTGCCATATGCATACACTGCATCAGTGCATTCATCAGTCGATTCAATTCAATGTCGATGCGTGCTCATTATGCATAAGTGGATGCGTGTTCATTATGCATACATAGTCAATGCAGGGTTAATTGTCTAGGCTTGTGCATTTCATAAATATGTTTCATGGTGGTAATAAGTTAGTGAATGCCTAGACTCATGCATGTTCAAGGAAATAAGTCTGTACAGAGTTTGCCTAGACGCGCATATGTTTGCTGCATGAACCTTGAGTCCGTGCAAGGTTGCTCACATGTCGCTAAGCCTGTACATGCATACATAAAGTCGATGCAAGCATGCAACAGAGTCAGTACATTGCTTAAGTCTGTACAGGGTTAAAAACTGTCTAGGCATGTGCATATCATACCTGTGTTTCATAGTGGCCATAAGTCCGTGCAGTCTCTGTATCTCACTTAGCGTCTATACTTGTGGTTAAAACATGCAGGGTCAATGCAGTCTCTGTGTCTCACTCAGCATCGCAATTGTGTCTAAGGCATACATACTCTATGCATACTTTGTTTGTGCATTGAAAGTTGATGTATGTACATAGCATCTGTCGGGTCTTTACATCGCTGCATGCTAGCAAGTCTGTACAGCCCGTGTTCTTCATGCATATACATAGTTAGTGCATCGCTTTGTCTCACGCACACACAATAAACCAAGTCTGTACAACGTTTGTTGATTCGTGGAGTTAAGTTCGTGCATTGTTTCATCATGTCTGTACATCGTCTAGGCATAGCAAGTCTATACATTCTTGCATCGTTGTGCTTCACGCATACAAAAAGTCTGTACATCGTCTTGTCGGAGGCATAGAAAGTCTATACATCCATTCGCTGATAACTGAGCAAGTCTATACATCCGTTAGCTCAGCTCATGGCTTAGTCAATGCAATCCATGTTCATTGTGCATGTGTGCATACTGCTGCTGGTATGATTGTTCAAGTTCATGCATCATCACACCAGCAAGTCTATACATCGTTGTCAAATGCACGCAAAGTCCATACACTCCTTGATGGCATGCCTGTGCATTCACCTTCATTGTGCATACTTTGTTACATGCATACTGCACTACACACTAGCAAGTCTACACATGCTTAGTTTATATCTCAAACCTACTCAGTGCATCTTTTTATTTTCCTTCAGATTGATTCGAACTGATATCAAGTTTTCTCTGACAGGACTCATGTTCGAGAAGCTTAGTATGGACACGTGATCCAAGAATGGAGATGGCTCAGGATCGTGACACGTGTAACGCGGTGAGCTGAAATGCTGCCACGTGGTCAAGGCGCTCTGGGCGGGAATTGTAGAGGACACACGCCCACCTCTCTGATGCTATAAATAGATGACTTCTCCATCTGGAGAAGATGATCGAGAAGCAGTGAGAAGCCTGCACGATCCAGAAGAAGAGAAAGAGAAAGAAAAAGAGAGATCAGCAGAAGAAGGAAAAGGAGAGTGAAAGGAGAGATAGAGAGTTCGTGAAGAAGAAGATAGAAGACTTCATTGAAGATCTGTTATCTGTTGGCTCTTGGATCAGATCCAGACCAACTTGCTCCTGTGGGAGTCACGTTTATGTTGTTATCTTTTACAGCTTTCAGTCGCTGTGTTTTATCATTTCTTGTTTTCTTTTACACTCTTTGCTTCAAGTTGTTAGTCAGTAGAGCAAGCTGTGATGCTCAGCAGGCAATGTAATACCCCAAATTCTTTTATAAATTTAATTATAAATTTATTTGAATTTAAATAGAATTTATTTGAATTAATGGGAATTAATTCGAAATTAATTAAATTAATTCTTTAATAAATAGAATAAGTCACATTTCTACTATTTTATAAAAATCCATAAAAATCATATTCTTGTAAAATCAATTACGTTTAACAATTTTTTCTTCTATGACTAAGCCTAATAAAATCATTAACTAGGCCGAATTAGAGGGATTAGTCAAATTTTCACACTCACCTAACCAAATTCGTGCCCAATAGTAATCACCACCTTAAAACATCAAATTTGAGCTCATTTCTGAACCAAATTAAGGGATTCCAGGGGAAAATGAAAGGTATTATAGAGAGGATCATTTCCCCTCTCACAATGCCATGAAATTTTTAACTTATGGGGAGTATTTGGTCGCGCATGGGCTAGGTCAACATTGGCGGCGGCGGTTCAAACACTCCACTTCTAGGGCCGATTTCTCCTTTCCTGGAAGGATCCAGAACATGTATATGCTATTAAAAGAAAGCCCTATGTGTCTATTTTCGTTTGGGAGCAGTGGTGGTCGCAGAGGATTCCGATCTAGAGAGATCTCTCGCGTTTATTGGAGGAGTGTCTGAGTTCGTGGGTTTTTCTTTGGCCCTCTTTGTTCCTTTGATTAAGGTAGGTACCCTCGACCAAAATTTGCACATGAGTATATCATTTTGATGCCCTCGAAGATCTCTTTCCATTGGTAGTAAAAGCCCCAAATTCTATTAGGTGTGGAGGGAGATCTTGTGGAAATAGTGAAGGGCTATCAAACGGGCGTTCTTCGTTCTAACTTCTAAATCTCTCTTCGATTGAGGTAGGTTATAACAGACCAAACTCTAATTAACATATATGATTGTAATCAGCAACATGTTAGCTTTCATTTGGCGTAGAAAGCCCTAAATTTTATGCATCATGTTTAGAGAATTTCTGATTTGAGTAAGAGCATGTCTAGACGTGGTTTATGATGTATTCTTTTGAGTTAAATCATGATTTCGAGTTATTAATCTTGATCCCCAAATAGCATGTCATATATGGTTGGAATCAGCGTCAAGTAAGCTTTCTTTTGATATAGAAAGCCCAATTTTTATAGACCATGCTTAGAGAATTTCGTGTTTGATTAGAAGCATGTTAAGACTAGGTTTTTAAGTGTTATTCCTAGATAGGTTGTGATTTCGATTGGTTTTTCGGTGAATTTAGGGTTCCAAACCCTTGTATTATGACCCTAATATGTCCATTAAGAACCTAGGGGCATGGGGTTAAGATCTCAGTCCAATTAGACCCCAATTGGGTGAGATTTTTTCCGTTTTATAGAAGTCACGTTCGCGTCTGCGAACGCAGGGGTCGACCCATTGGGTCTACCCATACACCCCGGGGGTCGACCCATTGGGTCGACCCATACACAGACAGGAGTCTGTCCGTGCGAGGGTCGACCCAATGGGTCGACCCACACGCTGGCAGACCCCTGGTTTTCCAGGGGTCGACCCAATGGGTCGACCCATACACCTTGGATTTCCAGGGGTCAACCCAATGGGTCGACCCATTTGCTGACAGCCCCGGTGGGCTTACTTTCGACCCGAGGATCGATCCGGACCGTGAGGGGATCGACCCATTCAAGCCTAGTCCAATTGAAAACCATATTTTGAGGAACCAATGACCCATACATGCAACCCATTGATCTCAAATTAAGCCCGGCGTTCCTCAATCCAAAATTGAAGAACAAAGTGTATAAACCATCCCGATTACTATCTCCACTTCAACGCACACAAATGGTTAATTAGAAACCCATGTAATAAAATGGTAATTTTGAAAGTAAATTACTATCTTGTATTACTGTCTATGGTCAGTATTGGCTTGTTCTAGTATCTTGAGTTACCATCTTGTAATTAACTTATCTCTTGAATTGAGATTTATAATAGTTCACGAATCAAGGTATTTTTAAATGGCTGTTAGGAAATCAATTAAAAGCCCTTATACCCCGGTAGAATAGACTAATAGCACACTAACGATCTATATGGCATTACGGCCATTAAACCTAAATTGCTGTCCCTTAGTGCGGTTCTACCCGGACACTCTATCCGGCAAGTTAGAATCCGCCATTTTGAGACCCGTATGACCCGGCTACGACCTGGAAATTATGACCAAATCGCTGAGTTATAAGTCACGGATTGACTTGGGCTAATCAACACATGAGTAGCTCATAGTTGACCGCTTGTCTCCATGAACGGTCTAGTGTAGTCCGTATAAGTATCGTAATTGTGTCTTAAGGTCACGTACTGCTTACTTACCTGGACGGCACTGTCAACCATTCATTCTTGACCTCGTGGACTAAGATTTGGTCCAGTTCTTGTAATACGGCCAGTAGTAGCCGTATGTCCTGTCAAACGGCCCAGAAGTGACCGTATACCGAGTTTTTAAGTTAATGAATCCAAGGACGGGTTAGTCCTTTAAATCTTGAACTTCTGACAGAAATTCTTCTGATTAAATTGGCCATTTAACTTGACTGAATGTCTAGACAACGTGGGATCTTGGATCCAATAAATCAATGCCAACGCATCATAAGGGCCCGGTCTGGTCCTGGGGAGAGCGCCCGAAAAATTATTGAGCCCATGGGATGTTATAATGACATGGTGAGGCATTGCACCGAGTGCATGACTAGTGTGACGTTTACGACATGAAAATCTCTTGTTACTCTTGTTACTTGATCGTGCTTGAAATGATGTTTAAATTACTTGCTTGTTGGCCAATTCTCTATTACTATCTCATGTTGTAAATTCTTGTACTTGTTATCTTGTTAATTCTTGTCATCATATATTTCTTGACCTTGCAAGATCTTTTATTACGTTGTTTCATTGTATCGTCATTTAGTTCTTTTATTAGCATGGCATATGAAAATGTAATTAAATTGTTAATCACGTAAACTTGCCTATTATTTCCTACTGAGCGTCAGCTCATAGTTGTTGTTTCCCCCCCTTTCCAGGCTGTTCAGGTGATGATGCGCATACCGATGGGGAGGGGCAGGAGTGATATCTTTGAGTGCACCAGTTATAGAGTTCGAGTTGGCATAGTTATCCTACTTGTAGTTGTGCCTTAGAGTGTGTTTAGTTTCAGTTATGATATTGTTGATTGAGTTGTTATTGTCTCAGTTTGTATTAAGTTGGTTTAAGGATATTGTACTAGATTTGGAATATTTCATGATCAATAAGTTATCTCTTTTCTTAGCACCTGTGTAATTGTTTAGTTTAGAATATTTATATGATTTCTAGCTAGTTTCTAACTGTACAACCCGATATTCCGCATCGGGGCGTGACAGTTTAGTTGGTATTAGAGCCCTAGGTTTAATATTCCTAGGTGTTCCATAGTTCTAGGTTTTCTAAGTTATAGGGTTCTAAGTGTTATCATAGGACCCATAACCTTGGTATAAGTCTAAGGACCCGACTTGGTGACATTGGGTAGAAACTTGGGTTAAGTTCATATCTTAATCGTGTTATTATCTATTTTTAATGAACCTAAGTAATCTATTCCACGTGTAGACCTTTGCAATGGCAGTTGATCGTGCGGAATGGAGGAACTTGCTGCGCACGGTTCAAGGCCTTACTCAGGCCTTGCAACAAGCGGCCCAAGCAGGAGCTGCACACCATGGCACTAGTGATTTATATCGAAACTTTCAGGGAATGAATCCGCCGAGATTTGCGGGCTCGACTGACCCTGATGAAGCCGAGCATTAGCTGGATGAGATGGGAAGGATATTTGAAGTAATGCAATGTAGCAATCAAGAACGTGTCCTTCTCTCAACCTTTCAACTTGAACGAGATGCAAGAACATGGTGGGAATCAATAAAGGTGACTCTCGGTGATCCGCAAGTCACATGGGAGGAGTTCGAGGAGTTCTTCAATGGCAAATATTTTTCTGATAGAGTGCAAGAGAAGAAGGCAGCGGAGTTCGCGACTTTGAAGCAGCGAAGTCTATCCGTGGCAAAATATGAAGCGCAATTTTCTCGGCTTTCTCGTTATGCTACTCACTTAATATCCACCGAGAAAATGAAGGCTAAGCGCTTTCTTAATGGACTGAGGCTACATTATATCAATCAACTAGCACCGATGGAAATTTCGACTTATTCCGAGATGGTGAGGAAAGCTCAAGTCCTAGAAGATACTCTAGAAATGACGGAGAGAATCCGTGGAGAAGGCACAAAGAAGGAACAACCTACGGGTTCTGGGAATATCAAACCTAGGTATAGCAAAAAGAGGCCTATTAATGGACCTGGTTCATGGAGTGGTTCTGGATCGTGGAAGGGAAAGATGCCGAAGCATGAAGACAAGAAGCCTGGCCCTATTGTTCCCTTCAAGGGCGTGTGCAAGTTTTGTGATCGTCCTGGTCACAAGATGGAGGAGTGCTGGCGCAAGCTGGGCGCCTGTTTGTGACTTGGAAGTAAGGAGCACCGTATCCCTAACTGTCCTCTTTTATCGGAGCAAACTACCACGGCAAAACCATAAGGCATCAAAAGGCCGCAAGGCAAGCTCCAAGCTTTGCACGCAGATGAAGCAGGAACCGCCGAGGAAGGTGGACTCGTCGAAGGTACTCTTATTATACTCGACAAGCCAGCATTTGTTCTTTTTGATACTAGTGCCACACATTCATTTATTTCTCAGAGATTTGCTAAGTCTTTAGCTGTGGAACCTGTTTTGATGAATTATCCGTTAGAAATATCAACACCTATTGGTTCTAGATCGGCAATTCAATATTTCTATCCTTCTAGTAAGGTTATGATTGATGAATAGAATTTTTCAGCTGATTTAGTCTGCATGGACATAAAGGATTATGATGTAATCCTAGTAGCATATTGGTTAGCTAGATACAAGGCTAATGTTCACTGCAGTTCTAGCTCTGTGTCTTTTACTAGACACCCTGGACTTTCTTTTGAGGGAGTTAAGCACCATAACTGTAGCAACCCTGATAAATTTAAAAGGAATAAATAAATCAAAATAGATTAAAAGATTTAGTAAATAAACGAAAGAGCTTGGAATAAAAATAATTAAACCTGATGAAAATAACGCCTCAGATATAGGCGCTACTTTACAAGAAAATGCCTTCACCTAAGGCATGTCTTGAAGAAAGGACGCCCACATGTCAAGGCGTCAAATTTCAAACGACCAAAATAAATAAAAAGGGCAAGTTTGCATAACGACCTTTGAGTGGACGCGTTTCAACAAGTAACGACGCCTGACAAGGCGTCAATTTAAATTCGACGCCCTTATTTAGGACGCTAATTCAGTTTGAGTTCCGTTCGACTCAGGAGTCTATCTAGGGTAAGTTGATAACTATGAGAAAGAGTTCGAATGTAGTAATAATTCTATCTTGGAAGTATTACTTCCAATCAAACACTACCTTTGTTAGGATTTCCAAAGTCCCTATAAGTAACCCCCGTCGAACCCTAAAGGATCTATTTGGACGACCTACTGCTACTACGGTACGTAAAGAACAGCATGTTCTTTTTCCTTTAATCTGTCTATCAAATTGTGAAGAATACTGATGATTCTTCATTCTCTTCTGATTCCAGGTTGAAAGCTTTTGTCATCTGAAGAACGGGTAAGTTCTTCTCCTTCTTTACCTTCTGTTAGTTCTTACGAAGAGTAATACCTTCGTTTTATTCTGCCTCTACAGGTTGCCTGTAGAAGTGAAACCGATCGATTGAAGAATTGAGGGTTCTTCATCCACGTACATCATCTGCAACTTCTCCTTCATCTTCTTCTTCCGGTGATCACTCTGTTACAGATAGCGCATCGTCTCTTCACCAGATCTTTCACGTTTCATCAAAAGGTAGGTTTTCTCAAGTACTGTAGCCCAAATCACCATAATAGCTATGTTAAACCATATATATTAATTCATGCATATAGTTTTCGAGAGTTTTGAATGTTTCTATTGTTGGAAAGAAACGCCCTTTCCAAGGGCGCTAATTTTATACGCGACCCAGACTAGGGCGCTATTTAAATAAACGACCCTGACAAGGTCATCAATTCAAAAGATTTGACGCCCTGTACACAGATGTCAATTTAATTACCTGATAATTACCCATGTTAATTAGTCCAATATTCACTTAAACATGATTCTAAATCTGTGTATGATCATTAATCCTGATATTATCCTGTCATGACCATATCCCATTTTTTGGAAATTTCAATACTTGAAAAATTGTAAATTCTTGAAATACACGACCCTGTATAGGTCGTCTCTCACTTGCCTAACGCCCCTGTTCAGGGCGTGAATTGAAAAGTAACGCCCCTGTACAGGGCGTGTTTTTGATAAATTACTGAAAATATATATTCTGTAAAAATAGAAGTAAAGAATGAACGACCATTGCATACGTCGTCAACTTGTAATTAAACGCCCCTTACCAGGGCGCGTTTTTGGTAAAATACTGAAATATTAAAATTTTGCAAAAATAGGAAAAAATATATAAACGCCGTTATCTAAGGCGTTAATTACTTGAGTAGTGACTTTACTTAAGTCGTTATTTTCCTGTAAAAAAAATGTTTTTACCTGTTTCTGACAACCGATGGTTTCAGTATATCTATATATATATGTATATCGGCACTATATCTCCACTCCGTGATTATAGTCCCACGTTTCATGATGTTTTATCGATCACCCTTAATTCTCATTGCCATACAAGCTCTCCATTGGACATTCTGTTCCTTTGGACTAGCGAGTTAGTCATAGAGACCTCCGTAAGACTCCTCGAAGCCTTGGATTCCCTCAAGGCCGATTGAGCTGGTTGTACCCTAAAAACCCATTGCACTATCGATTGCCATGTCACTCTAAAGAAACGTGGTATACCGGCCCTTATGATATGCAAAAAGTATATCATGAGAATTCTTAATGGGATGATGATATCATGCCATTTGTTGATGTTCTTGTAGACCTCAATTCTATAATAAGAATGAGGGTATCTTACCTTTGATATACTGTTCATGTGGACCTCAATTCTATATAAAGAATGTCCATACTTATTTGTCATGGTACCCGAGTTAAGGGAACCTAATTCCACCTAGTTTCATCGTTCATCGTGATTGTACCGTTGTTATCGCCTATCTATGTCCAATGTCATATTTTTGGACGCCATTCTCTCAAAGTTATCCTACGTGTCTACAAGCTTAAATTGTTGAAATTCCATATTGGCTATATATATATATACAAGAGTGGATGTCAAAAATACATGATAAATGTCTGCGCATATAGGGCCCGATCTGGTCCTGGGAGGAGCACCCGAAAGTACTTGTGCCCATGGGAGTTGAATGATAAGGTATCTGGCATTATACCGAGTGCATGACTAGCTTGATTGGACATTCCACACAAATCTTGTACTTGACTCGTACTTGACTTGACATGACTTGTGTGACCCGAGAAAGGGTAATTACTTGCTTGCTTGATACATGATAGCCAAAGTTCTTGACATGACTTGCTAAAAAGTACTTGCTTGAATATCTTGTTATCTTTTCTTGAAAGCTCATGACTAGTTCATCTTGCTATCTTATTGATAAATTCTCTCTCTATCTTGTCGTTTTATACGAGCATGCATAGCTACAGTACATACATGAAAGATGTAATTATTTAAACCCCTTGCTAGCGCTTGAGATATAACTTCCTACTGAGCGTTCGCTCACTCCGTGTGTCCCCTACTTTTCAGGTAAGTCCGACGAAGAAGGTCAAACTGATGGGGAAAGTCAAGAGTGAAAGTGATAGAACTTCTCCAAGTGTCATCTAGTCTTTTTCCTATTTTCTTGAGTCAACTATGTACTTTTCCTTTTTAATTGAATAGAGTATTAGATTTGTAATAGTCTATCCATTATGAAATAAAAGGATTGGGTTATCTTTACTTTTGCGCATCTCTGTTTTGGTGTCGAATACACTACTACTCTAATTGACATGATTGATATAAACTCGTCACGCATATCCGAGTATCTTCCGCGCTCGGGGCGTGACAGTTTTTGTGGTATCAGAGCCTAGGGTATTCAATTCCTAGGAAAACCCAAGTCCAAGGATATGTTCAAACCTTTAACCAGTGAGATTGGGTAGAACCAAGGGTTAAAGTTAACATAGAATGCTAGTCTTTAAGATACAAATCATGTATTAATCTAGTTAGTATAATTGTAGGATAATGGCTGCCGAACGTGCTCAATGGCGCAACATGCAGGGTACACTGCAAGGCATGACTCAAGTGCTGCAACAAGTAACACTAGGAGGTGGACAACGAGCAGGAAGTCTCCACCAGACTTTCAAGAACATGAACCCGCCCAAGTTCACGGGTTCTACTGATCCAGATGACGCTGAACACTGGATTAGGGAAACAGAACGAATATTCCGTGTTATGCAATGCACGGATCAAGATAAGGTCTTATTAGCTACTTTTCAGTTAGAAAGGGATGCTAGATGCTGGTGGGAATCAATAGAGGCTACTATAAATCAAGATTAGGTTACGTGGGAGGAATTCGTTGAACACTTCAACGCAAAATATTTCTCGGACCGAGTTCAGGAAAAGAAGGCTGCAGAATTTGCTGCATTAAAGCAACGATCCTTGTCAGTGGCCGAGTATGAGGCCCAATTCTCTAGATTGTCTCGGTATGCCAAGCATCTAGTTAACACCGAGAAAATGAAAGCTAGGAGGTTTCTTAATGGGCTCAGGCCCCAAGCTATTACTCAACTGGCGCCGATGGACATTCAAGTCTACTCGGAGATAGTACGCCGAGCTCAACTATTAGAAGATGCCACGGAACTGTCTGATAGGATTCGTGGAAAGGATAAGAAGGAACAAGTTACAGGTTCGGGTTCCATTAAACTCAACTTCAAGAAAAGGCCTAGCAATGGAGGAGCATCCTCACAAGACCAAAAGTTCAAGAAGAACAAGCCCTTCTCTATCACCATTACCTCTCCAAATACAGTGTGCAAACATTGTGATAAAGCGGGTCATAGAGCAGAAGAATGCTGGAGGAAACTAGGAGCATGTCTCCGTTGTGGGAGTCGTGAGCATCGAATTCCCGATTACCCATTACTTAACAATCAAGCCGATGTCGGGAAACGCCCAGTAACCAAGAATGCTTGTCTTCATGCAATCAAGGAGACCGAGCAAGAAGAAGAAGGCGGCTTAGTGGAAGGTACATTGAAAGTTTGTTCCAGGAATGCATATGTCTTAATTGATACCGGTGCATCGCATTCTATTGTTTCTAAGAAGTTTGCTGACCCATTACCCCTAGAACCGAAATGGATAAAGTTAGTTTTGTCTACTCCTCTGGATGATGAGACTGATATTACACATCATTACCAAAACTGCGAAGTATTGGTTCAGGGTAGAAATCTCCCTATTGATCTCATATGTTTAGATCTGAAAGAGTATGATGTTATACTAGGGGCAGATTGGTTATCCAAGTATCAGACAACGGTTGATTGCCGCAATAGTAAGGTTACATTCAAGGAATTTCCAGAACTAATCTTGACTAGCCCCAAGGGTCGGAGCAGATCCCCTCTTATTTCAGCTCTCCGAGCTAGCAAGCTCATCAGGAAAGGATGTACATCTTTCCTTGCCTTTGTCACAGTTAAAGAAGCTAAGGAAGCTAAGCTAGAAGACATTCCAGTGGTACAAGAATTTCGGACGTGTTTCCGGAAGATTTGCCGGGATTACCCCCGCAAAGAGAAGTGGCCTTCACCATTGACTTAGTCCCTAGTGCTGGTCCGATTTCAAAGGCACCTTATAGGATGTCACCTGCTGAACTCAAGGAGTTAAAAGAGCAATTGATGGAACTCATTAAGAAAGGATTCATTAGACCAAGTACTTCCCCGTGGGGAGCGCCTGTATTATTTGTAAAGAAGAAAGACGGATCCATGAGGTTATGCGTCGACTATCGACAATTGAATCATCTCACTATCAAGAACAAGTATCCACTGTCGAGAATCGATGAATTGTTTGATCAAATTTCAGGATCCATGTACTTTTCCAAAATTGATCTTAGGTCCGGATATCACCAACTAAGAATCAAGGACGAGGATATTCATAAAATCGCATTCAGAAGCAGGTATGGCCATTATGAATTTGTTGTTATGCCTTTCGGACTAACGAATGCCCCTGCTGCCTTTATGCAGTTAATGAATAGTATATTCAGGCCTTATTTAGATCAGTTCGTGGTGGTCTTTATTGATGATATATTGATTTATTCCAAGACCAAGGAAGAGCATGAGGAACATTTGAGGATTGCATTACAAATATTGAGGACAAACCAATTATATGCAAAACTTAGCAAGTGTGAATTCTGGCATGAAGAAGTGACTTTCCTCGGACATGTTATATCAAAGGATGGCTTGTCTGTAGACCCATCAAAGGTTGAAGATGTAAGGAACTGGGAAAGACAGACCAATGCTAGCGAGATCCGAAGTTTCTTAGGTCTTGCCGGCTATTACAGGCGATTCATCAAGGATTTCTCTAAAATCGCCGTGCCACTTACGAGGTTAACTCGCAAGGAGATCCGTTATGAATGGGATGAGGAATGTGAGAGAAGCTTCCAAACTCTCAAGGATCATCTTACTACAGCTCCTATCTTAGCATTGCCAATTGAAGGAGAAAAGTTTGAGGTATACACTGATGCTTCTGGCATTAGCCTCGGGTGTGTTCTAATGCAACAAGGGAAGGTTATAGCCTACTCTTCTTGTCAATTAAAGAAGCATGAAGAGAACTATCCCGTCCATAACTTAGAATTGGCTGCGGTAGTATTTGCACTCAAAATATGGAGACATTATCTTTATGGAGTACAGTTTACTGTATACTCCGATCACAAAAGTCTCAAATATCTTTTCTCACAGAAGGAACTAAATATGAGGCAAAGACGATGGTTGGAATATCTCAAGGACTTCGACTTCAATATACAATATCATCCCGGAAAGGGTAATCATGTAGCAGATGCCTTTAGTCGAAAGTCGAGAGCACTGTTAGCCAATTGTATGATTCAAGAATGAAAATAACAAGTCTCTGAACTCAATATGAGCATGGACACGGACCCTAGATGTGTCACATTATCTCATGTAAGCATACAGCAGATTTATTGTCTGGAATACAAGCACTTCAGAATGATGATCCTACATTAGTAGAAATCAAGGGCAGATTAGAAGGACAATCGGATTTCCAATTAGCTTCTGATGGAAGATTAATGTTCAAGAATAGAACTTGTATACTGGACTGCCCAGAATTGAAGAAGAAGGTCTTAGATGAAGCTCATAGGTCAAGGTATACGATTCATCATGGATCTACCAAAATGTACCAAGATGTAAAAAGAAATTTTTGGTGGCCCAACATGAAAAGAGAAATAGCGGACTACGTATCACGCTATCTCACGTGCCAACAAGTCAAGGTGGAACACCAAAAGCCTGCTGGAAAACTACATCCTCTAGATATCCCTAAATGGAAGTGGGAGGATATTGGTATGGATTTCATCATGGGTTTATCTAAATCAAAAAGAGGACATGATGGAATATAGGTTATCATTGACCGATTGACTAAATCAGCGCATTTCTTGCCAATCAAGAGTCGATGGTCAGTTGATGTCTTAGCTGCACTATATATCAAGGAAATAGTCAGATTACATGGTATTCCTGTTTCAATCGTGTCTGACAGAGATCCCCGTTTTACTTCTCATTTTTGGAAAGGACTACAACATTCGTTGGGAACGAGACTTAACTTTAGCACAGCCTTTCATCCTCAAACGGATGGTCAGACCGAGAGAACCAATCAAGTAGTCGAAGATATGCTAAGAGCATGCATTACTGATTTTGATGGAAACTGGCATGATCACTTGCCTCTGGTCGAATTTGCATACAATAATAGCTACCAGGTAAGTATACAACTGGCACCTTTTGAAGCCTTATACGGAAGGAGTTGCCGATCACCCATATGCTGGAGCGAAGTTGGAGAAAAATAACTGTTAGGTCCAGACATGGTAAGGGATACAACTGAGAAGATACAAGTAATCAGAGAAAGATTGCAAGTTGCTCAGTCTAGACAAAAGGCTTATGCCGACACAAGAAGGAGAGATCTTGAATTCCAACTCGGAGATCATGTATTTCTCAAGATATCACCTGGACGTGGCATACGGAGATTTGGTGTTAAAGGCAAGCTTACACCAAGATTTATCGGACCTTTTGAGATACTAGAAAGAGTTGGCGAGGTTGCTTATCGCATCGCATTGCCACCTCAACTGTCCGAAGTACATGATGTGTTCCACATATCTATGTTGAAGAAGTATGTACATGACCCATCACATATTATTGAGTATGGAGATCTAGTGATCCAGAAAGATTTCACATATGAGCAGAAGCCCATATGAATACTAGATCGAGAAGTACGAACCCTAAGGAATAAGGTTATTCCCATGCTAAAAGTACAATAGAATAAGAATTCAGAACATGAAGATATATGGGAGACCGAGGAATCTATGAGGAAGCGATTTCCAGAGTTATATTAGAAGGTATGAACTCTACACTCTCCATATGTAAATATGTGCTAGGAATTTGGGGACAAAATTCTTTTTAAGTGGGGGAGGGTGTAGCAACCCTGATAAATTTAAAAGGAATAAATAAATCAAAATAGATTAAAAGATTTAGTAAATAAACGAAAGAGCATGGAATAAAAATAATTAAACCCTGATGAAAATAACGCCTCAGATATAGGCGCTACTTTACAAGAAAATGCCTTCACCTAAGGCGTGTTTTGAAGAAAGGACGCCCACATGTCAAGGCGTCAAATTTCAAACGACCAAAATAAATAAAAAGGGCAAGTTTGCATAACGTCCTTTGAGTGGACGCGTTTCAACAAGTAACGACGCCTGACAAGGCGTCAATTTAAATTCGACGCCCTTACTTAGGACGCTAATTCAGTTTGAGTTCCGTTCGACTCAGGAGTCTATCCAGGGTAAGTTGATAACTATGAGAAAGAGCTCGAATGTAGTAATAATTCTATCTTGGAAGTATTACTTCCAATCAAACACTACCTTTGTTAGGATTTCCAAAGTCCCTATAAGTAACCCCCGTCGAACCCTAAAGGATCTATTTGGACGACCTACTGCTGCTACGGTACGTAAAGAACATCATGTTCTTTTTCCTTTAATCTGTCTATCAAATTATGAAGAATACTGATGATTCTTCATTCTCTTCTGATTCCAGGTTGAAAGCTTTTGTCATCTGAAGAACGGGTAAGTTCTTCTCCTTCTATACCTTCTATTAGTTCTTACGAAGAGTAATACCTTCGTTTTATTCTGCCTCTACAGGTTGCCTGTAGAAGTGAAACCGATCGATTGAAGAATTGAGGGTTCTTCATCCACGTACATCATCTGCAACTTCTCCTTCATCTTCTTCTTCCGGTGATCACTCTGTTACAGACAGTGCATCGTCTCTTCACCAGATCTTTCACGTTTCATCAAAAGGTAGGTTTTCTCAAGTACTGTAGCCCAAATCCCCATAATAGCTATGTTAAACCATATATATTAATTCATGCATATAGTTTTCGAGAGTTTTGAATGTTTCTATTGTTGGAAAGAAACGCCCTTTCCAAGGGCGCTAATTTTATACGCGACCCAGACTAGGGCGCTATTTAAATAAACGACCCTGACAAGGTCGTCAATTCAAAAGATTTGACGCCCTGTACACAGATGTCAATTTAATTACCTGATAATTACCCATGTTAATTAGTCCAATATTCACTTAAACATGATTCTAAATCAGTGTATGATCATTAATCCTGATATTATCCTGTCATGACCATATCTCGTTTTCTGGAAATTTCAATACTTGAAAAATTGTAAATTCTTGAAATACACGACCCTGTATAGGTCGTCTCTCACTTGCCTAACGCCCCTGTTCAGGGCGTGAATTGAAAAGTAACGCCCCTGTACAGGGCGTGTTTTTGATAAATTACTGAAAATATATATTCTGTAAAAATAGAAGTAAAGAATGAACGACCATTGCATACGTCGTCAACTTGTAATTAAACGCCCCTTACCAGGGCGCGTTTTTGGTAAAATACTGAAATATTGAAATTTTACAAAAATAGGAAAAAATATATAAACGCCCTTATCTAAGGCGTTAATTACTTGAGTAGTGACTTTACTTAAGTCGTTATTTTCCTGTAAAAAAAAATGTTTTTACCTGTTTCTGACAACCGATGGTTTCAGTATATCTATATATATATGTATATCGGCACTATATCTCCACTCCGTGAGTATAGTCCCACGTTTCATGATGTTTTATCGATCACCCTTAATTCTCATTGACATACAAGCTCTCCATTGGACATTCCGTTCCTTTGGACTAGCGAGTTAGTCATAGAGACCTCCGTAAGACTCCTCGAAGCCTTGGATTCCCTCAAGGCCGATTGAGCTGGTTGTACCCTAAAAACCCATTGCACTATCGATTGCCATGTCACTCTAAAGAAACGTGGTATACCGGCCCTTATGATATGCAAAAAGTATATCATGAGAATTCTTAATGGGATGATGATATCATGCCATTTGTTGATGTTCTTGTAGACCTCAATTCTATAATAAGAATGAGGGTATCTTACCTTTGATATACTGTTCATGTGGACCTCAATTCTATATAAAGAATGTCCATACTTATTTTTCATGGTACCCGAGTTAAGGGAACCTAATTCCACCTAGTTTCATCGTTCATCGTGATTGTACCGTTGTTATCGCCTATCTATGTCCAATGTCGTATTTTTGGACGCCATTCTCTCAAAGTTATCCTACGTGTCTACAAGCTTAAATTGTTGAAATTCCATATTGGCTATATATATATACAAGAGTGGATGTCAAAAATACATGATAAATGCCTGCGCATATAGGGCCCGATCTGGTCCTGGGAGGAGCACCCGAAAGTACTTGTGCCCATGGGAGTTGAATGATAAGGTATCTGGCATTATACCTAGTGCATGACTAGCTTGATTGGACATTCCACACAAATCTTGTACTTGACTCGTACTTGACTTGACATGACTTGCGTGACCCGAGAAAGGGTAATTACTTGCTTGCTTGATACATGATAGCCAAAGTTCTTGACATGACTTGCTAAAAAGTACTTACTTGAATATCTTGTTATCTTTTCTTGAAAGCTCATGACTAGTTCATCTTACTGTCTTATTGATAAATTCTCTCTCTATCTTGTCGTTTTATACGAGCATGCATAGCTACAGCACATACATGAAAGATGTAATTATTTAAACCCCTTGCTAGCGCTTGAGATATAACTTTCTACTGAGCGTTCGCTCACTCCGTGTGTTCCCTACTTTTCAGGTAAGTCCGATGAAGAAGGTCAAACTGATGGGGAAAGTCAAGAGTGAAAGTGATAGAACTTCTCCAAGTGTCATCTAGTCTTTTTCCTATTTTCTTGAGTCAACTATGTACTTTTCCTTTTTAATTGAATAGAGTATTGGATTTGTAATAGTCTATCCATTATGAAATAAAGGATTGGGTTATCTTTACTTTTGCGCATCTCTGTTTTGGTGTCAAATACACTACTACTCTGATTGACATGATTGATATAAACTCGTCGCGCATATCCGAGTATCTTCCGCGCTCGGGGCGTGACAAGAACTCTGTATCACTTATCTCGGCTCTTCGAGCTGATAAGCTGATGAGACGAGGATGCGAGACTTTTCTAGCCTTCGTCCATGCTACCCTTGAGCAACAGATTGAGATTAAGGACATTTCTATTGTCCGAGAATTCTCTGATATTTTTCCAGAGGAACTACCAGGACTTCTGCCTGAGCGGGAAGTTATCTTCTCTATTGATGTTATTCCTGGCTCATCTCCGATTTCCAAAGCTCCTTATTGTATGTCTTCTACGGAGCTGAGGGAATTGAAGCAACAGTTGATGGAATTACTTGAAAAGGGTTTCATTCGTCCAAGTACTTCTCCTTGGGGAGCCCCTGTATTATTCATCCGGAAGAAAGATGGTTTGATGAGGTTGTGCATCGATTATCAGCAATTGAACCAGCAGACTATCAAGAATAAATATCCATTGCCGAGGATTGATGAATTATTTGATCAGATAGCGGGAGCTCAGTATTTTTCTAAGATCGATCTTCGATCTGGATATCATCAGTTGCGGATTAAGGAAGAGGATATCTATAAAATAGCTTTCCACAGCAGGTATGGTCATTTTGAATTTGTCGTTATGCCTTTTGGTCTAACGAATGCACCAGCAGCTTTCATGCAGTTGATGAACAATGTATTTCGGCCCTATCTTGATCAATGGGTCGTGGTGTTCATTGATGACATCCTGATCTATTCCAAGAATGAAGAGGAGCATGCTGAGCATCTGAGGATGACATTACAACTATTGAGAGATCATCAACTATATGCCAAGTTCAGTAAATGTGATTTCTGGCTGCAAGAGGTGTCCTTTCTAGGACATTTTATCACAAAAGAATGTATTTCTATTGATCCTTCGAAGGTAGAGGCAGTGAAGAATTGGGACCAGCCTACTAGTGTGACTGAAGTTAGAAGTTTCCTAGGCCTGGCAGGCTACTACAGAAGATTTATTCAAGATTTCTCCAAGATTGCGGTACCTCTCACCCGATTAACCCGCAAGGAGAGCAAGTTTGATTGGTCAGAAGCATGTCAGCGAAGCTTTCAGACTTTGAAGGAATGTTTAACTACTGCACCTGTATTGGCTTTACCTTCTGGTGAAGGAGGTTTGTGGTATACACGGATGCTTCAGGTATCGGTTTAGGCTGTGTACTCATGCAACACGGGAAAGTGATTGCCTATTCTTCTAGGTAGTTGAGGAAGCATAAAGAGAATTATCCTATTCATGATTTGGAACTTGCAGCAGTCGTGTTTGCTTTGAAGATATGGAGGCATTACTTATATGGAGAAACATTCACAGTGTTTTCAGATCATAAGAGTCTGAAATATTTATTTTCTCAGAAGGAACTCAATATGAGGCAAAGAAGATGGTTTGAGTACTTGAAGGACTTCGACTTCTCGATTGAGTATCATCCTGGAAAAGGAAATGTTGTGGCAGATGCATTAAGTCGGAAGCCTGTAGCTAGATTGTCAAGTCTCATGTTACAAGAGTGGAAGCTACTGGAATAATTAGCTAGCCTAGATCATAATGTTGACAATGATCGGGTTATGATTGCACAGATTCAACTTAAGCCCGAATTGTTGATGGAAATCAAATCTTTGCAAGATAATGATCCTGAGCTAGTAGAGACCAAGGGAAGCTTGAGCAGCAGACCTGACTTCATGATGGCTGACGATGGAAGATTATTATTCCAGGGTAGAACTTGTGTACCTGATGAAGCTGGAATAAAGAACAAGATTCTTGAAGAAGCACATAGATCCAAATACACCATTCATCCTGGAGGCACTAAAATGTTCAAGGATTTGAAGAGATCCTTTTGGTGGCCGAATATGAAAAGGGAAATTGCAGACTTCATGAGTAGATGCTTGGTTTGTCAGCAAGTCAAGGCTGAGCATTTCAGACCGGCAGGAAAGTTGAAACCACTCGACATACCCCAATGGAAGTGGGAAAGCATTGGCATGGACTTCATTATGGGTCTACCTAGGACTCGTGGTGGACTTGATGCAATATGGGTGATTGTCGATCGATTGACAAAGTCAGCTCATTTCTTACCCATTAAGTCCAAATGGACAGTTGATGTATTGGCTGCTTTGTATTTGAAGGAAGTGGTAAGGCTCCATGGTATACCAGTCAGCATTGTGTCTGATAGAGATCCCAGATTTACTTCACATTTCTGGAAGGGACTACAAGCGTCTTTGGGTACTCGTCTGAATTTCAGTACTGCCTTTCATCCACAGACTGATGGACAGACTGAAAGAACCAACCAGATAGTGGAAGATATGCTTAGAGCCTGCATGATCGATTTTGGAGGCAGTTGGAATGACCATTTGGCTTTGATTGAATTTGCCTACAATAATAGTTATCAATCCAGCATTCAAATGGCTCCTTTTGAAGTATTGTATGGAAGAAGTTGTCGTTCCCCATTATGTTGGGATGAGGTAGGTGTGAAGTAATGGCTTGGACCGGATCTTATTTAAGAATCATCACAGAACATCCGTATTATCCGAGACCAGTTACAAGTAGCTCAATCAAGATAGAAGAGTTATGCCGACACAAGGAGAAGAGCATTAGAATTTCAAGTTGGCGAGCATGTATTTCTGAAATTCTCTCCTACAAGAGGGATTCAAAGATTTGGCATTCATGGCAAACTGAGTACGAGATATATTGGTTCGTTCGAGATTCTGGATAGAGTGGGAGAGGTTGCTTACATATGGGCATTGCTGCCTCAATTGTCAGGCGTACACAATGTTTTCCACGTGTCTATGTTACGGAAATATGTGTACGACCCCACTCATATCATTCAGCATGTGGATTTCGAATTGAAGGAAGATTTGACCTATGAAGAAAGACCTATCAAGATTCTGGATCGGAAGCAACAGCAACTCCGTAATCGTTCCATACCTATGGTCAAAATTCAGTGGAGTCGGCGTGGAGCTGAGGAAGCTACTTGGGAGTCTGAAGATACTATGCGGAAGCGGTATGCCGACTTATTCTAGGTGAGCTAGTCTTTCCCTATCTCTGTATTAACGTGCATTGAATTTAGAGGATCAAATTCTTTAAGTGGGGGAGGGTGTAATACCCCAAATTCTTTTAGAAAATTAATTAGAAATTTATTTGAATTTAATTAGAAATTATTTGAATTTATTTGAATTAATGGGAATTAATTCAAAACTAATTAGATTAATTCTTTAATAAATAGAATAAGTCACATTTCGAATATTTTATAAAAATCCATAAAAATCATGTTCTTGTAGAATCAATTGCGTTTAACAATTTTGTCTTCTATGACTAAGCCTAATAAAATCATTAACTAGGCCGAATTAGAGGGATTAGTCAAATTTTCACACTCACCTAACCAAATTCGTGCTCAATAGTAACCACCACCTTAAAACATCAAATTCGAGCTCATTTCTCAACCAAATTAGGTGATTCCAGGGGCAAATGAAAGGTATTATAGAGAGGATCATTTCCCCTCTCACAATGCCATGAAAATTTTAACTTATGGGGAGTATTTGGTCGCGCATGGGCTAGGTCAACATTAGCGGCGGCGGTTCAAACACTCCACTTCTAGGGTCGATTTCTCCCTTCCTGGAATGATCCAGAACATGTATAAGCTATTAAAAGAAAGCCCTATGTGTCTATTTTCGTTTGGGAGCAGTTGTGGTCGCAGAGGATTTCGATCTAGAGAGATCTCTCGTGTTTATTGGAGGAGTGTCCGAGTTCGTGGGTTTTTCTTTGGCCCTCTTTGTTCCTTCGATTAAGGTAGGTACCATCGACCAAAATCTGCACATGAGTATACCATTTTGATTCTCTCGGAGAGCTCTTTCCATTGGTAGTAAAAGCCCCAAATTGTATTTGGTGTGGAGGGAGATCTCATGGAAAAAGTGAAGGGCTGTCAAATGGGCGTTCTTCGTTGTAACTTCTAAATCTCTCTTCGATTGAGGTAGGTTATAACAGAAAAAACTCTAATTAACATATATGGTTGTAATGAGCAGCATGTTAGCTTTCATTTGGCGTAGAAAGCCCTAAATTTTATGCATCATGTTTAGAGAATTTCTGATTTGAGTAAGAGCATGTCTAGACGTCGTTTATGATGTATTCTTTTGAGTTAAATCATGATTTCGAGTTATTAATCTTGATCCTCATATAACATGTCATATATGGTTGGAATCAACGTCGAGTAAGCTTTCTTTTGATATAGAAAGCCCTAATTTTTATAGACCATGTTTAGAGAATTTCGTGTTTGATTAGAAGCATGTTAAGACTAGGTTTTTAAGTCTTCTTCCTAGATAGGTTGTGATTTCGATTGGTTTTCCGGTGAATTTAGGGTTCCAAACCCTTGTTTTATGACCCTAATATGTCCATAAAGAACCTAGGGGCATGGGGTTAAGATCTCAGTCCAATTAGACCCCAATTGGGTGAGATTTTTTCCGTTTTACAGAAGTCACGTTCGCATCTGCGAACGCAGTGGTCGACCCATTGGGTCGACCCATACACCCCGGGGGTTGACCCATTGGGTCGACCCATACACAGACAGAAGTATGTTCGTGCGAGGGTCGACCCACACGCTGGCAGACCCCTGGTTTTCCAGGGGTCGACCTAATGGGTCGACCCATACACCCTGGATTTCCAGGGGTCGACCCAATGGGTCGACCCATTTGCTGACAGCCCCGGTGGGCTTGCTTTCGATCCGAGGATCGATCCGGACCGTAAGGGGATCGACCCATTCAAGCCTAGTCCAATTGAAAACCATATTTTGAGGAACCAATGACCCATACATGCAACCCATTGATCTCAAATTAAGCTCGGCGTTCCTCAATCCAAAATTGAAGAACAAAGTGTATAAACCATCCCGATTACTATCTCCACTTCAACGCACACAAATGGTTAATTAGAAACCCATATAATAAAATGGTAATTTTGAAAGTAAATTACTGTCTTGTATTACTGTCTATGGTAAGTATTGGCTTGTTCTACTATCTTGAGTTACCATCTTGTAATTAACTTATCTCTTGAATTGAGATTTATAATAATTCACGAATCAAGGTATTTTTAAATGGCTGTTAGGAAATCAATTAAAAGCCCTTATACTTCGGTAGAATAGACTAATAGCACACTAACGATCTATATGGCATTACGGCCATTAAATCTAAATTGTTGTCCCTTAGTGCGGTTCTACCCGGACACTCTATCCGGAAGTTAGAATCCGCCATTTTGAGACCCGTATGACCCGGCTACGACCTAGAAATTGTGACCAAATCGCTGAGTTATAAGTCACGGATCGACTTGGGCTAATCAGCACATGAGTAGCTCATAGTTGACCGCTTGTCTCCATGAACGGTCTAGTGTAGTCCGTATAAGTATCGTAATTGTGTCTTAAGGTCACGTACTGCTTACTTACCTGAACGACACTGTCAACCGTTCATTTTTGACCTCGTGGACTGAGATTTGGTCCAGTTCTTGTAATACGGCCAATAGTAGCCATATGTCCTGTCAAACGGCCCAGAAGTGACCGTATACCGAGTTTTTAAGTTAATGAATCCAAGAACAGGTTAGTCCTTTAAATCTTGAACTTCTGACAGAAATTCCTCTGATTAAATTGGCCATTTAACTTGACTGAATGTCTAGACAACATGGGATCTTGGATCCAATAAATCAATGCCAACGCATCATAAGGGACCGGTGTGGTCCTAGGGAGAGCGCCCGAAAAATTATTGAGCCCATGGGATGTTATAATGACATGGTGAGATATTGCACCGCGTGCATGACTAGTGTGACGTCTATGACATGAAAATCTCTTGTTACTCTTGTTACTTGATCGTGCTTGAAATGATGTTTAAATTACTTACTTGTTGGCCAATTCTCTATTATTATCTCATGTTGTAAATTCTTGTACTTGTTATCTTGTTAATTCTTGTCATCATATATTTCTTGACCTTGCAAGATCTTTTATTACGTTGTTTCATTGTATCGTCATTTATTTCTTTTATTAGCATGGCATATGAAAATGTAATTAAATTGTTAATCACGTAAACTTGCCTGTTATTTCCTACTGAGCGTCAGCTCATAGTTGTTGTTTCCCCCCTTTCCAGGCTGTTCAGGTGATGATGCGCATACCGATGGGGAGGGGCAGGAGTGATATCTTTGAGTGCACCAGTTCTAGAGTTGGAGTTGGCATAGCTATCATACTTATAGTTGTGCCTTAGAGTGTGTTTAGTTTCAGTTATGATATTGTTGATTGAGTTGTTTTTGTCTCAATTTGTATTAAGTTGGTTTAAGGATATTGTACTAGATTTGGAATATTTCATGATCAATAAGTTATCTCTTTTCTTAGCACCTGTGTAATTGTTTAGTTTAGATTCTTTATATGATTTCTAGCTAGTTTCTAACTGTACGACCCGATATTCCGCGTCGGGGCGTGACAGCCAAGGTGGTTACCTTGGACAGCAAGCTGTGATGCTCAGTGGATGGCAAGCTGTGAGCCCCAGCTGATGTAGGCAAGCTGTGTTGCCCAGCCGTTCAAGCTGTGAGTCAGCAGGAATCCACACTCGAGTTGAGTGTGGGGTGGACGTAGGTCTGCGGACTGAACCACCTAAAACTCTTTGTGCACTGTGGTTTGAATGTTCTTTTCTACTTCTGCTAGATGAACGCTTAGGCCGATCTGCTTCTTCTGTTTAGTAGAGATTTGATTGCATGTCTTGTGTTTGATTAAACACATCACTGTATTTCAGTTTCGATCTTTCAATTTTGGTAGAACTGAATCTATTTTTAACTTCTCATCTCTGAGTGTTCTAAGTTTTCAATTGGGTCAATATTATTGAAGGGGAGATTCATTCACCCCCCTCTGAATATATCGCACCAGTTCCAACAATTGGTATCAGAGCGGGTGTCTGCACAGAAGGTCCAGCGACTTGCAGATCCGATCTATAATTGGCTTCGGTGCGATCTGAGTTGATTCATTTGCTTGCATTGTGTTTGATTAGTGTTCTATTTAGAACTCTTATTCTTTCTGAGCATGGAAATCATGATTGATCCTCCAAAGTTTGAGAGTCTGGATTTTTACAAGTGGCTTAATCAATTTAGAGAGTACGTGATGCAGGTTAATCCAGATCTATGGATAATCATTGCACACAGCCCTTATGAAATTCCAAAGGGTAAATCCTTATGGAAAACTTCAGATCAGCTGAAATTCTCTAAAAATCAAAAGGCCCTAGACCTTGTGAAAGGGGCGATAAGATCTAATGTGCTTACATGTATCTCTGAGTGCAGAAGCGCAAAGGAAGTGATAGACAAACTGACTGACGACTATGGTGGAAAAGGAACTCAGTGCTTTATGACAAGAGATCACATCAATGATCAATCAGATGAGTCTCCATCTTAGGTAACTTCTAACTCAGAACAATCAGCTCTTGATGAATTGAATGAAATGTATGAAAACTTGTTAGAAGAATACAAATCTCTTAAGACTGAAAAGAGAAAAATGAAAAAGGAGATAATGTACGAAATAAGAGAACTGAAATGTGAAAAAGCAAATCTGAAAGATAGTCTGAAAAGTAATGAAAATTCATGCAATGAGTATGTTTCTGCGAAAAAATTGAATAACAGTCTTCAATCCGAACTGAAAATGCAGGAACAACAAATTGACTCTCTGAAAGAAAAATTAGAAGAATTGAAGAATAGAAATTCTGAGCTAGAAATGTCTAAACAGAAATTGAATGAGGATTTGAAAACTGTGGATCAAAATAATTTGATTGATGAAAATAAAATGTTGAAAGATCAAAACAAAAAACTGATGGTTTTGAACATTGTACTTTCTGAAAGACTAATGAACTTTGAAAAAAGTAAATCAATTTTGAATGACAAAGAAGCTAATGATAATCAGAAGATGATACAAGAAAATGAAACTCTGAAAAGGCTGAATGATGGTTTGCATAATCAAATAATTTCATGTGAAGATGACATTGTGTTATTGCAAACTGAGATTGATGATCTAAACGCTTCTTTGTCAAAATTCATTAAAGGAAAAGACAATTTGAATAAGCTGCTTGGTTCTAAAGTAAATTTTCAGAAACAAGGGATTGGATTTGTGCCTGTGAATGAAAACGACAATGATAAGAGGAAATCAACTGTTTTTGTGAAAAGCTCAGAACAGGACAACTCATCTAGTTCTTCTATCTTTCAATTCACTGCTAAGAAGACTAAAAATTCAGATAAGGATCAGAAAAAGATTCAAAACAAAAGAAAAGTGTTGATTTGAATAAGTCCAAATCTGTCATTGATTCACATGTGCATGTTGCTAACTGCTCTCATACACATTCACACTCTCATGCGAATGTCAACTTTGTCAAACAAATGAATGTAAATAAAAAGGTGGTAACATGTCACTATTGTGGGAAGCTTGGACATATTTTGGATGACTGTTTAATAATGAAAAGTCATGCTAGAAATGCTGTTAGGATGTACCCAATAAATCATCACTCTAGGAAATCTCCTACCATTCAGAAAAGGAAAACTCAATGTTATTGTTGTGGCAAATTTGGCCACATTGCTGCTCTCTGTTGGCAGAGTCAAGGGAAGAAGTTCAAGTCTGAATTTGTTACATTCCATGCGAAAAGAGATGTTTCTAGTTACACTAAGTTTCATGTGAACTATGCCTCTGACAGAACCTACCCTGGTTCTAAAAGCAAGTATATTGAATGCTCCCATTGTGGGAAAGCTGGCCATTCAGTCAAAGACTGTTGGCATGTCAAGAAAAGGAATGTCTCTGATGTAAATAGAAAGAAATTTTTTCATGATAACAGAAATACCAATCATGTTCAGTTATATCAAGTTCATGCTCATGATTACTCATATAAAAAGAACATGAAATTTGGTGACTCTTGTCATTACTGTGGACAGTATGGTCATGTCATGTCTAACTGTCGGTTAATGAACTCTGATAATTATAATGCTAGAAAATGGTGGAGAACACCCTTCAAAGGTGCCACTATCATTTAAGGACCCAAGGCTGCTTGGGTTCCTACGAGATCAAGATAACCTAGTTGTTGCAGGTGTGTCTTGGAAAGGAATAAAGGGGTAATAAACCAGGGCACCTGAAATGACCTCATTTTTTGAGCTTTCCAGGTAAACTCATTGTATTCTCTGTCTTTACATTCATTGCTTAAGTTGTCAGTTAAATTGATTGATTACATAGCATGTAAATATTGGTTCAGCATTATGTGCATAGCATATCTCTTGCATAACATGTTAGTTAATCTGCGTGTCTTCTAACTAATCTTCTCTGAAAATCTGAATTGATCATCAAGATGATTGTAGCATGTCTCAGTTGGAATTGCATACTTGTTTCATGAGCATATTTCATGATTTTCCTTACATAATGTTTTGTATGTTTGTAGCACTTAAATGATATTTTCATAATGGACATAGTTAGGGGGAGTAAGTCAAAGCATTTCTTGTGTATCATGCATATTTGTTAGGCTAATTCCCTGCATGGTCTTCATGTCATTCATGAGTGAGTAATGCATACGCATACATATAGTAAATTGCATAGCACTTCATTTATTTTCAAAAATCCAAAAAGAATTGACTCATTACATCTAGACAAGGGGAGCATTTTAGACTCTTTAGTATTTTTCTATCTGAACCCTTCTTGTCTAGTCACTCAAATCACTCTCCTACTCTTTTGTGTCAATGATTGCTCTTTAATCAACTGAACTCTCAACTTTCTTGAAGCTGAAATCTACATATGCTTCTCCTTAAATTACTAAAGGCGAGCTTTGCTTGAATACTTCCTTGTCAAATTTGTCAAGCTAACCTGTCTGAATCCCAGTCTTTAACACTGGTTTCTGAACTGCATTGCTTTAATGCTTACCTCTTGCTGCATATTTGTAAACTCACTGCTATTGGCTTTCTGAAAATCTGTCTGATGCATATTGATCATATCTGCTACAAGCATGTGTTTCAATTCTCACATTTTATACATGCTTGTTAATGTCTCTGCTATTGAATGCTATTGTCAAAATATTGTTTGAATTGATTTTGAAGAGACTTAAATCTGTGTACCTCAGTTATAAATCTAATATCTTAAAAGAAACTCCTATTATACAGGTTTAAGAATAACTGATTGATCTACGTTGGTGTAAGTCTAATGTATTCATTAATTTGAATTTGAAAGACTTGAAAGTATCTGAATCACAAGTTTTAATAAACTTTAACCAACTGTTTCATGTAATCTCTGTCAAAACCCTCTGAAATCTGAAAATTTGAAATCAAGATTATTTTGGTTGAGATACATGTTAGTTGTATTGTTCTTAAACACTAAATATGTCTAAAGTTGATGAAAAAGAAAAGCAAAATTCAGAGCAATGACTTTGATCATTGAGAAACTGGGTCCTCCCTTAAAGAAATGGAGTAAACCTATGTCATGAAGTGCCACAGTTATCTCTGATATAAAAATAATTGAAAAGTCTGACAGAGCAATGGCATGGTTGTGTTGAGTAACTGGGGATCCCGGCCTCTGATCAAGGTGTTTCTTCATGTAAAAAGACACTCCAATTGCTAACTCTGTTCTCATGTTCGAGAGGCAATGCGGTTATCACACTAAGTAACTGGGTCATTTCACCTGAGACGTGTTTTGCCTCATGTAAAAAGGTGTTAATCAACCAAGATTGCTCAAGAAAAATCAAGTGAAGTTCAAATGTAAAATCTAAAAAATGGATATCATAAAATTTCTGCCAACGAAGTCAACTTCAAATACTATTAAAGGTGTTTAATCTCAATACTACAATGTGTAACTCCTAAAGGAGTCATTGAGATTAATTGAGTAAGATGGAAGGAGATTGACCTGGAATGCTATAATTAATTTGTTCACCTTTATTAAAACCTCAGTTTCAGATATGAGTATTGTATACAATTATCAAATTTGGTATACATCATGCTTTAACCCATTTTGTCATGCAGTCTAATTCATAATCCCTTATGATAGGAGAGTCTATCCTTAATTGGACTTATAACAGTGGTACCTGGAAAAAAATTTTGTCTGATCAGTTACATCCTTAACTGCCCCTATGCTTGTTGCTTGTATTCCTTTATTCAGGGGGAGTTTCCTTGTCTATGAATCCTGCTGCATCTTAAAGGGGGAGATATTCTCAGCATCCTTCATGTCCATTTCTCTTTGCTGCTGTCTCGGGGAGATTTTATTCAATCATTTCATGCACACTCTTATTTCTCTCTCAAACTCTACTCTTTTTGATGAAGTCAAAGGGGGAGAATAGTTTGAGTCTGTGTGAGTCATAGTGTTGCCATAATCAAAAAGGGGGAGATTGTTGTGCCCCTGTGGTTTTGATGTCAGCAAGCACTATGAGTATGAATGATTTATCATCATGTGTTTGCACTTGTTGGTTCTTCTGCGCATTGCATCAGTGCATTATCTACCATATGCATACACTGCATCAGTGCATTCATCAGTCGATTCAATTCAATGTCGATGCGTGCTCATTATGCATAAGTCGATGCGTGTTCATTATGCATACATAGTCAGTGTAGGGTTAATTGTATAGGATTGTCCATTTCATAAATATGTTTCATGGTGGTAATAAGTTAGTGAATGCCTAGACTCATGCATGTTCAAGGAATAAAGTCTATACAGAGTTTGCCTAGACACGCATATGTTTGCTGCATGAACCTTGAGTCCGTGCAAGGTTGCTTACATGTCACTAAGCCTGTACATGCATACATAAAGTCGATGCAAGCATGCAACAGAGTCAGTACATTGCTTAAGTCTGTACAGGGTTAAAAACTGTCTAGGGATGTGCATATCATACCTATGTTTCATAGTGGCCATAAGTCCATGCAGTCTCTGTAGCTCACTTAGCGTCTATACTTGTGGTTAAAGCATGCAGGGTCAATGCAGTCTTTGTGTCTCACTCAGCATCGCAATTGTGTCTAAGGCATACATACTCTATGCATACTTTGTTTGTGCATTGAAAGTTGATGTGTGTACATAGCATCTGTCGGGTCTTTACATCGCTGCATGCTGGCAAGTCTGTACAGCCCGTGTTCTTCATGCATATACATAGTCAGTGCATCGCTTTGTCTCACGCACACACAATAAACCAAGTCTGTACAACATTTGTTGATTCGTGGAGTTAAGTTCGTGCATTGTTTCATCATGTCTGTACATCGTCTAGGCATAGCAAGTCTATACATTCTTGCATCGTTGTGCTTCACGCATACAAAAAGTCTGTACATCGTCTTGTCGTAGGCATAGAAAGTCTATACATCCATTCGCTGATAACTAAGCAAGTCTATACATCCGTTAGCTCCGCTCATGGCTTAGTCAATGCAATCCTTGTTCATTGTGCATGTGTGCATACCGCTGCTGGTATGAGTGTTCAAGTTCATGCATCATCACACCAGCAAGTCTATACCTCGTTGTCAAATGCACGCAAAGTCCATACACTCCTTGATGGCATGCCTGTGCATTCACCTTCATTGTGCATACTTTGTTACATGCATACTGCACTACACACTAGCAAGTCTACACATGCTTAGTTTATATCTCAAACCTACTCGGTGCATCTTTTTCTTTTCCTTCAGATTGATTCGAACTGATATCAAGTTTTATCTGACAGGACTCATGTTCGAGAAGCTTAGTATGGACACGTGATCCAAGAATGGAGATGGCTCAGGATCGTGACACGTGTAATGCGGTGAGCTGAAATGCTGCCACGTGGTCAACACGCTCTGGCTGGGAATTGTAGAGGACACACGCCCACCTCTCTGATGCTATAAATAGAAGACTTCTCCATCTGGAGAAGGTGATCGAGAAGCAGTGAGGAGCCTGCACGATCCAGAAGAAGAGAAAGAGAAAGAAAAAGAGAAAGAGAGATCAGCAGAAGAAGAAAAAGGAGAGTGAAAGGAGAGATAGAGAGTTCGTGAAGAAGAAGATAGAAGTCTTCATTGAAGATCTGTTATCTGTTGGCTCTTGGATCAGATCCAGACTAACTTGTTCCTGTGGGAGTCACGTTTATGTTGCTATTTTTTACAGCTTTCAGTCGCTGTGTTTTATCATTTCTTATTTTCTTTTACACTCTTTGCTTCAAGCTGTTAGTCAACAGAGCAAGCTGTGATGCTCAGCAGGCAAGGTGGTTACCTTGGACAGCAAGCTGTGATGCTCAGCGGGATAGCAAGCTGTGATGCTCAGCGGATGGCAAGCTGTGAGCCCCAGCTGATGTAGGCAAGCTGTGTTGCCCAGCCGTTCAAGCTGTGAGTCAGCAGGAATCCACACTCGAGTTGAGTGTGGGGTGGACGTAGGTCTGCGGACTGAATCACCTAAAACTCTTCATGCACTGTGGTTTGAATGTTCTTTTCTGCTTCCGCTAGATGAACGCTTAGGCCGATCTGCTTCTTCTGTTTAGTAGAGATTTGATTGCATGTTTTGTGTTTGATTAAACACATCACTGTATTTTAGTTTCGGTCGTTCAGTTTTGGTAGAACTGAATCTGTTTTTAACTTCTCATCTCTGAGTGTTCTAAGTTTTCAATTGGGGCAATATTATTGAAGGGGAGATTCATTCACCCCCCCTCTGAATATATCACACCAGTTCCAACAGCGGTCATTGCTTCCGCCTGACTTGCCCCGACGACGGTTGTAAAGCATATTTCCTCCTCATCCTCGTCATTGGGCAGATAGAGTATTGTAAGAAAGGATCGTACCCTTTGTGTCCTTGCTGGCTTTTCATTTCTTTCTTTGTCTTCTTTTCTCTTCTTCGGCTGGTGCTTGCCCCCAGAACATGCTACTATCCTTGTCCGATACTTTGTCAGCTTCCTCTTCCTGCTTTAGTGAAAGTTGTTCTAATTCCCGCCACGGGACATAATCCCGTACCAGTAAAGGCTTCAACTCGGACTGCTCATATTCATCTAGCCCATTTATATAGTCTTGCAGCCGTCGGGCTTCTGGACTAATTTCCTTGACCATTGGGAATGGAGTCCGCCTCCTCCGGTTGTATGTAGTGTTGGAACCATTGTTTCGATAATGACTTTCTATGAATCATATTTAGATTATGGTGTTTTAATCCTTCAATTCTATTTGTTATGATTGGTTCACTTGGTGCATGTTATTTCATAGAAGGAATCATAGTCAGTGCATGTGTTGTCCTACTATAGATCTAGCACAGTGCTAGTCTAGCCTAGTTTTGCATTTCACGCGTAAGTGATTGTCACGGTGCAAGTGTCTCTCACACATGATCAACATCGGTGCATACTCTGTCTCAATCGGTCTGTACATGCTCTATTTCTTGGGTATAACGTTCGGTGCAATCTTTGTTCCTAATATCGATTGGGTCGGTGCAAAGTATGCTGCTACATGCATATCAGGGTCGGTGTAATTTTTAAGTCCGTGCAATTCTTTTCCAACATGCACTTTTTAGTTTTGTCATTTAGTGTCAGTGCATTCTTATCTTCATCTCGGTGCAAGGTTTCACTTAGATAGGATATCTTCATCTCGGTGCAAGTTCTGATTTGGACGGGATTTCTTGACTCGGTGCAAGCTCTGTCTTGCATCTTTCTTCGTCCGTGTATTCTTCTTCGTCATCTCGATGCAAGCTTTCACTTGGACATGATGTCTACATCTCGGTGCAAGCTTTTGTTCTGCTCATCTTTACCTAACATCTCGGTGCAACTCTTGCTTGGACCGCAAATCCAACTCGGTGCATTGACTGTCCTAGACATTTTTAGAGTCGGTGCATCCTCTGTTCTAGACACCTTAAGTAAGTACAATGGTTGACTTACATACTTCTGCTCAGTGCATGCTATGTTCACTCCCTCATTACGTCGGTGCAAACTGCGCTAATTGTTTAACTAATGTCTTGTGTTTCTGACAGAGCTTCTCTCCAAGGAAGGACACGTGATCCAAGGCAGATCGTCCTCTAAAAGAATGCCACGTGGAAGGCTACAACGCTCAGATGGTGACACGTGGCTGAGAGCCTTCTGGAAGCATATGGGCGGGAGTTCTTCCTCCACACGCCCAATAAGAGAATATAAGAAGTTGCTGATCAAGGTAGAAACAGATATCGAAAAGAAGAGAGAGAAGAAGTAGAAGCAGGTTTTTCACAGCCTAGTCTAAAGAGTAGAAAAGAAGGAGAAAGATATAGAGAGCTTGTGGAAAAAGGAAAAGAGATAGAGAAAGAGGGAGTTCGTGAGAAGAGTCTCTGATAAGTCTGTCCACTGGTACTTGGATCAAATCCAGTCCAGTTTGCTCCTGCGTGAGCTATTTTCATCGGATTTCATTGTCAGCCTTCAGCAGCTATTTCCACCACTTTTATTTCTTATCTTAATTTTTCTGTTCAAGCTGTGCGGCAACAGAGGTTAAGCTGTAATCCTCAGCGGTCAAAGGAGGGATCCTCTGGATAGCAAGCTATGTCGCTCAGCTGTTTGTAAGCAAGCTATGAGGCTCAGCAGACGCAAGCTATATTGCGCAGCAGTTTCAAGCTGTTAGGCAGCAGGAAGCCTCACTCGGTTTGGAGTGAGGGATGGACGTAGGTCTGTAGGCTGCAAACTGAACCATCTAAAAAATTCCTTGTGTTCTGTGTGGTCTGATTGTTTCTTGTGAATCGATAGATGCATAACTAGGCTCGATCAATTTCGTTTGGCTTTCAAGTTTACTAGTGCACTTCAGTCATTCAAGTCTATGATCTGACTTAATCAGGCCCTTGAGTTTGGATTAATTGATTTTTGTTCGGTCAAATTTTTTTGGAGGGATTCATTCACCCTCCCTCTGAATCCTACACGCACCATCGCTACATCCCATCAATTGGTATCAGAGAGGGTTTCTGCACAAAAGGTCTAACAACCTGCAGATTCGTTCCTTGATTTGGTTTGGGTGCGATTTGATTTGCTCTATCTATTTTTGTCTTGTTCTTTTGGCTGAAATTCCTGTATACACTGGTTCATATTTCTATGGCTGGTATGGTCGTTTCAGAGACTATGTGATACATTTGAATTCTGACTTATGGGTACTCATAGGTCACAGTCCATATGAAGTTCCAGAGGACAAATCTCAATGGAGATCCTCAGACAGACTAAAATCTGAAGAAAATCAAAAGGCCTTAAATCTAACAAAAAGGGCAATAAGCTCTAATTGCTTTCAATGTGTTAATGAATGCAGGAGCGCAGGGGAAATCATCAACAAAATATTGGGAAGATCTTGTGGAGATAAGGAAATATGTTTGATGGTCAGAGATCAGTACGAGGAATCATCCTCCCAGGTAAATTCTGAAGCTAAGAATCTTAGTTATGATGATTTACTCTCCGTGAATGAGCATTTAGTGAATAAATATGATAGAGTCAAGTCTGAAAAGAAAAAACTTAGAAAATAAATGATTTCTGAAGTTACTCGCTTGAAAGCTAAAAATGAAAATTTGAAATCAGACATGAAAAAGGAGAGATCTGAAATAGACAAATTGAAATCTGAAAATGAAAGTCTTAATAATAAAGCCTGTGAAGATGAAAATTCGTGTAATGAATGTGCCTTCTTAAAGGAATTGATTGAAGATCTAGATTCTGATTATAATATGCAGAAAAATCTAATCAAATCCTTGAAAGAAGAAAATGATTCATTGCTTGAACAGAGAAAGGAAATTGATGAATGGTGAAGAGGTGAAATCTCGCGCTGTGTCCTGAGCGGGCTGTGGATCACCAGAAGATGAACTGCAAGACAGGGAAACGTATCAGAGGACCCAGGGGGTTTCCCTGGGGAAAAACCCTCCGATGGCTAAGTCAGTAGAGCTGTGGTGGAAGCAATAATGGGGAGGAGAAAAATTGGTGCGCGAGACTCCTCTCCACCAGAGGGGTGAAGCGGATTGCTCAGGAGTCTTGGTGTATGAGTGCCTTAATGGCCCCCTTTTTCTTCTTACCTTCCACCGGAGGGTGGCCCTGGTTTAAATAGTATGCCGCCTTCAGGAGTCCTGCAAGCTGAGGGGTTTCCGGCGGGAGTTACGTCCTCAACGTGGGCTTTCATGGCCTTATCGTGGGAACGTTATCGCCTCGAAGTCCGGCGGTTTCCGGATTCCCCTGTTCGTTGGGGACTCTTAACAGTAGCACGAACGGATAATATCCGGTCTGGCCGAGCTTCCGAAATGCCAGCCCTATCGGGCGATGAGCATAGCTCGGTGGAGGAGAGGTTTGGATAGGTCGGCGAATGCCTGTCTCTCCCGGGCGGGGAAATGGCTCGGGCCGGACCCTCCTTGTGACCTGAACATTACTCGGGCCCTCCGAGCCTAGGGGCTGCCGGGGAGAGTTAGTTCCTCGAGTGTTTGTTCGTTGGGCTTTTCTTTTCTAAGTGGGCCCTGTGGGCTGTCACTCAGGTGAGCTTGCCTCGTGGGACCCTGTTGGGTCTT
Source organism: Amorphophallus konjac (assembly GCA_022559845.1). Lineage (NCBI taxonomy): Eukaryota > Viridiplantae > Streptophyta > Magnoliopsida > Alismatales > Araceae > Amorphophallus > Amorphophallus konjac. Next base: position 269,118,760 of record CM040124.1, on the reverse strand, counting down.
GTTGGGCTGCTCTTTGAATGGGCTGTAGAAATCCCCCTCTCCACTTGTCCCCCTCCTACTCCCGAGCCATGGAGGCTCGGTTGAGTAGTTTTCGAGGCTTTGGACCGGCGTGGCTCAGGTGGGTGGAATTCTGTTGGCGTTATGTAGCCACGTGTAGTGGTCGCCTGGGCCCATAATGATGATCCTGACGGATTTGAAATGAAGGGGCCCCTCTTTTCTCGGAGCACGGAACGACGCGCCGCCTTCCTCCAGGGTTTTATAGGCATTGGGTGCTGTTCATCATTCTAGGCTTCCCAGGGTTTTAGGCTTTCCTTAGTTTCTTTGCTTCTGGGGCTCCTTGATGCGCCGTGAGAACACAGCGGAGACGTAAGGTCTTGCGGCGGCATTTGAGGAGTTGGCGAGGATAACCGCGGAGGCGGTCCGGCAACTTCCTTGCCCCCCGGAGTCTTCGAGATCGTGCGAGGGATCATCTTCCGGCTCGATGGCTGATCTGCCTCTGGAAGTCGAGCAGGTGAGGCGGGAGCCCATCCCCAATTGCAGCGAGTTGGGGGAGGCTGAGGTGAGGAAGCTGGAGCATCATTTTCGCTTGCCTCTCAGGTGCAGTTTTGCTACCGCCGCCCCATACGAGACGAGTCTGGACAGCCGCACGCGGCATATTTGCACTTTCCTCCTGGCTTGGAAGAGTGGGTTCCGCCTTCCCTTCGAGCCTCTTGTACTTAAGCTTCTCGAGTTTTTCCGGTTGGCACCTATTCAGTTGGTGGCCAACTCGTATCTCCTTCTCTCCACCTTTCGGATTCTCTGTCGTCAACACGACATTTTTCCTTCCTTGGACCTCTTTCACTATTTTTTCATGTTCAAAGCGCACCCGTCGGTGGGGAAAGGCTTCTACTTTATCCAGGCGAGGAGGAACAGGAGTTGCATCTCACTCGCAGCGAAGGACTCCTCGCACAAGGGGTGGAAGACCCAACTCTTCTGGGTGAAGGCGGAGGCGACGGACGAGTCTTGGATATGTCTGGTTTCGCCCAATTTTCATCCGAATCTTCCCCCTTGCCAGGAGGAGTTCCCTCCCCACGTGGAGCGGCAGGCCGCTCGTCTGTTGGATAACCGCCAGTCGATCGAGGAGCTGGTGACGCCGGAGAACATTGAATGGTGTTTTCTTACGCGGTTGACGTCGACAGGTATCACTCTCGAGGTTCTTCTCCTGGGGTGGTAGTTACTTTATTTCTCCTGACCGGGTCTTCTTCCTTTGTTGCAGACGTGAGGCGGGAACCTCTGGAGGAAGCTACCGAGGTCATTGATCTGGGAGATGACTCGGCGGCCGACGAGTCAGGTGCTTCTGCGGGTCGCGCCCAAGCCCGAGATAAGGGCAAGGTGGTGGCCCCCGAGGGGTCTTCGCGACCAACTGGCACGAAGCGCAAGGATCCCACGGCGGGAAAGTTGCGGGAGGCCGCGAAGGCTAGAAAATGGGCCAAGAAGGCAGGCCTCCCTCCTACCGCCGGGGGTGACTCCGGCTCGGCGGCACTCCCCTCTCGGGGGCAAGATGGGGCCGACCCCTCGGGGCCAGCTCCCCCACCTGCCAAGCGAGAGGGGGCCGAGGAGACCGGGGGCCCTTCCGAGGGTGGCGAGGGGTCGGCTCTCCCCCCCACGGGGGTAGAGGGGGCCGATGTCGAGGTAGGTGACGCCGAGACTGGGGGATCGGTCGGAGGCGGTGGTGTCTCGGTCGGCGAAGTGCGGGCCGAGATAGGCAGGGCTGGGGGTTCGCTCGCGAGCGCGTTGCAGCCCCAGGTGCTTGAAGCTCCCGGTGCGGTCGGTCCCGCGGAGCCGGTCGAGGTTGGGGGTTCGCCCGGGGAGGAGTCGCAACCCCAACTGACCGTGGCGCGCGAGGCAGTCGGCCCCGTCGCTCGAGCAGAGCCTTCTGGCGGGGTGCCCCGGGTGGAGCGGTCCCCTCTGCCGGAGCCCTTGGAAAGGCTCGGCATTACGGGCGATCTGTATCGGGTCTGCCAGTCCCCCCCCCCCCCCCCCCGGGATCCTCGATGTTCTGATGGAGGGCGGCCTGGTCATAGCTCGATCAACGGCTTTGATGTCGGAGGCGCACGCCCGAACGGAGGCGGAGCGGTCAAAACTCGCCTGGACCCTTGGAGGATGCGAAAGGAAACTGGCCCGACTCAAGGGGGAGCATGAGGGGCTCCGGTAGGAGTTTTCCGCGTTCCGGGAGGTGGCGCGGGCGAGCCGTCGGGAAGCCGGGGTGCTGACCGAACAGCTTGCCAAGACCCGGGAGTCTCTTGAGAGGACAAGCCGATCCTTGGAGGAGGAGCGTCTGCGTCGCCTCGAGCTAGACAATCGCTGGGAGCTCGAACGCACCGAGCTGCTAGATCAGGCGGAGGTGGCGGAGCGTCTCCGAGCTGAGGCTGAGGTGGACCGGGCTCGGGCGGAGGAGCGTGCGAGCGAGGCCGAGCGGAGGATGGCCGAGGTAGAGGAGCGTGCGGCCGAGGCGGAGTGGGCTCTGGTCGAGCTCGTCGGAAGGGCGGGGCAGATCGAGGCGGAGGCGATTGAGCGCTATAGGAGATCGGATGCTTACTCGGCCGATCTGGTGGAAGCCGCCCTACCCTATTACGAGGTAGCACTTCGCCGGGGCGCCCGAAAGGGGTTCAAGCATGGCTATCGCCGGACGGTAGACTACGCCGATGAGCAAGACTCCGCGATCGAGTTCCCCTTTGGCCAGCGTTATGACTCGGATGAGTCGGTTTCCAGCTCCTCATCGTCGGTCGGGGAAGATTCGGAGGGGTCGCCTCCATCGGGGTCACCGGCTCCGGACGTTTCGGGAGGGCTCACGACCGAGACAGTTCTCGCACAGGCGAGGTCAGTGTCCGAGCCGGCCGTCACCGAAGGTGCGGGGGGTGATGCTTCCCCTTCCGCCGTTCTCGAGCGTCAAAGTGGGCCCGAGGCCTGATGTATTTTGCCTCTTTCCCTTGTTGTTTCTCTTTCCTCTTTTTAGAGGGTTTCCTTTTGGTGTGATAATAAATGACTTGCTCTGTTTGAGTACCATCTTTGCCGTGATTTGGTTGGCGTATCTTGAGTAGTTGGGAGGTGCCGATACGTTCTGCGTAGTTTTCGCATGCTGATTCAGTAGACTTCTGACGGGGCGTCCTTTCATTCATTCACGCTTTGAATGCCAGGCCGCTTCGTGAATCCCACTTGGGCGGGGATCGAGGAGTTGGAGGTGACCATTCAGGGGGATCCCTTGGCGTGTTTTAAAGGGGGGAGTCATTTAAGGCGTGCGGCCTCCCTTGGCCTATAAGAGAGACCGAAGGGCGCTCCTTCCTCCTTAACGCTAAGGATCCCCGCCGTCGATCTGTCCTTACTCCTTCTTCTTCACTCTGCGCTACGCCGCTGCAATCTAAGCATGGAGGGTCCCGCGGAGGGTGACGCTGCCGACGACGGGGAGCGGCGGGCTCCCGCTGTCCTGGAATGTTGAACGGATCCCACGGTCGCCACGCGTGCACGAGACGGGTCCGACGGTCGCCGCGCGGATCTGGGGAGGGCTTCGGCGTGTGGAAGCACGCCGTTTGCCTCTTTTTAGCTCCGGTGAGGCTTCCGGGTGGACGCCGAGGCGGAGGACGGATGGGGGCATCAGGGAAGCCTGCCGCCACTCCCCCTCTGCATGGGGGGGGGGGGGGGGCGCATCAAGCTCCCTCCTCACCGAAGCCTTCCTCCGTCTGCAGCCTCTTTCTCCCTCTTCTGATCTTCCTTTCTTTCACTCTTCGGGGGCTACTTGCTCTCTCCTTCCTTCCAAGGAGTTAGCAGATTGGAAGTGGGGAGGCCTTCACGGCGCTCCTTTTTCATGGTTGTTGCCAACTTGGGAGGTAGCTTTCCTCAACGTTTAAAGGTGGCCTCCCTTCTGCCGTCCCTCTGTCACCTTTGTCACGGGCCACCCGAGCCAACTGGCTCGACCACCTTTTGTCCGAGCCAGTTTCCACACGAGGCAGAGTCAGTGGCTGGACGCGAGGAGATCAAGACCGAGTTAGTCGAGCGATGACCCCTTGAAGCGGTGTTAGATGGATTTTTGATTTTTGCTATGTGATGTATTGGCATTTGCCTATCTGATGTACCAATGGTTTGGAATGAAAAGAAAAGGGATTTATTCCATCCATCTTGCTGTACAATTTCAAAAATAGAATTTGCATAGTGCGGCTGCGTTCCATGTCCGAGGAATGGGTTCCCCTTCCATTGTCGCTAACCTGTACGCACCTTTTCCGAGCATCTCGACCACTCGGTAGGGGCCTTCCCAGTTAGGGGACAGCTTGCCCGCCGCCTCTAGTGGTCGAGAGGCTTCGACCTTCCTGAGGATGAAGTCCCCCGGTTGGAAATGTCTGTCTCGGACCTTGGCGTTGTAGTATCGAGTGAGGCGGCGCTGGTACTCCATTGCTCGGACGTTCGCGATCTCTCGGAGTTCGTCCGCCAGGTCGAGGTTCTCGAGCAACTTTTGCTCGTTTGCCTCGGGCGAGAAGCTGATCACTCGGAGAGACGGATTGGCGATCTCTAATGGAACGACGGCTTCGGTGCCATATACCAACTGAAAAGGGCTTTCACCGGTTGCCGTCCTGGGGGTCGTTCGGTGCGACCATAGTACGCTAGGCAATTCCTCGAGCCAGCTACCCTTAGCCTTGCCGAGTCTAGTTTTTATGCCTTTCAAGACAGTCTTGTTGGCATTTTCAACCAGCCCGTTGGCCTGAGGGTGGGCGACCGAAGTGAAGTGGTTGCGGATATTTAGGTCGGCGCATCTGTCTCAGAAATACCGAGAGTCGAATTGCCGACCGTTATCGCTTACTATCACTCGGGGGATGCCAAAGCGACAAATGATCGATTTCCAAACAAAGCCCCAAACGACTGTCTCGGTGATCCTTGCCGTAGCCTCGGCCTCGATCCACTTGGTGAACTAGTCGATGGCGACGATGATGAACTTCTTCTGGGACTGGGCCTTCGGGAATGGACCAAGGATATCAATTCCCCACCGAGCGAAAGGGTAAGGCTCGGTTAGGGTAACAAGTTCCGTAGCCGGCTGATGGACCAAATGGTCGAACTGCTGGCAACGGTCGCACTGCCGTGCGTGAGCCGTGCAGTCGCGCTGCAGGGTGGGCCACCAGTACCCCTGCCGTAGCAGGATCCTGGCTAGCGGTCGACCTTCTGCATGCGCCCCGCACAGGCCTTGGTGAACTTCTTGGATGGCTCGGCTTGCTTCGTCGGGCCCGAGGCACTTCAGGAGGGGACCGGAGAATGATCTTCGGCAGAGAGTGTTGTCGAGGATGACGAAGCGTCGAGCTTGATACTTCATTCGGCGGGCTTCCCGAGGGTCGGAGGGCTCTTGGGAGTCCTGTAGCCAGAACAGGTCGGGGGAGCGCCAGTCACTTGGAGTGGCCGAGTCAACAGCGAGGAGCTCCGTGTCTATGCTCGGGCGCTCTAGCTCTTCTAGGAGGACCGATCGTGTACCTTCTGGGTCTAGGGAGGAGGCCAATTGAGAGAGGGCGTCCGCTCGAGAGTTTTGCTCTTGAGCTATCCGGACTCCCCCAAATTCCTCGAACTGTTGGGCCAGGCTCCGGACCAACTGAAGGTATTTGATCATGGGTGCCTCCCGAGCTTCATACTCACCGTTGACCTGACCTGAGACTAGTTGAGAGTCGGTGTGGATCCTGACTCGCTCGACCCCCAGCCGTCGGGCCATGCGTGCTCCCGAGATAAGGGCCTCGTACTCAGAAGCATTGTTGTATGCCTGAAAGTTGAATTTCAAGGCATACTGTAGCTCTATCCCTTCGGGGGACCTCAGGAGGATCCCCGCACCGCTGCCTGCCGAATTGGACGATCCATCGATGAACAGTTCCCAGGTTGGCCCGGTCGTGGTCGGAGGCCTGTCTTCGGCAGGGATGGTGCTTTTGGCAATGAAGTCGGCGAGCGCTTGGCCTTTGATTGCTGATCGCGGTCGGTACGAGATGTCGTAGGCCCCGAGCATAATGGCCCATTTGACGAGTCACCCTGAGGCCTCGGGGTGGGCCAGAATCTTCTTCAACGGCTCGCCGGGTAGCACGATGATGGGGTGCCCCTGGAAGTAGGGCCGGAGGTGCCTTGCGGAGGTAACCAACGCTAGCACGAGTTTCTCGGTTGCGGGGTACCTCCGTTCGGCCTCATTGAGCACCTTGCTGGTGTAGTAGACCGGTCTCTCGATTCCCGAGTCATTCCTGACTAGGACCGAGCTGACCGTGGATGGCGTCGCCGAGAGGTAGAGCAGCAAGACTTCTCCTGCGACGGACTTGGAGAGCACCGGTGGGGAAGCCAGGAACTTCTTAAGTTCGGCGAAAGCTGTCTGGCACTCCTCATCCCATGCGAACGTAGCAGATGCTAGCTTGGGTCCCCTCATCAGTTTGAAGAAAGGCAAGCATCGTTCGGCCGCACGGGACAGGAAACGACCGAGAGCGGCGACACGCCCCGTCAGACGCTGGACGTCTTTAACGCACATAGGCGGGCGCATGTCCAGGATGGCCTGGACTTTGTCGGGGTTGGCTTCGATCCCGCGCTGAGTGACCAGGAAACCCAGGAACTTCCCGGATCTTACTCCAAAGGCGCACTTGGCGGGGTTGAGCTTCATGTTGAACTTTAGGAGGGTGCCGAAGGTCTCGGCAAGGTCGGTGAAGTGGTCTTAGGCCTTGGGGGTCTTGACGAGCATGTCGTCGATGTAAGCCTCGACGTTCCGACCTAGCTATCCCTCGAACATGTGATTCACCAATCGCTGATATGTGGCTCCAGCGTTCTTCAACCCGAAGGGCATCCGGGTATAGCAGTATACGCCGTAGTCGGTGATGAAGGCGGTCTTCTCGACGTCTTCTGGGTTCATTCTGATCTGGTGATAACCTGAATAGGCATCTAGGAAGCGGAGTATCTCGTTGCCGTGAAGTCTACGCACATCCGCCATTTGCCTGCGGTTTTTGGCACCAGGACGACGTTGGCTAGCCACGTTGGGTATCGGACTGGTCTGAAGAGGCCAGTCTCTTGTCCCTCAGTGACCTGCACCTTGATGATCGCCTGTTTCTCGGGCGCATGCTTCCTTCTCCGTTGCTGTACGAGCCTCACGGTGGGGTCGAGGTTGAGCTTGTGCATCACGGTCTCCTCTGGTATGCCAGGGAGTTGATCATCGGACCAAGCAAAGACCCGAACGTACTCAGAAAGAAATTTCTTGTATTGTTGCTGTTCCTTGGGTGGTAGGTCGGCTCCGATCCTTACTCCGAGGGCCGGGTCATCGTTTAGGAATACCGTTAGCAAATCGCCACCAGGCTCGGTGGTTACGGTCTTTCCTTCGATTCCCTTGGGGCCCTTATCCTCCCCGTCTGGCCTTGAGGCTTCCACCGAGATGTTGTAGCACCTTCTAGCCATGGCCTGGTTACCTCGGACTTCCCCAAACCCATTTTTGTTGGGAAACTTCATTTTCTGGTGATAGGTAGATGGTACGGCCTTTATTCGGCTGAGGATTTTCCGGCCGAAAATGGCGTTGTACGCTATCATACCCTTGATCACTATGAAGTCCACCATGACCGTAATGGTCTTGGGTGGGGTGCCGATGGTGACCGGCAGGCTTAGGGCTCCCTCGGGGTAGGTGGCCAGACCGTTGAACCCGCAAAGGGGTGTTCGGATTGGGCGGAGTTTGGATGGGTCTTCCCCCATCTTGAGGAAACAGTCATACGATAATACATCGGGGGCGCTCCCATTGTCAACCAGAATTCTATCTACGTTACAATGGTTTATTATGGCCGAGATAATGAGGGCATCATCATGCAGGGTGTTTAGCCCTTCCAGGTATTGGTCGGAGAAGACTATGACCTGGGGCTCCCTCGGCGGGCCCCCTGAGGGCTCTAAGACCCGGCTGGCCCGCTCGGCATGACGCTTCCTTCCTCGGCTGGTGTTGCCTGCCCGATGCTGTTCCTCCGGAGATGACGTTGATGTGGACCCCTCGGGGGGCGTTGTCGATCTCCTCGACGGCGTCTCGGTTTTCTTTACGCCCGGCTGCAAACCGGGCCAGGTGCCCCTGACGAATGAGACGCTCGATCTCATCTTGGAGCTGGTGACAGTCGCCGGTGTGGTGCCCGTGGTCGCTGTGGAATAGGCAATGCTTGTCACGCTTGCGGTTCTTCGATCTCATTGGTTCGGGCTGGCGGAGGAGTCCCGAGTCTTTGATGTCTTCATAGATCTCGTAGACTAGCGCGGTCAGCGGGGTGTATCGCTCATACTTCCGTTTGCGCTCTCCTTCCCGATCGCGCTTCTTGCCCGAGCCAGGATTTAGCTCGGAGGCCCGCTTCTTGTCTCCCTCCCGACCTGAGTCGGTTGTGTCTCGGCAAGCGCTGAGTACTTCTTCGCACTCGGTGTGGCGCAGTGCCAGAGTCACTAGCTCGGCCAGGGTCAAGGGAGGGTGGAGGACCAATTCGCGGCGGAGATTCTCGTCCCGGGTGACCCCGGTCAGAGCGGTCGTGGTCGAGGCCACATCCAGGCGGGGAATTCTGAGGGCTTTCGATTTAAATCGATGGACATAAGCCCGGAGCCTTTCCCCTTGCGCCTGTTTGAGGGCCAGGAGCCCCGCTACTGACTTTGGGGGGGCGCTTCCGGCGAAGCTATCCTTGAAGACTCGCTCGAATTGCTTGAAGTCCCGGATGGATCCAGGGGCGAGGGCCAGGAACCATGTCTGGGCGCCTTGGACTAGGGTGGCCGCAAAGGCTCGGCATTTGATAGGATCCGGCATTCCATGCAGAGTTACCAGGGCGTCGAAGCTGTCGTAGTGATCGGCTGGGTCGCCCTGGCCATCATAGAGCTTGAAGGTCGGAATGGAGGTTCTGGGAGACACCTCTGCCTTCAAGATGTATTTGGAGAAAGGGGATTTCTCCTCATCCTCCGGGAAAGAGGTTTTCTGCAAGGCGCGGAGGGCGCGCTCTTGCTCTGTAAAATGTCTTTCGAAATCCCTCAATCGGAGGGATAGTTCTGGCTGTGGTCGTGCCGTGGGACTGTGGGGAGCGTCGTGGCGATCCTCAGGAACGTCAGCGCCCGGGCGCGGAGGCCTCGCCCCCTGTTTCCCTTTTCTGGGCGTGGAGGAAGCCTCTTGCTCCGGGGGCGGAGCTTGCGAGGGTCCTCCCACGTTGTTACGGATGAGCTGCTGACCGCGGAGGGTGAAGCGGCCCCCAGCGGTATGCTGGGACGCACTTCGACGGGGGGGGCTCCCGGACGGGGCGTGGGATCTGGCATCCCTTGCCGCCTGGGCCCTCATGAGCTCCACGAGGACGTCGAGCTTCTTATTGAGGGCCTGGAAGACCTCGTCGCCACCGTTGGGGGGTGCCCCCGTCGCCGACGGAGGGGGCGGCGGCCCGTTGGTGGGGACGCTGGCGTTGGAGGGAGGGTTCTGTGAGGCCCTAGAGGGGCCATCTCCTGCCGTCACCACGGCCTTACCCTTCTCGCCGACGGACCTCCTCCCTGAGCTTTTTCTCACCATCTTGGCTCTTCGTGCGTTTCCCACAGACGGCGCCAGATGAAGAGGCGAAATCTCGCGCTGTGTCCTGAGCGGACTGTGGATCACCAGAAGATGAACTGCAAGACAGGGAAACGTATCAGAGGGCCCAGGGGGTTTCCCTGGGGAAAAACCCTCCGATGGCTAAGTTAGTAGAGCTGTGGTGGAAGCAATAATGGGGAGGAGAAAAACTAGTGCGCGAGACTCCTCTCCACCAGAGGGGTGAAGCGGATTGCTCAGGAGTCTTGGTGTATGAGTGCCTTAATGCCCCCCTTTTTCTTCTTACCTTCCACCGGAGGGTGGCCCTGGTTTAAATAGTACGCCGCCTTCGGGAGTCCTGCAAGCTGAGGGGTTTCCGGCGAGAGTTACGTCCTCAATGTGGGCTTTCATGGCCTTATCGTGGGAACGTTATCACCTCGAAGTCTAGCGGTTTCTGGATTCCCCTGTCCGTTGGGGACTCTTAACAGCAGCACGAACAGATAATATCCGGTCTGGCCGAGCTTCCGAAATGCCAGCCCTATCCGGGCGATGAGCATAGCTCGGTGGAGGAGAGGTTGGATAGGTCGGCGAATGCCTGTCTCTCCCGGGCGGGGAAATGGCTCGGGCCGGACCCTCCTTTTGACCTGACCATTACTCGGGCCCTCCGAGCCTAGGGGCCGCCGGGGAGAGTTAGTTCCTCGAGTGTTTGTTCGTTGGGCTTTTCTTTTCTAAGTGGGCCCTGTGGGCTGTCACTCAGGTGAGCTTGCCTCGTGGGACCATGTTGGGTCTTGTTGGGCTGCTCTTTGAATGGGCTGCAGAAATCCCCCTCTCCAAATGCCCAGACAAATTGTTTGAAGAAAATGGTTATCTAAAAGATCAAAATAAAAAGCTGATGGTTCTGCATACTGTTCTCTCTGAAAAATGGTTAGCATTTGAAAGAGGAAAATCAATCTTGGAAGAAAAAGAAGTTGATATAGAATTGAAGTTAACGCATGAGAATGAGACTCTGAAAAGTCTAAATGATAGTTTGCATACTGAAGTCATTTCCTGTGAAGACTACATTGCTTTCTTGCAAACTGAAATTCAAGATCTAAAGAATTCCCTGTCAAAGTTTGTTAAGGGAAAAGATAATTTGAATAAGCTGCTTGGAGCTAATGTAAATTTTCAGAAAGAGGGACTAAGTTACAGTCCAGTAATGAAGAAGGTTGATGGAAATTAATTAAAAACTATTTTCGTTAAAAGTTCAGAACAAAAAAAACCTTCCACTTCATCTGTATTTCAGTTCACGGCGAAGAGAAGTGAAGAACAAAGTAAAAATTCAAAAAATGGAGGAAAACAGAAAAAGAGTGAAAGCAAACATAAAACCAAATTTTCATCTGATGCTGTTAAAGCTTCTCTTGTCTCTAAAAATTCTCCTGAACAAGTGTATGTTAGAGAAAGCTTCCCCATTCAGTCACATGCAAACACAAAAACATATTCGTGTCATTACTGTGGAAACACTGGTCATAAAATGAATGAGTGTAGAACAATGAATCTAGATGAGCTGGCCTCCAAGAAGTTTCATGATGGAAAAACTCAAAACACTCACCATGCAGTTCAGAAGAAGAAAATTCACAGTTACCATTGTGGGAAGTCGGGTCATATTGGAGCCCATTACTGGCATGCTCAAAGAAAGAGAGTCAAATCACAATTTGGAAACTCCCCTGTAAATAAAAATGTTTTTGGTAGTAAAAATTTTTCTTATGGAAGAATTGGCCATCGTGAATTTGATTGTGGTAAATTTGAATGCTGGCATGCAAAAAGAGGTAACAATCTCCATGGCAGAACCATCTTAACGAAAGTCCACCCACAAAAATTCAATGTTTATTCTATCAAGAAACATCTGAATTCTGCTATTCACTGTTATTATTGTGGGAGAATGGGTCATATTATGAATAAATGCCATGATTTAGAATTTGATAATAGAAAAACTTGAAAACCTTGGAGTGCACCTGCTAGAGGTGTCACTCAACTAATAAGACCCAATAGTCTTTGGGTCCCCAAAGTTGCAGGTTGATCTTACTTTGCAGGTGTGTCTTGAAGAACGAAAATAAAGGGAAAAGAAAACCAAGGCATACAAAGGTTAGTTGAATTTAATTTCTTCTCTAGTTTACATATGTTTCTTTTTAAGTTACAACTGCCTGCATGATCTCCATCCTTCTATTGTGATCAATGTCATGTAATTAATTCATGCTGTTAGGAGGATGCAAACTTGTGATGAATGCTAGATAGTGAATCTCATTCTGAAATTGATCATGTTGACTGATTAGGAATCTTGCATGCAGTTTAACATAATGTCATCATTTAGAGTAGCATTTTTGTGAATTTTTTAAAAAAATTAATGTTTGATGGAAATCTCTGCTCACTCAAAGGGGGAGTTTAGTCTATCTAAGGCAGCTGGTCATTAGAGGTATACCCTTCTGAAAAAGAGAACATGAGATTTGGTATCTCTTCTGCTGCTGAGCTCAATGTATCTGGTCTGTTGTGAGCTGATATCTCTTCTAGTGGAGTGTCACTGGTTCTGGTTCAGTAAGCTAGATGCTACCTTGTGGATGTTTAAAATCTTGAGAGGCTGTGCTTTGCTCTAATGGGAGTCATCTTGTGGTGTCTAATGAATTTGAAACTTCTGTTGTGGGCTCTGTCATTGGTGTAAGCTTAAGTTTGCATGAGTAGTTTGTCTGAAGACTGAATGATGATTATTTTACTGAGAGATGTGCTGGTGGGCTATTAGCCGTTTAAGTCGTGGCTTTTGGAAATGCTCTTACCTTGCTCACATATGGCATTCATCCTCCTCACCTTGTCATTGATCTATCTCTTCTATCATTATCTTTCTTCTAAATATTTCTGGTTATCCTAGTAAGGGGGAGTAGTATATATAAATGCTGACACCTTTACTCTCTTCAATAAATAAATGCCCAGATCACTCTGAACCAAAAACATCTTGCTGGTCTAAATTGAGATGTAATTTACAGTGTATGAACATTAAATCTAATCCGAATAGTTCTCACAAATTACAATGAGCGATTTCTCAATGATTTTGAAATAGTCCAAATTGGAAACTTCTCTGTAGAAGGTCTGATATCTGGAAATCTTTAGTAATGAGCCAATATGTTGGAAACCTAAGGTTTATATGTTTTTTACGTCTTGTTAAAGAGATTTTTTTTCTGACAAAAGAACTGGGAATACGCCATGATATAAAATAATGAAATAAATGTTGGCAGAGCAATGACATGACATTTGAGAAACTGACCATCCATTTCAAAGAAATTCAGAGGTTATGTCATGATAATTAATGCTAACTTTGTTCAACATATGAAGTATGAAAGTTAATTACACTGAGTAACCAGGGATTCCGGTGTTTGATCGACATGTCTCCTTGTGTAAAAAGGTGCAGCTATACTAGAATACTCAATAAAAGTTTTTTTAAATAAATAAAAAAAAGAAGAGGAGTAGTGAAATATAATGTGGTTGACCCAATAGTTCTCTCAGTTAATTTCTACAGACTTAAGAAAAATATAAAATTGGGTTTTTCAATCAGATTTCAGGTAATGAAAGGGTCTAGTAAGATTAATGACTTCTCTGTCTGAGTTGTTTCCTTGATTAAGCTGTTTTATTCTCATTGACTTCAATTCATTTGAGATATCTTGTGAAGAGCTAACCTGTGAGATATAATCTCATATTTCGTAAACTGCTTCTCCACGAAGAAAGGCACTTTATTTTAAGTTAAGGGTATTTTTGATAATATCTATTGAAGATTGATAAAGTTGGAAGTATTCCTCTATATATGAAACCCTATCTACTTTACCATCTTACCCTCTCTTTCAAAGCTGAAGCGTCCTCCCGCTCCATGGCTCCTTCGCGCGTGCACAACCTGCAACCCTTCGCTTCTCCAACCTTTCTCTCTTCCCAGTGCACCCCCTCTGTCTCCACATTTCGTCTCTCCTCTATCCCTGCTGCGGCCATGTCTACTTCGTCAGCCGTGAGCAAAGGGAAGAGGAAAGCAGTGGAGCAGCTGCAGCCAGAAGATGCTATGTCCACGGTGGCCGTAGTACAACCTCAAGGGACGAAAAGGCAGAAGAAAGCAACATCTACCACGAGGAAGGGAGATTCATCTGCAAGGCCTACAGAGAAACCTCTGCTAGTATTGGAAGCCATGAAGATTATACCCCCTCGGTATATTGACTTTACTGATTAAGAGATGGCTTCCGAGTTCCCTGAGGTGCTTGAGCTGTTTGAGTTCCAACAATGGAAGGAGTTCTTAAGCATGCATAGGGTGTATTGCCCTAATCTGGTAGAAGAATTCTACAGCAACTTAAGGTACGATGATGCTAATTTCACAGTTTCCTCTCTGGTCAAAGGAAAAGTGATAGAGCTATCTAGGCAGTCCCTTCACAGGACTCTAAGAGTTCTGTAGATGGAGAGGTCGAAGGAGGGTTTACATTTAGCCTACATGATGCGTTTGCCCTCATCACTGACCTGCCTAGAAACATTCATGACAAGCAATAGACTAAGCTCGATTGTTATAACACCAACAAATTTTCTACACCCAAGAGACTACTCCATCACATTCTCACCTCCATGATTACTCCACAAGTAGGAGGAAGGGGAAGACTGACAGATTCTCAACGGTTTATTCTCTACTGCTTGCTGAAGAAGATTAGAGTCTGCTTGCCACATGTAATGATTCAAGTTATAGGAACTTATAAGGAATCAAGAAGATATTTTCCTTTTGCTGCTCCTTTAACTACAATCTTTAAAGAGGAAAACATCTCCCTAGATGGTGAAGTTGTGTCATCAATCCCCAAGATAAACATCTACAACATGTGTTTCATTAATACCTTCATGAGGAAGAAATGAACTAAACGAACAAGTACTCCTGCTGTAAAGGATACTCCTTTGGAAAGAGATACAGAAACCCAGGATGAATCAGTGTCTGAACAGCCCACTCAAGAAACTCACATTCTTGAGTTGATTCAAAGTGAAAGTCAGTTAGCTCAGTCACCCTTGGAACCTATTCGTCAGAAGGAGGATCAACCTCCAGCTCATGTACAAGCAACTGAAGGGTCTGATGAGCAAGAACTACAACTGGACCCAACTGCAGCTACAGCACCTGAGGTACCTCATATCCATGAAACAATTGAACAGGATGTTCAGGATGAGGACATCATTCAGGAATTAGATCAACATATCCATGAGATATTTAATGAATTTGGACAGCAGTCTCAGAAAAGACTAGTCACTAATCAAGCAGAGCTGGCGCAGGAAGAGGCTCCAATAGAAGAACAACCTAGTGACAGAGAAAAGGAAACTATCCCAGATGAAGAGGAAATGGCTAAATTGGTCGATGAGGTTATGAAAGAAGCTGCTAAAGTGACTTATGAAGAAATTGCCGAATCTGTGGTCAATGAACAGGAAGTTGAACAACGAGGAGCTCAATGATCTGCTGAAGAAGCTCCACATGAGCAACCAATTGCTCCAGCTCCAGGGGCAGCTGAAGAAGTATCACAATACTATGTCATGGGACCTGCCCCTCACAACAGAATGCATGCAAGAATGTCCTTCTCTCAGGCTTCTGAATATGGTCCACACCTTGGAGAATTGATTAGTCTTGGCATACCACCTTCTCCACCCCCTGAACAGCATCATGAGTACTTCACTGAGTTGCCAGATTCTAGTGCTTCCACTTCTACTTCTCATGGAAAAAATGCTGAACATAATCTTGCACAGATGTTGTCCAACTTGACAGAGATTGTTCTCAATCAAAATGACTTGATGAACAAATAGTTCTTATTCCAAACTGTTCAAATAGACAGAGTAGAGGGCCGACTGAAACATCTGGAAAAGATTATGAAAGTTCAAGGAATATAGTTTTTAACTGCTAAACGAAAGACTGATGAAGCAGTACGAGAGATTTTAGAATCTCTTATGAGTATCAGCTCTCGAGTGGGTGACATGGTCAGCAAAATTCAAGATACCCAAATCTCCATATTCAACAATATGGGTAAAATTCTTAGCCATACCTTTGATCTGAAAATTGAGTTTGAACTGTTTGAGGCACAGTAAACAAGATAGCGACCAGTCAGCCAGAAATCATCACAAAGTTTGAAGTTGTCCAGTCTAATTTGCAGACATTATCAGAGACCGTTAAATAAGCTTTCAACAAACGAGAGTCAACCACCTCTCTTGTGGAAAGGCTGGTGAACAATGTGCATCAGAAACTTGATAAACTGGCAGACTCCATTAGAGACCTTCATACCTCTTTGTTAAACAGACCTCCCTTCTCTAGCTCAAGTTCAGCATATCCTCCAAGAGACAGGGGGAGCTACCGAGGTCACTATTTTCTACCAATTCCCCATTTTTTTTGATAATGACAAAGGGGGAGAAGAAGACCTCATGTATGAAGAAGACATGATGTTTTTTTTGTTTTTGCTGGGTAGCTGCTGGGTATATGCTGCAAAGAAGACCTCACTTTTGCTACTGTCAAAGGGGAAGATGTGCTGCTTATAATATCTTTCTTTTTGTGAAAAGAGACGTACATTCAAACACTAATGTTTGCTTTCTTAATACACACAGAAGCATTGTTTTCTTATTTATGCATATTGCATAGTTGCATTTTGTTCGGCTGCACATTTGTTGTGTCAAATGCAATTTTTCTGTCTTGTCTACGTGTGAATAAATTTTGAGCATGCTCCAACAGACTGTGAACACATTTGTTTGAATGCGGAGTATGAATATTTTTTATGGTCTAATCATACATGACTCATAGTTGTCATAATAAAAAAGGGGGAGACTGTTGGAACCCTTGTTTTGATAATGACTTTCTATGAATCATGTTTAGATTATGGTGTTTTAATCCTTCAATTCTATTTGTTATGATTGGTTCACTTGGTGCATGTTATTTCATAGAAGGAATCATAGTCAGTGCATGTGTTGTCCTGCTAGAGATCTAGCTCGGTGCTAGTCTAGCCTAGTTTTACATTTCACGCGTAAGTGATTGCCACGTGCAAGTGTCTCTCTCACATGATCAACATCGGTGCATACTCTGTCTTAATCGGTCTGTACATGCTCTATTTCTTGGGTATAACGTTCGGTGCAATCTTTGTTCCTAGTATCGATTGGGTCGGTGCAAAGTATGCTACTGCATGCATATCACGATCGGTGTAATTTTTAAGTCAGTGCAATTCTTGTCCAGCATGCACTGTTTAGTTTTGTCATTTAGTGTCAGTGCATTCTTATCTTCATCTCGGTGCAAGGTTTCACTTAGATAGGATATCTTCATCTCGGTGCAAGTTCTGATTTGGACGGGATTTCTTGACTCGGTGCAAGCTCTATCTTGCATCTTTCTTTGTCCGTGTATTCTTCTTCATCATCTCGGTGCAAGCTTTCACTTGGACAAGATGTCTACATCTCGGTGCAAGCTTTTGTTCTGCTCATCTTTACCTAACATCTCGGTGCAACTCTTGCTTGGACCGTAAATCTAACTCGGTGCATTTACTGTCCTAGACATTTTTAGAGTCGGTGCATCCTCTATTCTAGACACCTTAAGTCAGTACAATGGTTGACTTACATACTTCTGCTCAGTGCATGCTATGTTCACTCCCTCATTACGTCGGTGCAAATTGCGCTAATTGTTTAACTAATGTCTTGTGTTTCTGACAGAGCTTCTCTCCGAGGAAGGACACGTGATCCAAGGTAGATCGTCCTCTAAAAGAACGCCACGTGGAAGGCTACAATGCTCAGATGGTGAAACATGGCTGAGAGCCTTCTGGAAGCATATGGGCGGGAGTTCTTCCTCCACACGCCCAATAAGAGAATATAAGAAGTTGCAGATCAAGGTAGAAACAGATATCGAAAAGAAGAGAGAGAAGAAGTAGAAGCAAGTTTTTCACAGCCCAGTCCAGAGAGTAGAAAAGAGGGAGAAAGATATAGAGAACTTGTGGAAAAAGGAAAAGAGATAGAGAAAGAGGGAGTTCGTGAGAAGAGTCTCTGATAAGTCTATCCACTGGTACTTGGATCAAATCCAGTCCAGTTTGCTCCTGCATGAGCTATTTTCATCGGATTTCATTGTCAGCCTTCAGTAGCTGTTTCCACCGCTTTTATTTCTTATCTTAATTTTTTTGTTCAAGCTGTGTGCCGGCAGAGGTTAAGCTGTAATCCTCAGCGGTCAGAGGAGGGATCCTCTGGATAGCAAGCTGTGTCGCTCAGCTGTTTGTAAGCAAGCTGTGAGGCTCAGCGGACGCAAGATGTATTGCACAGCGGTTTCAAGCTGTTAGGCAGCCGGAAGCCTCACTCGGTTTGGAGTGAGGGATGGATGTAGGTCTGCAGGCTACAGACTGAACCTTCTAAAAAATTCCTTGTGTTCTATGTGGTCTGATTGTTTCTTGTGAATCGATAGATGCATAACTAGGCTCGATCAGTTTCGTTTGGCTTTTAAGTTTACTGGTGCACTTCAGTCATTCGAGTCTATGATCTGACTTAATCAGGCCCTTGAGTTTGGATTAGTTGATTTTTGTTCGGTCAATTTTTTTTGGAGGGATTCATTCACCCCCTCTGAATCCTACACGCACCATCGCTACATCCCATCATGTAGGTATTCTAATGATTGCATGTGGGTTGGTCCACACAGGTGTTGCCACTGGCAGAGGGGGTCGCGGCGTGACGCCACAGATCTGCGCTCCCACTCTTGGGCGAGATGTGCCTTTCTTCTTGGTTCTCGCAGGGACTTGCTGCCATCCCTCTTGTTCTTTTATTGGGGCCAGAAGGCAGGCTTCATAAGTACGCTGAGTGCTGGCTTCTGCGGTCTCTTCAGGCAATGCCTGATATAGAGAGACCATGTTGACCGTAGCTCTTCTCAGAGGTGCTTCATGAGGCTATGGAGGGTTAACCTTGTACTCCCCCAAGTCTATCTCTTCTTTCTTCACCATGCCTTCAATAATATCCTTGAAAACATAACAATCTTCAATTGGGTGTCCCAGCATCTGGTCGTAAGGGCAAAATCTTGAACTGTCTCTTCTTTTTAGGTCCTCCGGCCTCTTTGGCTCAGGCAGAGTGACCTTATCATATTGGATAACCCAGTCAAACAAGATCTTGGTCTTCTCCTTCGAGAATGAGTAGGCCTTCGTCATCTTGTCCCGAAGCGAGGGACCCTCTTTACCATCTTCAGTTTTAGTAGGCTGAGGGGCAGCTGCCTTCTTGCCTTTTCTTTTTGCTGTTCAAACGCCTTGATATCAAGGGTGTTTGCTTCTTTAGGCGCTTGGTGCCATTCTGCTGCCTTGCCTTTTTGCGCAGTGGTAGTAGTTGATGTCGGGACAGGTCTTGCCAGGAAGGCTTCTACCTCTGCCACAACATTGTTCAGGTGGTCGAACGACCAGATTTCCATGCCAATCATCTTTTCTAGTACCTCTCTACTGAGGTTCTGCTTGCAGATTTGTACATCGTCCTCCTGGTGCGGGGGCCGCTTGCATCTCATTCCGATGTTTCTCCACCTCTTGATATATTCAAGGGCTGTCTCATCTGCCCTCTGCCTTGTTGAGTAGAGCTCAGCCACCGTGACCTCCCGTTCGGTGATGTGAAACCTCTCTCTAAATTTCTTCTGCACATCCGGCCAGTCGCTGATCGACCCGGCTGGAAGGCTGGAGTGCCATTCAAATGCGAGCCCCGTTAGCGAGGACACGAAAAATTTCATCTGATACGACTCGTCGGTGGCCAGATCGCCCATGGCGGTCATATAGTAAGCGACATTCTCCTTCGGGGATCCCTTCCCGTTGAACTTGTCAAATTTTGGCGGCTTACTGATCCCAGGAGAGAGCCACTTTGCAGCATGATGTGGCGGGTATGGCACCCTATAGCCATCGAACGCGACGTAGTCGCCTTCACTTCATTCAGCGAGCTTCAGCTCGATCACCCTCTCCACCATGATCTTATTCATGACGGTTGGATCAACCGATTCTGGATAGAAATGTGCTGGCTGTAGATAAGGAGTGACCATGGTGGTCGCCTGCGGGAGAGGGCGCAGTAGCGGAGGTGTCTGGTGCACCCGTGGCAGCACCGGCGACATTAGCAGCTGTGATGGGCGTTTCTGAGTTGTCGCCAAGCTTGGTTCTGCCGGCTGGGGTGGGGTATAAAGTGGTGGGAAGTCATTCTGGTTGACGGCTCCCCGTGAAGATTCGGCCTACATCTCAGGCTGCTTGGAAGCTGAGGTTTGTTCCGTCTTCACCACAAGCTGCTTCTTCAGAAACTCTATCTCCTACCAATATTTCTGGAGTAGCATCAATACCGATGGATCCATAGTTGCAGTGCTGGGAATGGCTTCTGTGGTTTCCCCTAACGCACCTTCAGGGAGGATGTCGAGCAAGACATCTTCTTCTTCCGCCGTCACCACATTGGCAGTTAGGATAATAGCCTTGTCATGTTGCAGGTGGTGGGCCAAGGTTTGCTTTCCCTTGGCCACTACCAGCTTTTCTCTTGCGGCTTCTGCCCTCCGAGTATTCGGCCCCGACCTTCCGGCCAACTGAGCTAGCTATTGAGGCTCCTTAGGTAATCTTCCATAGTGGCCAGATACCCCAACCATGTTGCAGGTGAAAATCTACATCCTTCTTCTTTGTCTTCAAATCCTCCTTTTTGCATTCTCTGGGAAGGTGAACCTTCCAAACATAGAAACTCTCTTTTTTCCTCCTGGTGGGGAGTAACTTCATCGGCTTGAATGTCCAAGCCATCTTCATATCCATTGTCGTCGACCGACGACGTCATTCTTTTTTCTTCTTCTTCTTCTATTGCCATTGATGGGCAGTGATCTTCTTCAGCCACGGTTGCTTGTAATAGCCGTTGTTGGCCCAGCGAGGGGTTGCCTAGTCCCCTAAAATAACTTCGGACCATATTGGTCATCTCTTCTTGCCCTCGCCCCTGATGTAGGACTGGGGACAGTTGTCGACCTCCCACCGGAGGGACGTAATCAAGCCGGGCTCTTCCGACAGGTTGTTGAAATCTTCTTCCCACAGTGGGGATGTTTGCCTGTCGGGCGCTGGCCCTGAAACTTTCACGGTGTGGAGGATCCACGACTATTTCCTCTTTCCTAAGGGCAACGCCCCTTTTCTTGTTCCTCTCTGCTCTAGTAAATCCTGAGCGGTGGCAGACTGGTGTGTCCTGGTGGGTAGGCTGGATCTTCTTAGGGACCCAAACTTGCATAGGTATTCTTGGCTTGGGAGCCAACTTTCTTCAGCCATAACAGCCAGCTTCTTCTCTCTAGGCTCTCCTTCCGGAGAGGGCTTGGTAGGAGTTGTAGATAGGTACTGCGGGGATCACCCGATCCGGGCTTACTCGAGCATCGCGTCCAGCCAGGAAGACATGAACTCCCCCGATCAGCATGGATTTTCCAGACACGGAGAGAGGTCCGGTAACAGCAGCAGCAGCCTTCTTCCAGAGGCTCCTATGCTGGCACTTTCCAGAGTTCTTGGTAGGGACAGGGCGGCCCCCGTGAGTGATATGGTGCACCATGTAGTTGGCGACTTGAATTGGGCCCATGAGTGGGACAGCACAACATCGGGCCTTCGGGGCTTCGACCTCTTTCACAGTCTTCCCCTTGGCGGGCTCCGAAGACTCTACTTGCAGTAGATCGGCAAAGGCTAACCCCAAGAAGTTAGGGAAGTCTACAGCTGGTGGGAAAGACCCGAAGATAGTGGGCACCGCCAGGTACCCATTTTCAACATGACCGGCGACGATCGTGGGGCCGAAGGTGAGAGCGGTGAGTCCCAATGATGTCATCATTCACCTGAGATAAACAAACAAACAGTCAGTATTCTTGGGGGGAGCCGCTGAAGGCATCCCCTCTTGGCAAAGAGATGAAGGGAGACTCGGGTCCCACCGGGCATGCCAGCTTGTGGGGATGTTTTTATCTCATCTTGGGGTTTTATTTATTTGATTTATTTGGTTATTTGTGTAGCCGTGCTAGTCACTGGGTGACAAGTTTATTATGCGCTCGATCTGACTTGGTCAATCGATTGTGAAGTTCGTGTCGGGACCTAGTGATGGAAATCAAGCTAGCTGCCGCCAAAGCCGATCGATGAAGCTGCTGGGCTGAAGCTGAACGCGCTACCCAAAGGTAGCGCGACCTGAAGAAAGCGCTAGGTTTACCTAGCGCGATCTCAGGCAGAAGGTCGACTGCAGACGCCCCAACTACCCAGCCCTTGGAACTTGCAATGGCTTTAATGTTCGCTGTTTCCCACTGTTGTAATTGATGTTCTAGTGTCGTTTAAGCTTCCCCTTCCCCCTATATATGTACCCCCATCTCGTTTGATTAAGAATAGAATGGAATAGAAATGATTTGAGAAAATGAGTGAGTATAGCATGGCTATATCTCTTATCTCCCCCCCCCCAATCTTTGGAACCCCTCCCTCCTCCCCTCTACGGGTGCGATGCCCATGTTCTTCTTCTGATCCTCTACCTTTCACCTTCTCTGGAGGACGACCGAGGTTCTGGATGCACCGTTCCTGCGATGGGATCGGGTGTGAGGCCCCATCCAGGGCTTCGTTCTTCCTCCACCGACGAACGCTGCCCTCCATCATCGCCAACGACGCTGCTATGGTCAAGAGGAAGCTCGGTTGCACCGGTCCTGCGATGGGATCGGGTGAGAGGCCCCAGCCAAGCCCCCTCATGGTCCTATCACGTCCTGCCACACCCCTTTCTCCCTTGTCGTCCACCCCCGCTTCCACCTTCACCAAGTTATCCTAGCTAGTATTAGGTTAGTTTGATCTATGTTTAGGACCCCTCATGTGTTGTTTAAGATCCCTCGTGTAATACCTACCCTCCTATGTGTCCTCCCCATGTGAATCACTCCCCCGAAGTCATCCACGAGCGCCCCTAAGTCCTACTTCATCGTCCGGCTGCTGTCTGAGAAGGCGCCATATCGTCCTAGCGCGATCTTCATGAAGGCGCTAGGAACCTATAGCGCGACAATGATCTGAAGGTTGAAGAAGGCCACCCCTCCCAATCTCGTTTCACATCAAATGGTATCAGAGCTTAGGGAACCAGCCTGTTCTTACAGACTGGGATCTTGAGCTTCTAGGTTCGAGGACGAACCTTCCAAAGTGGAGGGGTTTGATGGAAATTAAGCTAGCTGCCGCCAAAGCCGATCGATGAAGCTGCTGGGCTGAAGCTGAACGCGCTACCCAAAGGTAGCGTGACCTGAAGAAAGTGCTAGGTTTACCTAGCGCGATCTCAGGCAGAAGGCCGATTGCAGACGCCCCAACTACCCAGCCCTTGGAACTTGCAATGGCTTCAATGTTCGCTGTTTCCCACTATTGTAATTGATGTTCTAGTGTCGTTTAAGCTTCCCCTTCCCCCTATATATGTACCCCCATCTCGTTTGATTAAGAATAGAATGGAATAGAAATGATTTGAGAAAATGAGTGAGTATAGCATGGCTATATCTCTTATCTCCCCCCCCAATCTTTGGAACCCCTCCCTCCTCCCCTCTACGGGTGCGATGCCCATGTTCTTCTTCTGATCCTCTACCTTTCACCTTCTCTGGAGGACGACCGAGGTTCTGGATGCACCGTTCCTGCGATGGGATCGGGTGTGAGGCCCCATCCGGGGCTTCGTTCTTCCTCCACCGACGAACGCTGCCCTCCATCATCGCCAACGACGCTGCTATGGTCAAGAGGAAGCTCGGTTGCACCGGTCCTACGATGGGATCGGGTGAGAGGCCCCAGCCAGGGCATGGTCCTATCACGTCCTGCCACACCCCTTTCTCCCTTGTCGTCCACCCCCGCTTCCACCTTCACCAAGTTATCCTAGCTAGTATTAGGTTAGTTTCATCTATGTTTAGGACCCCTCATGTGTTGTTTAAGACCCCTCGTGTAATACCTACCCTCCTATGTGTCCTCCCCATGTGAATCACTCCCCCGAAGTCATCCACGAGCGCCCCTAAGTCCTACTTCATCGTCCGGCTGCTGTCTGAGAAGGCGCCATATCGTCCTAGCGCGATCTTCATGAAGGCGCTAGGAACCTATAGCGCGACAATGATATGAAGGTTGAAGAAGGCCACCCCCTCCCAATCTCGTTTCACATCACCTAGAGTCCATCATACCATAAAGGTTATGACGTTAATTACGTCCTCTAAGAAAGAGGACAACCCTTGATTAGTTGCCAAGATGGGGATGCCTCGGGGGATGACGCGAAGGCATAAAGAATACAGACTGAATGCACCAATGGATGCCATGGAGTGAGTTCATTTAGTTGGCCATTCATGCAAAATGAAACGAGTTTATTAATTGATTTATTCATGTAATTAAAGGTTCAGTCATGCTCATTTAGATAGCAATGCTTGGTAATGCAAGTGTATGCTCATGATTTCAAGATGAACGCTTCAGCATGGTTGAAGACGTTGAATCCCTTTTATTCCTTTATTTGACTAGATTTATTAAATCAGTTAGGGCTGTAACATTAACCCCCCCGTTATTAAAGGAATTATTTATTTATTTAATACATTCCTCATAGTCTTTGCTAGGGTTGATGTATGAAGAAGGGTCAGTGCATGATTGGAAGGGGTCTGTGCATGCACGAAGTAGGGGCATGTTTAAGGTCAGTGCATGAATGTGCACCGAGTGGGTTTGGTTGATGCATGAAGAAGGGTCGGTGCATATGTGAGATGAGTCGACGCACATATGGGTGAGGTCAATGCATGCATTAGGTTGGGGTGGTGGCTAAGTCGGTGCATGAATATGCATAGGATGATGGCCATGTCGGTGCAGGAACACGCACGGGACGGTGGCTAGGTCGGAGCAAGAATATGCGCGGGATGGTGGCTAAGTCGGTGCAGGGAGTGCATTGACGTTATGGTAGGTCGGTGCAGCTTGCTGAAGAAGATGCATGAAGAAAGGGGTGAGGTCTGTGCATATATTGGTGGAGTTAGCCTAAAACGGCGTGGTGCTGCATTGAGCCTAAAACGGTGCGCCCAGGGTGCGCCGGGTGGAGGCCAAGGGAGTTGAGTGAGATTATGAGTGCAGGGCTAAAACGGCGCGAGGGGGGGGGGGGCGCTGGAAATGGGCGCGCCGATTTAGGGGCGCGCTGGATTAGGGTAAGTTTGGCTAGTTTGGGCTTTAATGAAATGCCAGACAAATTTTTTAGAACTTTGATGGTAATTAGGAAGATTAAATGGTTTAATCAGGTCCCAAATGTTCTACGAACATAACAGGTCCAGACTTATGTGAGGTTCCTACTCGAGCATAGTCTAAAGTAGACTTATAGCTGAAAATTCATCCAGTTCAGACTAAGTATTCAGTCAAAATTTGGGCAGCACCTCCCCATGCCCAGGGGGTGCGGGGGCGAAGTGGAGACAGTCCCACAGTATCTGGGGTATGCTCCTTAAAGCCGGGAGTGCCAAACGGTGACCGACAGACTTCAATGGAGGGAAAACCCCGAGGGCTAGCCTACGAGGGGCATCAACACTCTACGAGTCGAGAACATTATTGAGGGACGGCCGAGATGGGAGGGTACCTCGAGGGCTAGCCTACGAGAGGTACGTTTCCCACAGCCACCACCATTCCCGAAGGAATGTGGATTTCATGTCGGGCTAAGAGTCCCTTTCAATATTCACACTCTGGTGATCTGTAGAGATACATGTCATTGCAGGACATGTCTCCTTAGACCCCGTGGTGATGTGGAAACTCCGATGGGGAATGTTCCCCCTCCCCGGGCAATGAGCCCCTCGAGAAAATAGGCAATCAAATGCAATACATATGCAGAACACACCCAATCGATAAGTTGACGACAACTAATTATGTGTATATGTATGCATCATAGCCAACTGGTTAGCAGAGAGGTTGACAAGTTAGACCAAGGGTTAGCAGATTAGCCAAAAGACTAAGACACTGAAGGGAGCAAATGATCGAACAGTTCAGTGGCTTCTGCAACATGAACGATTATGATATTCACGGATTTTTGGAGATGGCCCCTTCCCCTAGCCCATAGCCACGACTAGGGAAGCACCGAGGAGCCGTTTCCGGGGCTGAAGGGGAGTGCACTTATATACATGCCTCTGGCTGGGAGAAAACATATGGGCATACCGAATACTCGATGCGGTCTATGCAATAAAAGGACCCCGGGGAGGGGATCATTGTTGTAGCCCCTTTGGGATGACCCATGGCATACTCAACAACGCAAAGAAAACATCCGCACGAAGACAACTAGAATACTAGGAGTCGAATACAACCACGAGAAGAAATGGGGGAAAAAGGGCACAAGAGACATTATTCTGCTCAACATCACAACATTATTATCCAAATGGATCATCACCACACAGATTCGGGATGGCATGGCGTTGTCGCTCAAGACCGGCCAGCGAGTACATGGACAGGGATGAACCCCTTGTCGCGGAGAAAGGGGAAGACAGAAGGAACCCCAAATAATAATAAAAAAGGGGGGAGGCTCATATCATTGCCCCCCCCCCGCCAACCTCATACATTCACAGAGGATTATAGGGGAAGCAGTAGTGGGAATGATCGGGAGAGGAGCTACCGGAACCCACCTGCAGGAACAGAGTATCGTCGATGGAGGCTTCTTCCCAGGCAACGGGCTGCTTCAGGTGGGTAGACAGGAGAAGTGGCGCTCTGACTCCCTCTCAGGAATACCCCTCTTTCTTCTGCCCCAAGCCTGTTTGCTTTTCTCTCTAATTCTATTTGATCCCTTCGTCTCTCTTCTTCCTTCTTCTATTCTTCTTTTTTCTTCTACTCTTCTTCCTTCTTCTATTCTTCTTTTTTCTTTTATTCTTCTTCCTTCTTCTATTCTTTATCCTTCTTCTATTCTTTTTTTTTTCTTGGCCGACGATTGGCCCATATATAGCACGCTCGACGCGTGATTACTCCCCGGCGCGGGGTGAGCACGCCGTAGAATCACCAGATCATGTTTGCGTGCCAGAAAGAGGGGCGCACCGGATATTGACTCGCCGGTTTAAGGGCGCGCCGGATTAAGCCAGTTCATCATGTTTGTTCGACACGAGGTAGACAGTGGGCCCCATACAGGCTCCGGGAGTCATTGTGATCCTTCATCTTGCCCTGGTCTTGCGAAGCCATGGCGTGAAGTCTTGACAACACTTTCAGGCCACTAAACAGCTACTTTCGGAACCTCGTGTATCTTCAGCTCAGACACGCGAGTTTTTCCCTGAAGTGGCCTTCAGTATGGTGGTTTGTGCAGATGGCTCGACTTAACCTGTATTGGTAGCTTTCTCGGGGAGTGGGATACTACCCGGAGCACTTCTGCCTACCCTGGCAGTCATTCGGTCATTAACGGGCCAAGTTTGTCGAGAAGTTGTGCCCGTGCCGGGCCGTTTGGGAATTCTGCCGATGAAGCCTCTGATTCCCTGGTTCTGAAAGGGCCAAAGGTGCTTTATCACCTTGATAGAATTTTCTTTCAGGTGGCGAGCCACCAAGTACGCCCTTGTCCTTCGTCGGACAACGGATATTGCTCATGCGGCGCGATCGAGTCGATACCGATTCATTGGACAGGCTTGTCGACACTACCAGTTTGTTGTGGATTCTTCTCGATTCCCCTGAGGTGAAGTCCGTGGTGTTCATACCGGGTGACCTGAGGCTCCGACAGCTCGAGAAGGCTTCAGTGTATTGGTGTCCTTCGGCTTCTTTGCTTCAGCGGGCCGCATCATTTCTGTCATTTTAGGCTTGGTCGCCATCGAGCATATTTTGAGTGCCAACAGTTATGTACCCGGCGGAGACGGGGAATGCCAAAGGATAAGGGAGAGCAAGAGTCCTTGGGCTATAAAGATCCCGCTATAAGGACGTAACCTCCCCGTAATCCCTTCAACTCCTGGGACTCAAATGCACAACGGGCTACAATATAAATTCCATGGAGACCCTCCAGAGAGGTAAGGCATAATCCTGAGTAAGAGCCACCACACTTCTTGATGAAGAGAAATCTCGCGCCCCTTTCTTATTTTGCCACCTTTTCTCCATTTGTGCTCTACCAAATTTGTTGACTTAGGCATCGGAGGGTTATACCTAGGGACTCCTCCCCTTGGCACCCCTGACCTGCTTCTTTCGTTGCAGTTATTCAAGTGCGGTGATCACAACCAGAGATTTTCTACCTCAGGGCAGGGGCGAGATCACCCCTCTTCACATGTAATTTCCATAAGGAGCCTCGTGATTTTCACTCATTTATAAGAGAAGGTACTCCCAGCGCAATGCAATGCTAGTATCATCGTACCCCGTGATTTATAGCATGTTTTCGACCATCGACCGTGGGGGCTAGTATGGAGCCCTTGGACACAATCCGTGCCCGGTCTTGCATCTTCAAGTTATAAATCCAGCTACTTACACGAGATATAACAACAAGGTACGGCCACTAATGTAACAAGTTCAATGATGGTTTCATGATACAATTTCAAGGTAAGAATGCACCAAATAAGAATATGGGAGTCCAAAAATGACTTAAAGCAAGGTCATGAAATGGTAGTAATTCGGCAGCATAACGGCACATTCTTTACTTTCCATAGTTATTAATATCTTATTTGACAAGTGTTAAGTTCCAAGTAATCATCAGACCATCTAGGAACTTGCAAAACCCAACCCAAAGGTCAAACCTCGGGTTAGACAGGATCAAGGACCTTGCGGTCGTTTACTGGACCATTTTTACATGAAAGCGGTCAGATCCAGACCGTTCCATGGAGACGTGCGGTCGAGTCAGGACTGTTTAGTAACAACGTTAATGAAATGAATGAACCAGAACCATGTGATCTAGGCAGGGCCGCTAGGCATCCTTAGCGGTCAGGTGAATGGCCGCTAGGTTCCTCTGGCGGTTGTCCAGAAGGCCGCTACGGTCCAGAACTCATAAAACACCGATAAAGTGCTTTCTAGACAATTTGGTTTGAGGGTACAACTAGCTCGGCGTCCTAGTGGGAATCACAGGTTTGCGGAGTCTTACGGAGGCCTTGAAACATAATCCCCTAGTCCGACAGAAAGAATATCTGGCGGAGAGGTTCATAAGTCCAAGAGAGTGTGCCTATAAGTGCAAAGTATATCTAATGGTCACACATTGGAATGTACTTATGAAAATGACTCATAGATAATAAGAGATCATGATAAAACAACGATCAAAACTAGTCAAGTCCATGAATATTATATTCATTCATACAAGAGTATAAGTTTTGGCATGAAATTAACATAACTTAAAATAATTTCCATGCATATGTGAAACCTGCAATCTACTAGAATAACCCACCAATACAACCAAATTTACAAATGTAGCACTTAAAACAGGAATAAAACCTAATTATCTAGGCTTATCATATGGTAAATAAGGCTACTTTGCATTATGTTTTAGGTTAACGTAATTACAGAACTCAGAAAACAAAAGCGATTGCTTAAGGACCATTTTATCGGACCTAGCGGTCTATCGTAGGACCCCAAGGGGACTCTGGCGGTCTTACGGAGACCGTTTTTCCTCTATAGCAGATAGACATTAAAATTGAAGTTCAGGCTTATTCTAGGGAAAAATAATACATGGAAACAAACTAGAAAGGGATATAAAACATGCTACAAAAGAATTAACGCCATGGAGATGTAGGGTTGCATAAATTAAGCTAAGATTGTTATCTTTGGAATTAAGGTTAGGGACTATGCATGCTACATAACCTAAATGCGCAGTGATAACATAGCGTCAAATACAACGTATACAATGCAAGCTTTTACTCCTATCATTCAATTTTAGCCTTTTCATGAGATAACCTACCTCTGATCTTGGCTTTAGACTTCAAATTTAGGGCTGGAAGTCAACCCTAGTTTCTGCTCGTTTAGAGCCGAACCAGCAACTTCGTGGCCTTCTAACTTCTGATTCTCTTCGCCTATGACCATGAATTTTAGAGGGTAAGAAGATGGTACTAAAAGGAACAAATAACTCTAAAGAACCCCTATCTAATTACCTCGTTTAGGATTTCTAATCTGCTGATCTTCTAGGGCCCTTCGCACAAGTTCCTGGGTCACTTGCACTGAACCAGCGTCTTTGCAGGCCTCTAACTCCCTGTGGGGTTGATCTCCTAGAATGAAATTTTGAGGGCAGTTAGACCTTAGTATGATGAACAAAATATTCTGAAGAACCTACCTCAAATAATGCTTCCTTACCTTAACTCCACACGAGCCAAATGTAAGGGTCGCTCAGGTTGAACTTAAGGTCTATTTATATGGTTAGCTGGGGATTTGGAGATTTGAACGAATCTAGAGTTCAAATTAGGGTTTCAATTCGTTCCTCTAGCATTCTAGACTCTTCTAAATAAAGGATAGCATCGATCATGGGTGATTAAGATGCCAAAGTTCCCATCTTTTTATGCCTTCTTCCATTCACGGAATATGAAGAGCTTTGCAGTCTCGTAGAGACCGTTTCTTGCCTCAAGCGGTTTCTCGATAGACCGTTTCTATCCTTTAGCACCGAATTTGATTTATTTCAAACTCTTTTGATATTTATCCATATTATTAGCCTATTTATCCTTTAAAAATTCAAAAATGATGCTTATAGAATATGGGTTAGGCCTTT
Organism: Amorphophallus konjac; assembly: GCA_022559845.1. NCBI lineage: Eukaryota > Viridiplantae > Streptophyta > Magnoliopsida > Alismatales > Araceae > Amorphophallus > Amorphophallus konjac. The sequence continues at coordinate 269,088,678 of CM040124.1, read as the reverse complement.
TTAGGTCATGTGGGCCTATTTAAATGGGCCTAGTCCACTAATTAGCATAAGGCCTTTTAATTTAATTAAAAATTTCTTAATTCTTTTAATATCCATTTAGCCTTTATTAAATCTATTTAATTTTTTAGAAAATTCAAAAAAAAATTTAAATAATTCTAGAAAATTCTAACATACTCTTTGGGAAATTTTGGGACATTACACCATCACCCACTTAAGAGAATTTGATCCCCAAATTCAATGCATAGATTTTATGGAGAGTGTACTTACAGTTGAATAGCACGGAAAATCTCCTGTGCATGGCTTCTTCCATCTGCCATGTTGCTTCATGTTGCCAAGATTTGCTCCATTGGACCTTGACCATAGGAATAGTTTTAGTCCGAAGTTGATGTACTTCTTGTTCAATTATTTTGATTGTCTTTAGCTCGTACGTCAAATCTTTTTGAATCTCTAGATTATCATAAGTGATAATGTGGAATGGATCATAGACAAATTTCTTTAACATAGAGACATGGAATACATCATGAACTCCTACCAACTGTAGAGGTAATGCTAGACGATACGCCACTTCTCCCACTCTTTCATGAATTTCAAAAGGGCCAATGAATCTTGGCATAAGCTTGCCTTTAATATCAAACCCGCGAATACTACGACTAGTGGAAACCTTGAGGAATACATGATCTCCCGCCTGAAATTCCAAGTCTCGCATTCGGTTATCAGCATAGGACTTTTGCCTATCTTGAGCCATCTTGAGTCTTTCTCTTATCACTTTCACATTGTCAGTTGTATCTCGAACAAGATCAGAGCCTAGAATTTATCTTTCACCGACCTCGTCCCAGCATATTGGTGTTCGGCAACTTCTTCCATATAATGCCTCAAATGGTGCCATTTGAATGCTAGCTTGGTAGCTATTGTTGTAGGTAAATTCCACTAAAGGTAAATGACCGTGCTAGCTTCCACTGAAATCTATAACACATACTCTTAACATATCTTCCACCACTTGATTGGTCCCTTCGGTTTGTCCATCAGTTTGTGGATGAAACGCAGTGCTAAAATTCAATCGGGTCTTTAAAGAGTATTGTAGCCCCTTCCAGAATTATGAAGTAAATCATGGGTCTCGATCAGAAATAATGGTGACAGGGACACCATGTAATTTAATAATCTCCTTTATGTATAAAGCAGCCAAGATATCCATAAACCATCAGCTTTTAATAGGCAGAAAATGAGCCGATTTTGTTAAACGGTCTATGATCACCCATATTCCATCATGTCCACTTCTTGATTTAAGTAGTCCCATGATATAGTCCATCCCTATACTCTCCCATTTCCATTCCAGAATTTCCAAAGGATGTAGTTTTCGAGCGGGCTTTTGATGTTCTGCCTGAATTTGCTGACAAGTAAGACAACATGATACGTAGTCTGCTATCTCTCTCTTCATATTGGGCCACCAATAATTCCTTTTAAGATCTTGATACATCTTGGTAGCACCAGGATGAATAGTATACTTAGATTTATGAGCTTCTTCTAAGATCATCCTCTTAGTATCAGTATGATCCAGAATACAAATACGACCTCGAAACAATAACCTCCCGTCATTTGCAATAGAGAAATCCGGTCGTTGTTCCATATCAGCCTTAATCTCCACTAGTACAGGGTCATTCTCTTGTAACTTGATTAGATCTTTAATCAATGTAGGTTGAGTCCGGATATTGACTATAAAGTAATCTTCTTTCTTCATATCAACGTCTAAATTCAACTGAGCAAATTTAGAAATAAGATTGGTCATACCTTTCATAAGAGTTGATAGCTTTCCCATTGGTTTTGTAGCACCCCGGTAGAGCATTCGATAAAATAACGGGAAATTAACAAGAAATCCTATGGAAAATACGGTAGGTAAAATTCTAAACCATTTATAAAAATCCAAAAAAATTATAATCATGTGGAGGACTAAAAATTTAGGCAATTTATCTTCTGCAAAAAACCTTAAATAAAATTCCAAGCCAGTCGAATTAAGAGAATTAGGGCTAAATCCACGTTTTACCCTATCGGGCCTTGGATCATCTAATTCGGACCCGTTTCTCGACCATTTGAACTCAGATCGGACCCAATCGAATGGCCACGATGTGTAGGTCGTTTCCCCTCGATTTTTTCATAGAAACCCTAACTCGGAAATTCAAATTTTGGGCGAGGCGGCGCCGTGACCGGGTCAATTCGCGAATCGCACGCGACCGCAGTCGTGGACTCTATCCTCTCGATCGATCCCTCTAGAAATCGATTAATCCTATAAAACTAATCCTCATGCCTCCTAGCATCGACGTTTGATAGCTGGGGCCGGTGAGGTGTGAGGACGAAGGCGTATTCCGGTGACCTCTTGAAGGGCTTTCTATCGCGACCGGCGTCATCGTCCCCTCTTCTTCCTTATTTAAGGAAGGCTCTAGTAGACCAAACCCCAAACATAATACATCATTGGATTTGTCTCTAAGCCGTCTTTCTTTTGATACAAAAAGCCCTAAATTTCATTTTATATCATGCGAGTATTGGTTGTTTTAGTCGGAGCATGTTAAAACTAGGGTTACCATTGTTATCTTCGATTAAAGGCTAGGTTAGCAGGCTTAAAGTTTCAATTAATCAATCCATGGCATGCATCTTTTCGTTCTCTTTCTAGTGGTATGCTTTTGCCCAATTTCTATGCTCTATATCGACTGGATTTCTTGTTGTTAGTGAGCCCCGTCGGATGTTCGCCGGACACCGGAACGGCGAACATGCCACAGTTTTACAGGAACCGAGCGGTACTGAACGGCCTCACGATAGACCGCCAGGTCTGGGGTCCGCGGTCGTGGCTTGACCGTTTATATTGTTTTGCATTTGACACCCCATTGTCATAGATGGCCCAATGATAGGCCGTGCGATTGGGCAGGCGGCTTCTCTCTAGACCGCTTGGAAACCCTCGCGGCTGATCGATAGACTGCGTAAGGCGTGTAGGGTTTCAGACTTGCATGACCTGAGCGGCCTAGCGATTGACCGCTAGACCTTGTCCAGCGGCTCTGGTTAGACCGCATATGTGTCGCAAATTGATTTATTCCATGTGTTAAGTATGTCATTTCTTGTTAAGCTATGCATGTGCAGGTCAGAAACTCACACAGAACTGGTAAATTATGGAACTTATAAACTGATCTAACCATGGTCATGTGTATATCTTTTTCTTTCTATCATATTGCTTTCCCCACATGATCTTGGTTATATAAAAAATTCAAATATGCCACAATGCTTATGTACTATGATTATGGTGGAAATTATCTAGGTTGTTTGACAGTCATTCCACTCTGGTGGTGTTGACTGATCGCCATACATTCATTTTCTGATGTTTTATTAGCCTCAATTCTTGTAATGGTTGGGACTCTCCGTCGGATATTCCTTCCGTCGGACTCGGTCCTCCATTATGAGACCTCCGTATGCCCTCGCGTGCCTAGGATTCCTGCTAGGACGCCGGGCGGGTTGTACCTCCAAAATCTGAACCTTTGGACTCGATCGAATCACGTGATTTTGCCAAGCCCGGAATCGGGGCTGTCCTGTTAATAGCGGCCCTTCTGGGACCGCTACTGTCAGTGAGCGGTCCAGGCTTGACTGCTTGCGATTCTGAGCGGTCCTTGGGGTGACCGCATTCATCTAGCATGTGCGTCGACATTCTGGGTACGTCGACTTTGGTTGTAAACGGCTCTCTCTAGACCGTTCTATGATGGGGCGGCCCAATTAGAACCGTTTACTATTGCTTATGGCCCATGAACCTTCTCGTTCCTAGCGACCTTCTTGTTGACCATTTTCATGATGGAACGGCCCATCTGGGACCGTTTACATTCTTAACTCTGGGTCTTGTACCTCCAAGCCCAGTATCGCTGGTAGCGGTCCGTGTTAGACCATTTTTTTCACTTATGACTACAACTCAGCCTAAAGCTTGTTCCCGTGTTTCTTATATGTTTCCGTAAGCTGAGCCAAGATGGGCTTAAGATTGCTGCTCTTGTTCTTTCCAACCATGAATCTTGTGGTTCATACTCGATTTTTGGAATCTCTCTTTAATCATAGAAATTAAGTTACATGGCTTGACCTTGGAATTCTTGGCCGACTCCAATGAATATCTAGATTACACTTGGGATCTTGGATCCACCAAATCAATGCCGACGCATCATAAGGGCCCGGTCTGGTCATGGGAGGAGCGCCCGAAAAGTACTAGTGTCCCGGGAAGTTGTAATGACATGGTGAGGCATTGCACCGAGTGCATGACTAGCGTGTGTCTATGACATTCATCCCTTTATTAGATTCCTACACGGAATTTATCTTGATATTATATACTTGTTACATGCTTGACCGGCCAAATTCCTAAAAATTGATATATCTATGCTCAATTCATGCTATTAGTTTCGTTCCATCAATTCTTATGTTAACTTGTTTTATTATCATTTATAGTTCACATGCATGACAGTTAAATAATTGGCTAATTGCTTATATCTTGCCTGCTATTACCTACTGAGCGTTCGCTCACCCAGTTTTCCCCCCTATTTCAGGTAGCTCCGATGAGGACTCACAAACGGATGGGGATGGGCAGGAGTGAAGACCTTGGAGCGAGCCAGGTAGAAAGCCGTATGGAGTTGTCCCAAGATAGTTGAGTCTGAGAGTTGTAGTATTGACCAATAGTTGTAATTGAATATTCGGTTATTATGTAATTGTTTAAGTTGGTGGATATGGGATCTTTTATGTTTCCATAAGTTGGAATAAATGGTTAATTAGATTTAATTCCATCTCTTAGTTATTATGTTATTTTTGGTGTTGTTTAAGTGCTAGCCCAAAGCACAGCATGTCTAGAAATCAACATATTTTAACTTTCTACTGTCGCGTCCTGATATTCCGCGTCGGGACGTGACAAGTTTTCTACTGAGCGCATCAGCTAAAGCATTTGCCTTGCCTGGATGATATTGAATATTGAAGTCAAAGTCCTTGAGATACTCCAGCCATCGTCTTTGTCTCATATTCAATTCCTTTTGAGAAAAGAGGTATTTCAGGCTCTTATGATCTGAATATATAGTAAATTTCTCCCCATAAAGATAATGACGTCAAATTTTTAAGGCGAATATGACAACAGCCAGCTCCAGATCATGAACAGGGTAATTCTCCTCATGTTGCTTTAATTGCCTTGAAGCATAGAAAATTACCTTGCCATTTTGCATGAGTACGCACCCTAGGCCAATGCCGGATGCATCTGTATAAACTTCAAATCTGCCACCTTCAACCAGCAAAGCCAGTACAGGTGCCGTGGTGAGATGCTCCTTAAGGGCCAAGAAATTTTCTTCACATTCCTTTGTCCGTTCGAAAGGATTTTCTTTTCTAGTGAGTCTTGTAAAAGGAGCGGCGATTTTGGAGAAATCTGTGATAAATCACCTATAGTAACCAGCTAAGCCAATGAAACTTTGAACATCAGATACGGTATTCGGTCGGCTCCAGTTCTTAACAGTTTCAACCTTATAAGGATCTACTGTAATGCCTTCTTTAGAAATAATATGGCCAAAGAAAGAAACCTCCTTAAGCCAAAATTCACATTTGTTCGACTTAGCATAGAGTTGGTGTTCCTGTAAGGTTCGCAACACAACCCTTAGATGTTCCTCGTGTTCCTCCTTTGTTTTAGAATCAATGAACACAACCACGAATTGATCAAGATATGGTTGGAACACGTTGTTCATTAGTTGCATGAATGCAGCCGGGGCATTAGTTAACCCGAACGGCATTACCACAAATTCATAGTGTTCATATCTGCTTTAGAAAGTAGTCTTGTAAATGTCTTCCTCCTTGATCCTCAGTCGATGATAGCCCGACCTGAGGTCAATCTTGGAGAGGTACTCTGCGCCAGAAAGTTGGTCAAATAGTTCATCAATACGCGGCAGTGGATATTTATTTTTGATGGTAAGTTGATTCAACTGTCGATAGTCGATGCATAACCTGAGGGAACCGTCCTTCTACTTGACAAATAAGATCGGTGCATCCCAAGGGGATGTGCTAGGTCGAATGAAACCTTTTTCCAGCAGCTCCTGAAGTTGCTTCTTCAATTCCTTCAACTCTGTGGGGGACATCCTGAAAGGAGCTATTAACACAGGTGCTGCTCCAGGCGTGAGTTCAATGGTGAAGTTAACCTCCCTTTCGGGCGGTAAACCAGGAAGCTCAGAAGGAAAAATGTCAGAAAACTCCCTAACTACGGGGACTGCGTCTATCAGAATTTCCTTAGACTCGGTAACTACTACGGAGGCAAGGAAAGCTTCACATCCCTACGAGATGAGTTTACAAGCGTGAAGGGATGAAATAACGGTAGAACGTTTCCGATATTTAATACCAAGAAAGGAAAATCGTGGAAGACCTGATTTCCTAAAAGAGATTATCCTATTTCGACAATTGATATAGGCGTCGTGGTCTACAAGCCAGTCAACCCCTAATATGGCATCATAGCCTTCCATATCAAGGCATACGAGATTAGTAGGAAGATTATGCTCTTCTACAGTGACTTCACTATTAGGGAAATAGGTTTCCAATTCCGTTCCTGACCCTAAAGGGGTAACTATGGTTAAATCCGATGGTAAGGGAACAAGTAAAATAGAAAATGTCTTTGCAAAAGAATTAGCAATAAAGGAGTGAGTAGCACCAGTATCAAATAGTATGAAAGCAAGATGCGAATGAATGAGAATGGTACCTTCAATGAGTTCTCCTTCTTTAGTTGGTTCATCCTCATCCAGAACGGCATTCAATCTAGCTTACCGTTTTCGTCCACCGTTGTTCCTTTTAGACTGTTGCTCCTTCATAAGAGGATAGTCAGGCATACGGTGCTCTCGACTACCACATCTTAGGCATGCGCCAAGACGCTTCCAACACTCATCGATCGAATGGCCAAATTTTTCACCAAAAGAGCAAGCAGTTATGAGAACCTTTTCATCTTCTTTAACCTTCTTGTTCTTACTGTTGCCACTCCCGTTACTATTACAGAATCTCTTCTTGTTATCCCGGGAGTTGTAGGTGATGCTGAATTTTTCCTCTTTTCTTCCTCGCCGATCAGACTTTCGACTCAGCTCCTCCCCTTTATCTTTGAGTTTATCGACCTTCTCCAAGGTCCGTTCACACAAGTGTGCCTGTTGGACCATTTCGGTGTAGGTCCAAATATTTTGTGGGCCAAGTTACTGAATGAAGATGGGTCGTAGCCGGTCCATGAAGCGATTTACCTTTAGAAGATCAGTGCTCACTAAATGTTGAGCATATGGTGCTATGCGAGAAAATTGTAGTTCATATTCTGCTACCGTCATCATGCCTTGACGTAGCGACGCAAATTCTGCTGCCTTCCTCTCCTTGACATATTCGGAGAGTATTTGGCTCGGAAGAGAGTGAGGAATCCCTCCCAAGTGTGCGAAGCATTGAAGGTGGTGTTGGAATAGACTTACACCAAGTACGGGCGTCTTTGTTAAGCTGGAATGTGGCAAGTGAACCTTTTCTTGACTGGTGCATTGCATGGCGTCAAATATCCGATTCATCTCATCGATCCAATTTTCCGCTTCATCTGGGTTAGAAGATCCAGAGAACCGTGCAGGATTTAAACTCCGAAAATAATTGTGCAAGCTACCCGCGCCAGCCCTTGCACCAGCTTGGGCCACTATCTACAGGCCTTGAGTAAGACCCATAATAGTTTGCTACATCTCGTCCAAGTTCACACGATGAGCCATCGAGAATTCAAGGTACCTGAAAAAGTGGACCTTTAGTTAGATTTACCCTAAGATAATTTATATATAACTATCTCACCCTGGGTTCTACCCAATTCTCACATGGGTTCAGAATTCTTTCCTAGTTCATAGGTACGAGTCCTTAACCTTGGACTTAACCTATAACATGACATCTTTCCTAGGACGTACTTATGCCTAGGCTCTGATACCACTTTAACTGTGATGTCCCGAGACTTTAATATAGCGGAAGGAATATCAGGAACTTGAAAAGCCGGCATGGTAAGCCTCTCGTAAGCAAGAAAATCAGAGCGCAAGACAATCACATAAAAGTAATTGCATAAATAATTAATCCAAAAAAATCCACTTTATTCATAATAATGATCCAAATGTACATACGACCATGATTTTTAACATCCTTACATCCTTTGACTCAAGAAAGGAGAAAATTACAATGTGATTCGACTAGACACTAGATAACTTTGGCTTTTATCGTTCAAATAGATCATCAATTGCTCTCGGGCCCGCTACTAGCATAATCTGAATCTGATCTACTAGTATTTCATGAAAAGATGAGAAAATAGGTATGAGCACACTTGCCCAGTAGGTATCTTTGTATCAACATGAAGGTAATATTTAAGTGATTAATGTTTTAGCTCTAGAGTTAAGATAAAAATGAGAATCCGATAAATCATACAGCATAAACCAAAACATCCAAGAATATAGAATCATGATATATCTGAGCAAGTAGACATGATCGAGTATATGAACAAGTAAGATTTAATCATGTAGATGTAAGTTGGCATTTCATGAACAAGAATGTATGAGCATATAACTATAAAGTACTTACACAACCCCGTAAAGGCTATGTACTAGATTGTCATTTAACAAGCATGTAATTTCCATAAGGAGCCTCGTGATTTTCACTCATTTATAAGAGAAAGTACTCCCAGCGTAATGTGACGCTAGTATCATCGTACCCCATGGTTTATAGCACATTTCTGACCAATGGCCGTGGGGGCTAGTATGGAGCCCTTGGACACAATCCGTGCCCGGTCTTGCATCTTCAAGTTATAAATCCAGCTACTTACACGAGATATAACAACAAGGTACGACCAATAATGTAACAAGTTCAATGATGGTTTCATGATACAATTTCAAGGTAAGAATGCACCAAATAAGAACATGGGAATCCAAAAATGAGTTAAAGCAAGGTCATGCCACAGTAGTAATTCGGCAGCATAACGGCACATTCTTTACTTTCCATAGTCATTAATATCTTATTTGACAAGTGTTAAGTTTCAAGCAATCATCAGACCATCTAGGAACTTGCAAAACCCAACCCAAAGATCAAACCTCGGGTTAGACAGGATCAGGGACCTTGCGGTCGTTTACTGGACCGTTTTTACATGAAAGCGGTCAGATCTAGACCGTTCTATGGAGACATGCGGTCGAGTCATGAGTATTTAGTAACAGAGTTAATGAAATGAATGAACTAGAACAATGCGGTCTAGGCAGGGCTGCTAGGCATCCTTAGCAGTCAGATGAATGGCCGCTAGGTTCCTCTGGCGGTTGTCCAGAAGGCCGCTACGGTCTAGAACTCATAAAACACTGGTAAAGTGCTTTCTAGACAATTTAGTTTGAGGGTACAACTAGCTTGGCGTCCTAGTGGGAATCCCAGGCTCGCGAAGTCTTACGGAGGCCTTGAAACATAATCCCCTAATTCGACAGAAGGAATATCCGGCGGAGAGGTTCATAAGTCCAAGAGAGTGTGCCTATAAATGCAAAGTGTATCTAATGGTCGCATACCAGAATGTACTTATGAAAATGACTCATAGATAAGAAGAGATCATGATAAAACAGTGATCAAAACTCGTCGAGTCCATGAAAATTATATTCATTCATACCTATAAGTTTTGGCATGAAATTAATATAACTTAAAATAATTTACATGCATATGTAAAACTTGCAATCTACTAGAATAACCCACCAATACAACCAAATTTACAAATGTAGCACTTAAAATAGGAATAAAACCTAATTATCTAGGCTTATCATAAGGTAAATAAGGCTACTCTACATTATGTTTTAGGTTAACGTAATTACAGAACTCAGAAAACAAAAGCGGTCGCTTAAGGACCATTTTATCGGATCTAGCGGTCTATCATAGGGCCGCACGGGGACTCTGGCGATCTTATAGAGACCGTTTTTCCTCTGTAAGCAGATAGACATTAAAATTGAAATTCACGCTTATTCTAGGGCAAATAATGCAGGGAAACAAACTACAAAGGGATATAAAACATGTTGTAAAGGAATTAATGCCATGGAGATGCGGGGTTGCATAAATTAAGCTAAGATTGTTATATTTGGAATTAAGGTTAGGGACTATGCATGTTACATAACCTAAATGCGCAGTGATAACAAATCATCAAATACAACATGTACAATGCATGAAATCTTATGAAACAAGAGGGCTTTTACTCTTATCATTCAGTTTTAGCCTTTTCATGAGATAACCTACCTCTGATCTGGGCTTTAGACTTCAAATTTAGAGTTGGAAGTCAACCCTAGTTTCTGCTCGTTTGGAACCGAACCAGTAACTTCGTGGCCTTCTAACTTCTGATTCTCTTCACCTATAACCATGAATTTTAGAGGGTAAGAAGAGGGTACTAAAAGGAACAAATAACTCTAAAGAACCCCTATCCAATTACCTCGTTTAGGATTTCTAATCTGTTGATCTTCCTGGGCCCTTCGCACTAGTTCCTGGGTCACTTGCACTGAACCAACGTCTTTGCAGGCCTCTAACTCCGTGTGGGGTTGATCTCCCAGAACAAAATTTTGAGGGCAGTTAGACCTTAGTATGATGAACAAAATATTCTAAAGAACCTACCTTAAATAATGCTTCCTTACCTTAACTCCACGCGAGCCAAACGTAAGGTCGCTCAGGTTGAACTTAAGGTCTATTTATAGGGTTAGCTAGGGTTTTGGAGATTTGAACGACCCTAGAGTCCTAATTAGGGTTTCAATTCGATCCTCTAGCATTCTAGACTCTTCTAACTAAGGGATAGCACCTATCCTGGGTGATTAGGATGCCAAAGTTCCCATCTTTTCATGCCTTCTTCCATTCACTGAATCTGAAGAGCTTTGCGGTGTCGTAGAGACCATTTCTTGCCTCAAGTAGTCTCTCGATATACCGTTTCTATCCTTTAGTGCCGAATTTGATTTATTTCAAACTCTTTTGATATTTATCCCTATTATTAGCATGTTTATCCTTTAAAAATCTGAAAATGATGCTTCTAGAATATGGGCTAGGCCATTTTAGGTCATGTGGGCCTATTTAAATGGGCCTAGTCCATTAATTAGCGTAAGGCCTTTTTAATTTAATTAACAATATCTTAATTCTTTTAATACCGATTTAGCCTTTATTAAATCTATTTAATCTTTGAAAAAATTCAAAAAATTCTAAATAATTCTAGAAAAGTCTAACATACTTTATAGGAAAATTTGGGGCATTACAAAAGTCCCTCACGTCTCTTTCCTACTCTAGAGGAACTGTAGATGGTAGATAATTGAAAATATGGGTTGCTAAAGGGTTACTACCCATGAAACCTACCTCCTTATATAGATTTCTAGCCTCCAAAGAGTTTTTCCCACGTCCTACAAGGCTCAGTCCAGTCCCCAAGGTTGCTGGTTGAAGAGGAGTTAATGCTATGCACCTCCTCGGTTTAAACAGAGGTGACCTTTCGCCTACCCGGTCATAGATGCGAGTGGACGCACTTTTTCGTTAGGATTTGAGTTGGGACGTCTTCAGATGAAATCAAGAGGACTTTCATATCTAACTTTGAGACATGATTTCATCGAGTTTCATCAATCTTAGCTCAACTTATGATTTTCGTAAGTTTAATGATTTATTTTCCCCCATTCCAGTCGTGACCTTTCGGTAGCCCGAGATAATTAGAGTATAACACTAGTATCCAGATGGAATTTGGCCTCGACCTCAACAAAAAAATTATAGCTAACATCCCACTCGAGATTATGGCTTTATTTTTAGGTCGTTTCATTAATCATAGACGAAGTTATGAATTTCCCATTAATTACATGCAAATCCGCCTAACAGTCGCACCTCTTCGTGACAACTAGCAGGAAAGGGCTCAGAACCTTGGGTTCTGGTGTGAATTGGGTTTCCACCTCAACAGAAGAGTTTGGGTTAAGGGCCTAATCTTTCCAATGGGACAAGCTTTATCTCATTTGGTTGACCGTGGGCCAAGATGTCCTTATTTCAACTGGTGACCATTGTTCTGTAATTATTTCGACCCATTGTCACCAATTCCCTCTTATCCCTTATTAGACCCATTTTTCAGAAGTTATACTCTTCATCAAAGTTGTTCTTTACCCAATTGTCATTGCGTGAGCTTTGGTTTCACCTAATTCTGACCTCGCTATGTTAAGTTATAAATTTTCATAAGGATCCTTCAATAATCTGTCAAGATTTCTAGCTCAAGTGAGTTCATGGGCCCGAATTATTCTCGATTGGGCCAGTGCCCAATTGATGGTCATAACATCATCTCCCCCTTAAAAATAATTGCATCCTCGAAATTGACTTGAGAAATTTCTTTAAAAGGAATTTTTTTTTTGACTCACCAAACAGTTGAAGGTATTCTTGGCGCATCATGTTCTCCGGCTCCCAAGTTGCTTCCTCAGAATGAGAATTCCTCCATAAAACCTTCACTAGCGGGATGGTTTTATTCCTCAATACTTATTCCTTCCAATTTATGATCTCACTGGGCTGCTCCACATACGACAGATCTGCTCGAACCTCTAGGGGCTCGTACTCTATAACATGCGAGGTATCCGTGACGTACTTCATGAGCATAGAGACATGAAAGACCGGATGTAATTGTGATAGAGCAGGCGGAAAAGCAAGTTGACAAGCCACCTCACCAATCCTTTGTAGAATCTTGAATGGTCCGATATATCTAGGACTAAGCTTGCCCTTCTTTTCGAATCGCATGACTTCCCTGGTGGGAGACACCTTCAAAAACACATGGTCTCCCTCTGCAAATGCTAACTCTCTCCGCCGTTGATCTGCATAACTTTTCTAACGGCTTTGGGCTATGAGGAGTCGCTGCCTGATCGTAGAAATTTTCTCCGAGCAGTCCTGTGTTAAGTACGGACTGAATAGATCTAGAGGGGGGGGTGAATAGATCTATCCCCTTTTTCTCAATTAATAAACCAAGGATCAACTAGACCTTAAGCAAGCTATGGGTTGCAACAATAAAACTGATAGCTATAGCGACAGCAAGCAATAATAAGAGCACACACCACAAGCAAAACCACAAGACAGGATTTTTAGGTGGTTCAGTCTCTTCCCGAGACTTACGTCCACCCCTTGCTCAACTTGAGCAAGGCTTCACTAAATGAGAACTTCTGATCTCACACAAACACCGCTGTCACACAGCTTGTTCCTGCTGACACACAGCTTGTTCCTGCTGACACACAGCTTGACTCCGCTGTCTCACAGCTTGACTCCGCTGCCTCACAGCTTGACTCTTGATGTAATGAAAAGATAAATAGAAAAAGGTGTAACAAGGCTGAACATAGACTTTTGAAGCAGAGTAATTAAAGAGTTCAGCTTGGGACTCAATCACATAGGTAACAAGGCAAGACTCCCTGTAGGACTTCCAGCAGGATGCCTTCAGCTGCCTTGCTGCTGGAACTTGCAACGCCTTGAGCCAGGTCTTCTTTCTGCAGCACCGAAGAACACTTCTGTCTTCTGCTACTTCTTGATTGCCGGAGAGCCACTCTTCCTTTTCTCTTTCAGAGTATCTTCGTGGGTGTCCTTTTCTTCTGCTCTATGTTTCACACCCCGCTCTCTATCTCTTCTCCTTTTTGCACCAGTTCTTATTAAGCACGAAGCTGTTTCCCACGCAAGTGCAAAACCTGTTGGATTACTCGCTAAAAACAGGGAGAAGATTAAATAGAATCTTAGAAAAGATTTGACCGGTTCTTAGCAAGATTCTCTCCTTGAATCCCGTGCGGAATCTTATCATCTGAACCGCCCAACAACCTGCAGCAACAACCTGCAGGTTTTTCTCAACAGAAACTGAATTCGGTTGGATTTCGGTTCTGGACGCGGTTCCGCTTGTGGTCGACAACGACCCTGTCTCTGGTCGACAATGATCATTGTCCAGACGGCTGGTTCTTCAGGCTGACGCTCATATCGCTCATTGTTGACAATAGCCCTGTCGCTGGTCGACAAGGGGCAATGTCCAGATGTATGGCAGTTCTGTCTGATGCTCTGTCTGTTCCGTGGTCGACAACGGGCAGGCCTTTGGTTGACCACCGAAGTCTGTACAGAGGAGAATTAACTGGTCGACCACCGAAGTCTGTACAAAGGAAAGTCTGTACAGAGGAAAAGTCTGTACAGAGTTGGATTCGCTTGTATTGCTTCGTGGTCGACAACAAGCAGACCTTTGGTTGACCACCGAAGTCTGTACAAAGGAAAGTCTGTATAGAGGAAAAGTCTGTACAGAGTTGGATTCGCTTGTATTGCTTCGTGGTCGACAACGGGCAGGGCTCTGGTCGACAACCAGAGTGCGTACAGAGAAAACATAGCTTGAACTGTGTTTGGTTGGATTCGTTGGTCGACAATGACTACTACTCTGGTCGACAAGAAACCTTGACAACTTCCTCTGATTTGTTGACTTCATTAGAACTTCAGTATACCTGAAATTACTTGAACTATCAGATTTGCATTGAATTAGTTAACCACATCTTTTGTCATCATCAAATTATCATGAGTCCATTACTTTATATTGAAGGAGCAATTAAACATATCCTTTGTCATCATCAAAACTAAAGGGATGCACAACATTCTCCCCCTTTTTGATGATGACAACCATGAGTCATTGTGACAAACCATGCAATTATTTAAGCCAGACAATTCATTTGATATGTTATTCAAAGATATGTTATTCAAAGACATCCATAGAGAAGGTAAGATGACAATAACATAACCATTAGTAGACTTGGCATTATTTGGCACAAGGACAACAAACTCTTTCTCCCCCAACATAACCATAAGTAGACTTGACATTATTTGGCACAAGGACAACATACTCTTTCTCCCCCTTTGTCAACAGCAAAAAGAGGGGAAATCAAAAAAAAATCACTCCGAACAGGATGTGAAAGGAGGTGGTGGAGCAGAATGAAATACGAAGACTCCTGGGTGTTTATCCTAGGGTAGAGAAACAGCTTGATGAAGAAAACGAAGGGTCAGGATTTAATCAGCCGAATTGAATTTTGGGGAAATTGATTGAAGTGTACGCCCTTTCCTTAATGAAGCATTTATTTAACCTATCCATTCTTAGCAGAGATCACCTTGTAAACAAGTAGAGTGGGCCTTGTGGTTCATTGAATTTGAAGGTATTGCACCAATAAACTTGCGCCCCATATCTAATTTTCCTCCATATGACTTCTCAAACTTATAATAGATTTCATGAGGCTGTTTGACTAACAGTGCGAGCTGAACAGTGTTTTTAGCTTTTCTTTGCATGCCATGCCTTCGGTCAACCATTTTTCTTCTGTCGTTTGAGTAATTTTGAAATTTTCTTTTTGGAATCATTTTGAAGGCTGTGGTCAGGTTTATCACATGCTTTTCTACACGAGGAGACACGCTTTTTACACGCCAGAAACCTCGGCTACTTAGCATGCCTAACCATTCCACTTTTAACTGGGACACACCTTTTATCCGTGAAGATATACGTTTATCAGACGCCAATATCCCCAGTTACTCAGTATGCCCAATCTCAATAATTTTTGAGGGCAGCAGAGATAGATTGATTCTTCATGACACACATGCCTCTCACTTATTTTTCATCCAATTTTTTCTTTAACATGGGAGGCAGTAGTTTCTCAGAATCCAATCCATTGCTCTACCATGAAGACAGAATTATGGCGTATTCCACGTGCATTCATGCTATATTATTGGATTTATATTAACTGTTCAGAATTAGCACAGGTAGAGAAACCGACTCACTACTAAAAATCATAAGTCTTCAAAATCATGTGACAGAATCATAGTTATGGCTTGACTTTATTGAAGTAGTACAGTCCAAATCCTCATTACTACACTCAACCTCTACTCTTATTGATCACCTTGGTGATTTTATTGGAAGATATGGTTAGGTTATTCAATGTTTCATCAAGGAATGAGTTTACACTTTTACTCCCCCTCAATTTGTGAATCCATGCTGAATCAAAAAATGTTGGCCAGGATGAGATAGACAGACACAGGGAATGGAAAGTATGAATGATGATGAATGAGTGAATATGAATCTAAGTCCAAACAGTTTAACCAGTCCAGAAGATTCCCTACCAGAACTAGTGTCAACCAGGAACCTGTCTAAAGTGGACATTTGCTTCCGTACAGATCCATTGTCGACCATGGGACTGTCTGTTGTCGACATCTGCGCAGCCACAGAACCCATCCAGTATCCTGTCCTGATGGCGTTGTCAACCACTGCCCGGTCGTTGGTCGACCACCAGAGCTAACCAGTAGCAGTACCAGGAGCTTGCAGGCTTACTTCAGTAATCAGTTGAACTCCCAACCTTACCAGTAGCAGATACTTAGCTGACATATCTATTTGCAGAAATGATAGAGAGTCATAAACAACGACTGATTTTCTTTCACCTGATTTCTTTCAAACAGATTTAGTTTTTCATGCATGGCACTTATCCATGATTCAACCTTTAAGGTTTTCACTACAGATTTGGGCTCTATTTGGGACACAAGGGCAAGTTGATCTAGTTCATTAATGGTCTTGAGCTGAGATCTAGTCTTCCTAGGATCATGACTACTACCAATAATGTTATCCAAGGGATGATCTCTAAGAAGTCTTGAGTTTTCAAGATTGTTACCTGAGTTGACCTCTCCTTCGGTTTGGTCATTAGAATTACCTTGATTTCTTTCTTGATTCAGTTCTTCTTCATTCTCCATTGGTTTTTCTTTGCCATCCTGAAATTCCCCATCTTCTTCTTCCTTGCTGACCTGTTCATTTTTGCCAAAATCATTAATTTCATCAAATGAAATATGAGGGGGTTCTTCAACCACTTGATCTCTGGTGTTAAATACCCTATAGGCTCTTGATCGATCAGAATAGCCCAAGAATATTCCTGAGTTGCTCTTAGGTTCAGATTTGTCCAAGACTTTCTTATCATTGTTATGAATGTAACACCTTGCACCAAAGATTCTAAAATGAGCTAGGGATGGTTTCTTACCTTTGAATATTTTACATGGAGTTTTTGCACTAAACGGTCTTACCACTTGTTGTGCATGACTGCCTGACATTCCTGCATCACAAATTACACAGAAACTTTTGGACCCCAATGGTACCCGGGTCCAAGATAGCTTGTGAAATCATGAAACTGCTGTAACAACATCTTGGGAACCCAAACTTTGTTAGAACAGTTTGTCTTTTCGATTCTTAACTTGTTCAGGTTGTGTTCCTTTTGATTTAATGTTCTCTATGTTGAGTCCATTTTCTTAAATTCCAATTTCCATTCTGTTTCAGCTGAGAGAAGTTGTGGGTTCTGTTTGTGTGTCTGGTCGACATCTGGTATGTCTGTGGTCGACCAGGGTTTCTCCCGAAGCCAGTACCTGTTCTGGCAGACCCTCTGGTCGACATAGGAGGAGTCTGTTGTCGACCAGCCTGTTTCCAGACACCTTGTTTTACAGGTCTGGGTTTATTAACATGATTTAATGCTCTGTTTGTCTGGTTACTTCTGTGAATTTGAACTTCTCGTCTGATATGGCTGTTGTTTTTAAGCTGATGTAGATTGACCATTTTCCCTTTAGAATTCCTCTCTTCCCAGGTGACATTAGTCTGTTTAGAGGAACTTTCAGCTATGTCCTTTTGTTTGTTTTGATATAGGTTTATCAGGGGGCCTTTTCCTTTTGTGTCAGCTTTTTCATTTAACGTTTTTAGTTGAAATTCCTTTTTAGCTGTTGGGTTGTATCCTAACCCCTCTTTCTGAAAATTTACTTTTATTCCTAACACCGCGTTCAAGTTTTCTTCACCCTTAGTCATTTTTTCCAATGTTTCCTGTTTGTTTTTTAGTTCACTTTGGATTCTTTCTATTTCTTTCAGAAGTTGACTGTTTTCTTCCTTGAGTGAGTTGTTTCTTTCTTGAGTTAACTTAGTTTGCTGTTCATATTCTTGAGTCTTTAGTTTTAACTCATCAATTGTGTTTTTTAGTATCTCATTTTCTTCCAATAGTTCTTTGACATTTTCTTCATCTGTCTTGTGTTGATTCAGCTTATTTTGCAAGTTGGTGATTTCCAATTCTAGTTTAGTTCTGTTAGCAATTAGGTTGCTGTCATCATTGAGCTGATTAACTTTCTTCTTCAACCTTTTATTTTCCTTTCTTGTTATTTCATATGTATCAAGTAGGTCTGAATAGGCTTCTTCCCAATCTGAACTAGAAAAATCTTGAAAAGGGGAGGTTACCTCAAGATCGTTGCTGTCTCCTTTGGCCATTAGACATGTGTTTCCTTCTTCTTCTTCGGAGGTTGTTTCCTCTTCGCTGCTTTCCTCCTCCTCGCTCCATGTGCTTATCATTGCCTTTGGTCTCTTGCCTTTCCACTTGAAGCTTTATTTCTTAGGAGCCTCTGGACATTCAGCCTTCATGTGTCCTGATTTTCTGTAGTTGTAGCAGGCAAGTTTGTTAGATGAGGCTTTAGTTTTGTCAGACTGAAACTGGGGTGACCTTCTTACCATGCCCTTCGGATTTTTAAATCCTTTACCTTCCTTCCGCAGAAACTTTCTGAACTTTCTTGTTAGCGTGGCAAGCTCACCAGTTTCCTCACCTGTGCTAGATGAGTCATCAGTGTCAGATGATTCAGAGGTGCCTATTTTAGTTTTCAGAGCTAGCTGTTTCTGTTTCTTGCCCTCTTCTTC
Organism: Amorphophallus konjac; assembly: GCA_022559845.1. Lineage (NCBI taxonomy): Eukaryota > Viridiplantae > Streptophyta > Magnoliopsida > Alismatales > Araceae > Amorphophallus > Amorphophallus konjac. Next base: position 269,069,984 of record CM040124.1, on the reverse strand, counting down.
CTTTCCTTTTAGATTGACCTCATAGGCCATTAGGGAACCTACTAGTTCATCCACAGTCATAGTAGTGAGGTTCTTTGAGTCCTCAATGACTGTGGCCTTGGTATGCCACATAGGAGTGAGGGACCTTAAAATTTTTCTCACTAGCTCTTGCTCCTTGTAGGTTTTTCCTAGACTCTTTAAGCTATTTTTTAGTTGCACTAGTCTAGCATACATATCAGAAATGTTTTCATCAGTTTTCATTCTAAACATTTCATATTCTGAGACTAACATATTTACTTTTGTCTCCCTTACCTCTGACGTACCTTCATAGATGACCTTGAGTCGATCCCACATCTCCTTGGCTGTTGCACATTGTGAGACTCTTGAGAACTCCGTGGGATGAAGTGCGCATTGCATTACATTCATAGCTCCCCAGTTGATGGTTGATTTTCTGACCTGTTCTCTGGTCCAGGTATCCTCGTCTTCGGGCAGATCATAGGGTCTGTGGCTCACTACTCTCCACATCTCATGATCTTGTGCTCTCAAGAACACCTGCATACGATTTTTCCAGTATGAGTAATCATTTCCATCAAAGTATGGTGGTCTAGTCACCGAGTGTCCCTCAGCCATTAGACTTCTAGAGTTCAGTCCGCTAGGTCTCTCCTGGTTGTTAGACCACATTTTCGGAGAGTCTAGCTCTGATACCACGTGTTAAGTACGGACTGAATAGATCTAGAGGGGGGGTGAATAGATCTATCCCCTTTTTCTCAATTAATAAACCAAGGATCAACTAGACCTTAAGCAAGCTATGGGTTGCAACAATAAAACTGATAGCTATAGCGACAGCAAGCAATAATAAGAGCACACACCACAAGCAAAACCACAAGACAGGATTTTTAGGTGGTTCAGTCTCTTCCCGAGACTTACGTCCACCCCTTGCTCAACTTGAGCAAGGCTTCACTAAATGAGAACTTCTGATCTCACACAAACACCGCTGTCACACAGCTTGTTCCTGCTGACACACAGCTTGTTCCTGCTGACACACAGCTTGACTCCGCTGTCTCACAGCTTGACTCCGCTGCCTCACAGCTTGACTCCGCTGCCTCACAGCTTGACTCTTGATGTAATGAAAAGATAAATAGAAAAAGGTGTAACAAGGCTGAACATAGACTTTTGAAGCAGAGTAATTAAAGAGTTCAGCTTGGGACTCAATCACATAGGTAACAAGGCAAGACTCCCTGTAGGACTTCCAGCAGGATGCCTTCAGCTGCCTTGCTGCTGGAACTTGCAACGCCTTGAGCCAGGTCTTCTTTCTGCAGCACCGAAGAACACTTCTGTCTTCTGCTGCTTCTTGATTGCCGGAGAGCCACTCTTCCTTTTCTCTTTCAGAGTATCTTCGTGGGTGTCCTTTTCTTCTGCTCTATGTTTCACACCCCGCTCTCTATCTCTTCTCCTTTTTGCACCAGTTCTTATTAAGCACGAAGCTGTTTCCCGCGCAAGTGCAAAACCTGTTGGATTACTCGCTAAAAACAGGGAGAAGATTAAATAGAATCTTAGAAAAGATTTGACCGGTTCTTAGCAAGATTCTCTCCTTGAATCCCGTGCGGAATCTTATCATCTGAACCGCCCAACAACCTGCAGCAACAACCTGCAGGTTTTTCTCAACAGAAACTGAATTCGGTTGGATTTCGGTTCTGGACGCGGTTCCGCTTGTGGTCGACAACGACCCTGTCTCTGGTCGACAATGAGCATTGTCCAGACGGCTGGTTCTTCAGGCTGACGCTCATATCGCTCATTGTTGACAATAGCCCTGTCGCTGGTCGACAAGGGGCAATGTCCAGATGTATGGCAGTTCTGTCTGATGCTCTGTCTGTTCCGTGGTCGACAACGGGCAGGCCTTTGGTTGACCACCGAAGTCTGTACAGAGGAGAATTAACTGGTCGACCACCGAAGTCTGTACAAAGGAAAGTCTGTACAGAGGAAAAGTCTGTACAGAGTTGGATTCGCTTGTATTGCTTCGTGGTCGACAACAAGCAGACCTTTGGTTGACCACCGAAGTCTGTACAGAGGAAAGTCTGTACAGAGGAAAAGTCTGTACAGAGTTGGATTCGCTTGTATTGCTTCGTGGTCGACAACGGGCAGGGCTCTGGTCGACAACCAGAGTGCGTACAGAGAAAACATAGCTTGAACTGTGTTTGGTTGGATTCGTTGGTCGACAATGACTACTACTCTGGTCGACAAGAAACCTTGACAACTTCCTCTGATTTGTTGACTTCATTAGAACTTCAGTATACCTGAAATTACTTGAACTATCAGATTTGCATTGAATTAGTTAACCACATCTTTTGTCATCATCAAATTATCATGAGTCCATTACTTTATATTGAAGGAGCAATTAAACATATCCTTTGTCATCATCAAAACTAAAGGGATGCACAACATCCTGTACCAACTTTGGTCCGTACAGCTGCTTCTCGCCAGCTTCATACTAACACACTGGTGATCTATATGGCCGCCCATAGAGTGCTTCATAAGGTGCCATTCTAATGGCGAAATGTTAACTGTTGTTGTATGCAAATTCGATCAAGGGTAAATGATCATCCCAATTCCCCCTCCATTCAATACTGCATGCCCTCAGCATATCTTCTAGAGTCTAGATAATGCGCTAGGATTGCCCATCGATCCGGGGATGAAATGCCGAGTTGAGCCGCAATTCTTTCCCCATAGCCTGCTGCAAACTCTTCCAGAACCTTGATGTTAATCAAGGATCCTGATTAGAGATGATAGATAAGGGTGCGCCATGCAACCGAATGATCTCAATGATTAATAGTTTCGCTAAGGATTCGATTGGAGTCTGCTTGTTGATGGGCAGGAAGTGTGCAGTCATTGTGAACCTATCCACAATTACCCAGATGGTATCATGCTTCCTTCTGGTCATGGGCAGACCAGACACAAAGACCATGGTGATTTGTTCCCATTTCCATTGTGCCATCTCAATGGTCTGAAGAGGACCGCCATGTCTTTGATGCTCAATTTTTACCTGCTGACATGTGAGACATTTGGACACGAACTCCGTATTGTCTCGCTTCATTCCTGGCCACCAATACATCCTCTTCATATCTTGGAACATCTTGGTGCTTCCGAGATGGATGGAGAACTTTGACCTATGAGCCTCCCGCATCAAGTTCTTCTTTAACTCCACATCATCTAGTACACAAATCCTTCCTCGGAATGTGATCAGTCCATCAATCCCCACATGGAAGTCCTCATTATTCAGTTACTTCTGCAATGCCATGTCCTGCTTCTATACCTCAGCAATCCTTTTAAGGAATTTAGGTCTAGCAGACAACCTAGCCAAAAGACAAAATTGCTTTCTCCTCTCAGGTTTTGATTTAATCACACCCTCCATCATATACCATTCTCGGTGTAAGCTCAGCGCCATCAATTTACGGCTGAGAGCATCAGCTACAACATTGGCCTTGCTGGGATGGTATTGCATGGTGAAGTCATAGCCCCTCAGTAGCTCGACCCATCTTCTTTGCCTCAAATTGAGTTCCTTCTGAGTGAATATGTACTTGAGGCTTTGATGGTCAGTGAAGACCTCAAATCGAACCCCATATAAATAGTGTCTCAAGATGCACATGGCATGGACCACCGCTGCCATCTCAAGGTTATGAGTGGAGTAGTTCTTCTCATGGTCCCTCAATTGTCTCGAGGCATAGGCGATCACTCGGCCATTTTGAATCAGTACACAACCAAGGCCGATCCTGGAGGCATCTGTATAAACGGTGAAGCCATCATCCCCTTGAGGGAGTGCCAGCACTGGGGCTGAAGTCAACCTTTCCTTGAGCATCTGAAAACTATCTTCGCACTCTTCTGACCATATGAATTTTGCTCCTTTCTTAGTCAACTTGGTCATTGGGGCTACAATGGTAGAGAAATCTTTGATGAACCGGCGGTATTATCCAGCCAGTCCAAGGAAGCTTTCGCTCCGAGGATGAGATTCACACCCCAGATCCTCCCAAGACTTTGCCCGACGTACTAGGAACTGCAGGATCATCCTCCTACGCAGGGCCAAAGTCCCTCACCTCTCTTTCCTACTCAAGAGGAACTATAGATGGTAGATAATTGAAAATATGGATTTCTAAAGGGTTACTACCCATGAAACCTACCTCCTTATATAAATTTCTAGCCTCCCAAGAGTTTTTCCCACATCCTACAAGGCTCAGTCCAGCCCCCAAGGTCGCTGGTGGAAGAGGAGTTAATGCCATGCACCTCCTCGGTTTGAACAGAGGTGACCCTTCGCCTATCCGGTCAATAGATGCGAGTGGGCACGCTTTTTCGTCAGGATTTCAGTTGGGACGTCTTCAGATGAAATCAATAGGACTTTCATATCTAACTTTGGGACATTGTTTCATCGAGTTTCATCAATTCTAGCTCAAGTTATGATTTTTGTAAGATTAATCATTTATTTTCCCCCATTCCAGTCGTGACCTTTCGGTAGCCCGAGGTAATTAGAGTATAACTCCAGTATCCAGATGGAATTTGGCCTTGACCTCAACAAAGAAGTTGTAACTAACATCCCATTCGAGATTATGGCTTTGGTTTCAGGTCATTTCGTTATTCACAAATGAAGTTATGAATTTCTCATTAATTACATGCGAATTCGCCCAACAGTCGCACCTCTTCGTGACAGTTGGCAGCAAAGGGCTCAGGGCCTTCGGTTCAGGTGCGAATTTGGTTTCCACCTCAGCAGAAGAGTTTGAGTTAAGGGACCAATATTTCCAAAGGGCCAAGTTTCATCTAATTTGGTTGACTGTGGGCCAAGATGTCCTTATTTCAACGGGTCACCATTGTTCTGTAACTGTTTTGACCTATTATCACCAACTCCCTCTTATCCCTTATTAGACCCATTTTCCAGAAGTTATACTCTTCATCAAAGTTGTTCTTTACCCAATGGTCATTGCGTGAGCTTTGGTTTCACCTAATTCTGACCTCCTTATGTTAAGCTATGAATTTTCCTAAGGATCCTTCAATAATCTGTCTAGATTTCTAGCTTAATTGAGTTCATGGGCCCGAATTATTCTCGATCGGGCCAGTGCCCAATTGGTGGTCATAACAGAAATCCTATTGAAAAAAAACTCACATTCACCCATAGTTGAGGATGGTGAAGAAGAGGGCAATACGATGATTCTAACGTCGTATGGCTAGGGAGAATGAGCCCACGGTTCCGACAGACCGAGCGAAGGAGTAAGCACCACCGGCTCAAACCGAAGCCGGGGAACCTTCTACGGCAGCCACAATGCCGGAGGGAGGATGATGTGACACGACCTAAGGGTGCAATGGTATCAACCAAATGAACCTCGGACCTAGACTTGCAAGCCCACTTACAAATTAGCGACTCGATGTTGGCGGACCGATATCGCAACACAACCCTTTCCCCGTGGTGACTAAGTGATGGTAGGGTGGATTCGAGAGCCTAAACCATGCTGCTTAGGGTGATGACTTGGCCAATGAGTTCCCCTCCCTTGGATTGGAGCACCCACATCAGTGGGGCGGACGCCGTGCCTTGAGGGTACGGGGATCTCTCCTCACTCAAACCGCGGTGGCCACTCGTGATCGGGAATCACGGGACCGGGCACTCTCTTCCTCGCCGGCTGAACTTAGAAATGATACTAAGAAAACATAAATATCCAGGGAGGGTTCAGCATATACCTTACCGGTGTGAGGACACCGGCCCCGAGTCGGAGACGTGGGCGAGCGGGGAAGCGTGTGTACCCCACACGCCGCGCCGGGGAAGCTTGACCTGCCCAAGAGAAGTTACAACACTACACCTCTCGCAGGAGGGGGATCTTGGGGTGGGGGTTAATGGATATTACAACTAAAATTACCTCCACGCAGGGAGGGGCCTTCAGCCGGCCAAGCGGGGAGGGGAAAATGAGCAAGGAACACTGAAGATGGAGATTGCCGATTCTGCCCGCGTTCTGTGGGTGCTGACAGCCGAGTGGAGAACCGACTGCTGCGACTGCTACCGATTTATGTTGGGGACGAAACCACCTGGAAAAGCTTTGTAGGAGGCCAGGGAAGTCGTCCCATTTTTGCTGAATTCTTCTGGTGTCGAGGCTGATCTGGATGGAGGCCCGAACAGGGAGGCAGACCCTCGGACTTGCAGCTTCTGATTTCTAGCAGTAGGTTGCAGAGGGTGCCCCGACAGCTCCCGGACTCGGAATCAAGCACCGTTAGAGTCGCTGGAACCGTGGATGAGTCTTCTATGCAGCAAAACTAACGAGGAAGCCAACCGTTGTCGGAGAGCATCAGGGGATGCAGAACAATGATGACTGGTCGATGCAGACTGTGGGTAGCAGGACCGTGTAACTGAGGGAGAAAAAGGATAACGCCTTCCAAGGGATGCCGAATGGAGTTCCGCTTCTTGATTCTGAAAGTAGATAGGAAGGAGAAGAACTTTGTAGAAGAGCTCATGGGCTGATTCCTCCGAGGTTCGTCGTGGCAGAGCTTCTAATCCGGTTCTGGTACTCAGCAGCGGCAGCTCTGCGCAGTTGTGGGAGAATGGATCTCCCGGTCAGCTCAAAGCTCAGAACGGGACGAGACCACCGCCGTTGCGAAGAGGACAGGCAGTCGCTTCTATGGACTACTCTTGGGCTTCCAGGAACGTCCGGGAGAGGTCGGGGTCGCTGCTGCAAGCTTCTGGTCTTCTGCAGGTCCTCTTACTCTAGATGGTAGAAGGTGGGGTGATGGAGGTGAACAAGGGAAGATGGAGAGGATGAGAGGGGGGCGACCCTAACCAAAGGGGAGAGGTCTTGGGTGCCCTAGGGCTATGGAGGGAAGGGGATTTTTGAATTCAAATGGTCTAGGGAAGTGGAGGGTTGTATGGGGGAGAGGGAAGGGTGCTTGGGAAAGGGATGAGGTGGTTGGAGGGTGGCTTAGTGATTGGGGATGCTCCCTTGGGACTAGGGGGTTGAGTAATGGGATGTGTGGGGAAGGGGAGTGGCCTTTAATGGGGGTAGGTGGGAGAGTGGTGGTTGGGAAGGGAGGAGAGAGAAAATTTTTGAAATTAGGTGTGGAGGAGAGAGAAAGGTGAGTGAAAGAGAGAGATTAAGAGAGGGATGGGTGGGATTCTCTCCCTAAGGTTTCTCACCTCACTAATGGATTCACTCCACCATAAAAATGAAGATAGAACTCACAAAATGGCACATTTTTCATTCATTGATTCATTCCCCTCAAATGATAGAAATGGGGCCCTATATATAGGAAACCCACATTTTACAATAAGACCCCAACAAAAGACTTAATAACAAATAACCGAAGGGGTAGGGGTGCTCATGGGCCAAGCCCAATGAATTGGGCCTAATAGCACACTAAACAATCTAATGACACTCAAACTTAGGAAAATAAATGCAAGACCTAGGGACATGACTCAAATAAAATGAAAATTACATAATTATGACTCAAAGAAAATATGAAAATTACATGAACTGAATCAGAAAAATGTGACGGACATAATGGAACCATGCTGGTGAACAACCGGTAAATATGAAGGGTGAGAGATGCCCCCATCATACTCCCGGGGTGCGAAGAGCTCGACTCCGTCGAGTAAGAGTCTTTCCTAGCTCGCCCATGTGTCCACCATCGTGGCCGGCCCTTCCACCTCACAAGATACTGCTGGATTGCCCTGCTCCTGATGGTGTCATTATGTTTAACTAGTATCAAACCTTTGTGCTCATGCCGGGCTCTCAAGGTTAGAAGGGGATTCTTATTGGTGGGGTCACTCTTAAAAGGGGGTATGGGCTCAATATCCTCGCTAGGTGCCACCGCGGGGCCCTTGCAGGGCACAAGATCCGCCACACTACAATGAGGGTTGACCCCATATTCCTTCAGAAGGACCAACTCATTGGCATTTATGCTCAATCACCCCAAGACCTTAAAGGGTCCAGTCTCTCGATCCCTGAGCATAGAGGCGACTCTAGGGAAGAGCCTCTTCATCCTGACCATCAGATAGTCACCATCTTGGAAGTCTTGGTTTCTTTTGCGGGTATCAATTCGCCTTTGACAAATCCTTTTACCTTTGATGATGGGCCTGCAAGTATGCAATCCTGAGACATAGTTGGTGAATGCTAGAACTCTATTGGATGTTGGCGGTCCCGGGCACCCAAATGTGGACCTAGCATGTCTAGACTCCCTATGAAGATTAGTGAGGATAGGAGGGCCTGGACCTCCAAATGTAGCTCTATCATGCAAAGGGGTGGCAAATGCCGGGGGACCCGGACATCCAAGAATGCACCTATCATGCTTAAGACTCATGATGAATGGAGGTGGACCATTACATCCGAAAATGGTCCATTCATACTTCCTACTTGACATGTGGGTGATGTGAATGAATGGACCCGTCTTATGAATCATGCCAAGTGATGTGTTGTGCCAAGACTTATGCATTCCTATCCCAAAGATGACTTCCATGTGTATGGGTGTGGGGTGGCCTTTGAACTTCTATGTGAAAGGGTCAAAAGGATCTAGGAAGGTGGGCATTATGGAGAGGGGCTCTTCCTTACTTTCTAGGCATATGGTATCACATGGGTAACTAGGCTCCCATTGGAAGGGATCAAAGGGGTAATGGACTGGGCTTCCTAGAGGAAGGAACTCTATGTCCACATGGTCTACGCATAGTGGGTCATCCTTCCCCAAGGTAACTGGACCAAGGTCTTTAGTGGGCCAGTCGATCAAGGTACTTGGGATCTTAATGGTAGTGCAGTGGACCATGATGGGTTCTTCATCCATGGGGAGAATGAGAAGGAGGTCACTAGTGTAGCAACCAATGGTGAAGACTGAGGTGATAGAACCATCACATGGGTGGATGAGACTAAGTCTTCTTGGGTGGGCCGCTCCTATGGTCAATAAGCAAGTCAACTTTAGTTGCCATTCTAAACCCTTGAGGAGATCATCCCAACAATTTACCTCATAGTAGGATTGGAATGTTGTGTGACAGGTGTTAATGGGTGCTAATTGGAAAGGGTGCTCCATGGTTGGGGTTTGAAAGTACAAGGCATGAGGGATGGGATTTTGCTTGAGCCATTTGATGATGAGTTCTCCTACGGTCACCACCTTTTGCGTGAGATTGAGTGGTTTGGGGAGGTATGTGTTTGTTTGGACGGGGATGAGTTGATGTCCTTCTTCCTTATTGATAGGAGTATGAATTTCCTTGAATGTGGGGAAGGGATTTGGGTTGGTGTCCAATCCCGGGGATTTGGTCTTGTGGGCCGGGTTCTCCTCATGTTCACTCATGACCTCATTCATTCTTTGAAGTGGGTTGAGAGGGCATGGTGGCCGGGTATGGGGCTCCGGTGGGTGAGGGAACAAAAGGTTGTTGAAACCATAGGCTCCCGGGAGATGTGGGGGATGAACTAGGCAAGACCAACGCAATGGGTGGAAGGTGGTATTCCGTTCATCAAGCCATTGTTTCCCTAGGATTATGCAAGGGCCTTCCAAAGTACCAATTTGACACCATGCTCCATCAAAGTATTTGATCTCTCCAAACCATTTATGGAATTCAACGAAGACTAGGTCTCCGTTGTGCACAATTTGTCCGGTCGTAGAGAGGGTGGCTACAATTTCGGGGGATACCCAATTATCTTCTACCATGTAGATGAAGTCAATTTCTGTGGGACTCCCATTAGGTAGGTATGCTTGGGATATGATGGGAATTTGGGCCTTTTGGTCTGTAGACTCAATGACAATGGGAGGTGGATAATGCATGGAACGATCCGATGAGAACTCTAATGCAAGCGTGCCCATGGACTTGACTTGTGAGAACAAGTCAAGGACTTGCTCTGATACCACTTGATGTGACACGACCTAAGGGTGCAATGGTATCAACCAAATGAACCTCGGACCTAGACTTGCAAGCCCACTTACAAATTAGCGGACTCGATGTTGGCGGACCGATATCGCAACACAACCCTTTCCCCGTGGTGACTAAGTGATGGTAGGGTGGATTCGAGAGCCTAAACCACGCTGCTTAGGGTGATGACTTGGCCAATGAGTTCCCCTCCCTTGGATTGGAGCACCCACATCAGTGGGGCGGACGCCGTGCCTTGAGGGTACGGGGATCTCTCCTCACTCAAACCGCGGTGGCCACTCGTGATCGGGAATCACGGGACCGGGCACTCTCTTCCTCGCTGGCTGAACTTAGAAATGATACTAAGAAAACACAAATATTCAGGGAGGGTTCAGCATATACCTGACCGGTGTGAGGACACCGGCCCCGAGTCGGAGACGTGGGCGAGCGGGGAAGCGTGTGTACCCCATACGCCGCGCCGGGGAAGCTTGACCTGCCCAAGAGAAGTTACAACACTACACCTCTCGCAGGAGGGGGATCTTGGGGTGGGGGTTAATGGATATTACAACTAAAATTACCACCACGCAGGGAGGGGCCTTCAGCCGGCCAAGCGGGGAGGGGAAAATGAGCAAGGAACACTGAAGATGGAGATTGCCGATTCTGCCCGCGTTCTGTGGGTGCTGACAGCCGAGTGGAGAACCGACTGCTGGGACTGCTACCGATTTATGTTGGGGACGAAACCACCTGGAAAAGCTTCGTAGGAGGCCAGGGAAGTCGTCCAATTTTTTCTGAATTCTTCTGGTGTCGAGGCTGATCTGGATGGAGGCCCGAACAGGGAGGCAGACCCTCGGACTGGCAGCTTCTGATTTCTAGCAGTAGGTTGCAGAAGGTGCCCCGACAGCTCCCGGACTCGGAATCAAGCACCGTCAGAGTCGCTGGAACCGTGGATGAGTCTTCTGTGCAGAAAAACTGACAGGGAAGCCAACCATTATAGGAGAAGATCAGGGGACGCAGAACAATGATGACTGGTCGATGCAGACTGTGGGCAGCAGGACTGTGTAACTGAGGGAGAAAAAAGATAACTCCTTCCACGAGATGCCGAATGGAGTTGCGCTTCTTGATTCTGAAAGTAGACAGGAAGGAGAAGAACTTTGTAGAAGAGCTCATGGGCTGATTCCTCCGAGGTTCATCGTGGCAGAGCTTCTAATCCGGTTCTGGTACTCAGCAGGGGCAACTCTGCGCAGTTGTGGGAGAATGGATCTCCCGGTCAGCTCAAAGCTCAGAACGGGACGAGACCACCGCCGTTGCGAAGAGGACAGGCAGCCTCTTCTATGGACTACTCTTGCGCTTCCAGGAACGTCCGGGAGAGGTCGGGGTCTCTGCTGCAAGCTTCAGGTCTTCTGCAGGTCCTCTTACTCTAGATGGTAGAAGGTGGGGTGATGGAGGTGAACAAGGGAAGATGGAGAGGATGAGAGGGGGGCGACCCTAACCAAAGGGGAGGGGTCTTGGGTGCCCTAGGGCTATGGAGGGAAGGGGATTTTTGAATTCAAATGGTCTAGGGAAGTGGAGGGTTGCATGGGGGAGAGGGAAGGGTGCTTGGGAAAGGGATGAGGTGGTTGGAGGGTGGCTTAGTGATTGGGGATGCTCCCTTGGGACTAGGGGGTGGAGTAATGGGATGTGTGGGGAAGGGGAGTGGCCTTTAATGGGGGTAGGTGGGAGAGTGGTGGTTGGGAAGGGAGGAGAGAGAAAATTTTCAAAATTGGGTGTGGAGGAGAGAGAAAGGGGAGTGAAGGAGAGAGATTAAGAGAGGGATGGGTGAGATTCTCTCCCTTAGGTTTCTCACCTCACTAATGGATTCACTCCACCATAAAAATGAAGATAGAACTCACAAAATGGCACATTTTTTATTCATTGATTCATTCCCCTCAAATGAAGGAAATGGGGCCCTATATATAGGAAACCCACATTTTACAATAAGACCCTGACAAAAGACTTAATAACAAATAACCGAAGGGGTAGGGGGGCTCATGGGCCAAGCCCAATGAATTGGGCCCAATAGCACACTAAACAATCTAATGACACTCAAAGTTAGGAAAATAAATGCAAGACCTAGGGACATGACTCAAATAAAATGAAAATTACATAATTATGACTCAAAGAAAATATGAAAATTACATGAACTGAATCAGAAAAATGTGACGGACATAATGGAACCATGCTGGTGAACAACCGGTAAATATGAAGGGTGAGAGATGCCCCCATCAGAGGAGCTAGAGATGAGGATGGAGAACACACGGCCGAGGAAGCCTGCGAGGCGGTAGCCGGAACCCCACTATCCTAGGTAAGCCGTGACCCTTAAAAACCCATTTTTAATTTTTCTAGATCATGCATGCGGGTAGAAATAGCAAGGGAATGGGTCAGGGGACCCATGGAAATCATGTAAAGGCCTTTAGGGCCATTTCCAGAGTTTGGGGAGACGGGAAAAACACTGCCGCTACGGCGAGTACCTAGCGGACATTCCAGCGATTGCTAGGGCACCAGACGGTCTAACCCAAACCGCTAAGGCCAGAGAAACGGTCAAGGGATGAACGTTAGGGTGTTGAGGGTGATTTTTTTCTTAAATGCAATGCCATGCATAAATTATTAAACTATATGGATGACTGACCCTAACTATTAAATGCATGCAGGGAAAGTGCCGGATGAGGATATCGTGGCTACAGGACCGAGCAGTGTACTTGGCGCTGTCAAATTTCCAGGGAGAGAGACTGGCTTCCTTGGGATTCGTGGAGTTCCTCGGGATAGAGGTGATGAGGCTAGACACCGCCCTCCTCTACGCGCTACATGACCGGTGGGATCCAGTCAGCAGAGCATTCTTGTTCCCATGGGGTCATATGATCCCCACGCTAGAGGACGTGGCGAGGATTACCGGATTGAGAGTTCATGGAACACCAGTGACTGGGAGGACATACGCCGACTACCGGGAGTTGTCGAGAGAGCTGTTTGGACTAGAGCTGATGAGGCTGGGACACCACTCGTCCATGCTGGCGCGAGCGACCCTCTAGGAGAACCTGGGATTAAGAGGAGTGGCGATAGCCTTGGGAGAGCTACCAGAGGAGCATCTGGGGAGGCAAACAGACCAGGCCAGAGAGAGAGTGGCTGCAGGACCAGGCCTAGAGGGAGACATTGTAATATGCCAGATTCTTCGGATCGGAATTTGAGAGCAATCGGATCGCATTCGTGGGTCTTGGTACGTGTTTTATGATCTACGCATGTTTTTCCCTTGTATAACTTACGGACCCTGTGGAGAGTTGACCGTTGAGTTTTACTACTCAGGGACGCTATAGGTGCGTTGTGCTCGTTCCGAGGATCGCAAAGATTATTTTTTCATATTTTTTTGAATTTATGGATTTTTGTGCCAAAAATCAGATTTTAGGAAATTTGATAATTTCTTATTTTCCTTTCCTTTTTATTTCCTTCACCCTCTCTCTTCTCTCGCCATTCACTCTCTCTCCCCCTCTGTTCTCTCTCCTATTTTCCCCACTGCTCCGGCTGCAAACGGAGGAGGCCCGGGGATGTCGTGGAGGTGTCGTGGAGCGTGCTGGCGTGAAGAATGGTGCGTGGTGTTGGCGCGATCCCGTTCGGCGCATTCGAAGCCGGCGTGGGTTCGTGTGATGGTTTTCGGTGCTTTCAGCTCGGGAGATCATTAGTAGAGGTAGGGGGATGGATTCCTTACCTCTTGTTTTGCATTTCCCTTGAATTTCGTGTCGATTAGAGCGAGTTTGAGTGGGTTTTCATTTTTGGGGAATTAAATACATGTTTTGGGGTGCGCAATGTAATCATCGTTCTAGGCGATGTTTCTTGATTCAATTGGTAGAAATTGAACCCCTGGCTTGTCGAGATTCGTTTCCCGTCAGTTTGGCTAAGTTTGGCCGTGATTTGGGGTCAGTATGAGGCCGTTTCTCCACGAGAGTCGTTTCGGGTCGATTGGAGCAAATCGCCCATTTAATCGATGTTTTGTGGTTTGTTGGCCCCATCCGGCTTGTGGAAGGTCGGCAATATGATTGTGGGTGTTTCCCCATCGTTCTGGAAATGATTGGGGCGTGGAAAATGGGTTTTTGTGCAGATTTTTTGTGTTTTGCTCTGTGACGACAACGCTCTGGTTGTGTGCACCACGTTCTCAGTGGAACACGCTACAACGATGCACCACGTCTCGTGTAGGAGATGAACAGTTTGACGATTAGGAACGCGACCCAAGTGATGGGCGCGATCTTGTTTTACGTGACCTAAGTGTTGGGCGCGATCATTTGTGAATGCGACCTAGGTGAGCAACGCCTTTACGTTTACGTTTACGTCTGCATTTATGGTTTTATCGTGTTTGAGGATATGGTCGCGTCCATTATCGCGACTTAAGCGAGTGCCGCGTCAATGTGTTATCGCGACCCAGGTGATGGGCGCATTATGATGACATCGCGACCTTCTATAGGGGCACATTAATTATCGCGACGCTGGGTATAGGTGAGTTAATGCTTTCCATTTATGTATCATCACGACACAAGGTGGTGGCGTGTTAATCATCGCGACGCAAAGTAGTGGCGCGTTAATGATTATGATTGCGACGCGTGTCTTTACCATGTCTATGGATCATCGTGACCCAGGGTACGACCGTGATCATGTGATCAAGGCCTTGGGGATGATTATGATTTGGTTAGGGTTGTGAGTCTACCCACTAGTATTGAGAGTCGACTTGCCCTATTCTATAGTGTTCTTTCCGGTTCTTGTGGCTTTGACCCCTTGGTTAGCCCATTGTTTCGTGGATGTCTTGAACGTCCTATGAGGGCCGTGACCGTGTTATAGGGTATCTGAGAGGGCCATTATATCGAGTAGTGTTTTGTGTTATTCGAGGGTCATTATGGTTTCTTGTCAACCCGGTTGTGACCCAATGGTTGACATGTGACCTCGTGAGTGTCTCATCTATCCTGTGAGGATCGAGACATGGTTTCGGGCACTTAGAGGTGTTATCTTACCTCAGTTTGTGTGCCATATGATTTGAGGGCTTTTTGGTGATCCCTAGTGTTCCATGTTTCGTGTTATGCGGCATTGTGAGTCCGTTGTGTGGCTCGGAGGCCGAGGACTCTTTATTGTTATTATTGTTGAGTTATGGTTTTGATGATTGTTGTGATTGTTAAGTTATGGTTTTGATGATAACTAAACTTAATGTGTGATTAAGTGATGATAACTAAACTTGTGGTTGATTGCTCATGCTCCTGTTATCTACGTATGGCTGAGATGTCAAATGGCAACGGTTACATGGTCTTGATCCTTGGTTTGCATATGTTGGTTTTACAAGAGGTAAGAGGTTTCATAACCTCTTTAATGTGAATAAGCATGGTATTAACCCTGACTATTTTGCTTGCAGGACTAAACTCATGGCAGTCACCTGGTGAACCATACGTGTGGATACTCACCCTGCTCCTCTACAATCTAAAACATGTGGTATATGTCATGTACTGTCAAAGAACCATTGGTGAGACTCTTACCTTGTCTTAGCATCAATCTCACCATGTGTATCTCATATACCACTCCTTAATACACCTCATTCATGCATATTAAACATGAAACCCTTCTAGCCATCGTGCACCCTCGCCCGCAGATCAACCTGCGTGGTCAGGTCGCGGGGGTCAAGGGGGCAGCGCCCCTTGCGGGGGTTTCCGGGGGCAGAGCCCCCGGAACAAAATTTAGAATTGCTCAAATGGTTTAGACGTTTCAAATGCATAAACCAAGTGAATCCAATCCCAAAATGCATGGATTTGATATGGACATGAAGCCCTTGAATTATGAACATGTTTCTTTGAGCTAACACTTCAATTTTGTAGGTATAGGTCTTTCCAGTCGACCTACACGCCTTGGCCGGTCGACCAGAATTGCCAGAGCCTAAAAATTCCCGATTCTGCAGGTAGCGGTCGACCGCCCCTAGGCGTCCGGTCGACCGGTTTTCCCAGCAACGAAAACTTCGAAACCTATAAAATTTCGGTCGACCCCCCATGACCGCCGGTCGACCACCAGCCTTGAACTGCCCATTTTGTTGACTTTTTGTCACTTCGAGGAAAGCCCTTCCTCTTGCTATTGTTTAATCCCAAAGCCACCAAACCCTCCAGATTTAGTGGATCTGGTCTGGGGATTGTCCATAGACCTTCCAAGGGTTATAAAACCTCTCCTTGAGGTCATAAACCCTAAGAGACTTCAAAAGTAGAAATCAACAAAGAGAGAGAGATCAAGGTGGCTCAAGGAAGAGGTGAATCACTGTAGCCGTGAACAGTGATCCATGGGCAAAGCTTCATCCATAGCTGAGGGTTCAAGATCCATTTCGAAGCCTTCATCCTCCCAAGAATTGAAGAAGCAAGAAATCAACAAGGAGAGATCGAGAGGAAAGCTATCAAATGAAGATTGCTGCAACGTTCGTGAACAACATTCCATTCAACAAGTTCATCATCCGATCAAAGCCGTTCTCGCATCAACTGAAGCCATTCAAGCATCTTCTCAAGCCAAGGAGTTCCAATCAAGCAATGGTCTCAGGAAAAGCTTAAGAGAAGGCTGTCCAAGTGAAAGAAGAAAGAAGTACTGTAGCAGTGAACAGTACTCCGTGCAAGAAGATCTACATCAAATACAAGGCCATTCAAGCTGAGTCTCAAGCCATTCAAGTAAAGAAGGAATCAACGCAAACATCCGGAGCATACACTCAGGGGGAGCCTAAATCAGGAGCATTCTATAGTGTGCCTTATTGTGTTTCAAGTTCATATTCATGTTTTGTATAAACTGCGAACTTGTGTGTGTGTGGATCGTTGTTGGATACGTGGTCGTGTGTATGCGTGTCATTTTTGATTCGTGTGTGCGTAGGTCTTTTTAGATCTACGTGTATGTGTGGTTTTATCTAGATCTTAGTGTTTGTGTGTGTGGAGTGCTGCACTTGTCGCAGCGTGATTGTGTCTTGTTGATCCGCTTGTTGGATCGTGTTGGAGACCTCGTCTCCGTGTATGTGTGTGTGTTGGGGTGCGTCCCCGTGTGTGTGGGCAGGCGTTGTCCTGCGTGTGTGTTTGGAGCGTCGTCTCCGTTTGGGGTTTTGTCCTGAGTGAAGCCTCACCGAGTTTGATGAGGGGTGGACGTAGGATTGCCGCTGTTGCATCCGAACCACCTTAAAATCACTGTGCATTATGGTTTGGGTTGTGCATGTGTGTGGTTTGATTGTTTTATTTCGTTACATGCTCGTGTGGGAACGGAGAGTTTGAGAGAATCTGTTTAACCACTTTCAACCTCCTAATTAGTGTTTATCACATATTTGAAAAAGCCAAAAGTTTCCTTAAAATTTGTAAACACCCAATTCACCCCCCTCTTGGGTGTCATTGATCGCGGGACTTCAATTATTACTGTTATGGATCCGGGTGTCATGTGTCGTCTTCCATAATTTATTTCTCATGGATTTTGGCTTAGGGACTAGGCTGATTAACAGCGTGTTGCTGTGATGTGCGACAATCTTGACCTGAGTCTTGTGACTCAAGGATCGTTGTCAGAAGGTCTAGTTCACTGTCCTGAGTCTGGTAGCAGTTGTGTACTACATTATCCTCTGTAGTACGTGCGATAGGTGTGTGCTTACTCTGTCTGTACTTCGGTGTTCACTATTTTGAGTCTCTATGTCTTGTGAACCTCCATTAGTCGTAGCCTGACGACACCTTCCATTGTGTCAGCCCACCTGGGAGTTGTGGCAGGGTGAGTTCTCGACAGACACTTTTTATGATAGTTTCCGTGTGCCCCCTTGCTTTGCGGTAGCGTCCTACTGGGGGGAAAACTAGCTAGAGGCCTGGCTCAAGGCATTGGGCTTGTGTGTGCACACGTAGTCAGGGGCGGTTGGATGAGCGCCGACAGGCATGACCCTGACTAGTCACTCGTTACTGTTGTTCCTTGTACTTGGTTCTTTATGAGTGTCTCAGTTGCCACCGTTCCAGGCGTATGCGAGATACTTGAGGCATAGTGTAACACGTTAGTAGACGCATCTGGCTGTTCTTCTAGTGAGGAGGTGCTTCTGTCACTTGACGCATGACTCTTGTGACTTGTGTTTTCGTGACTTTTCCGAGTAGCCTATGTGTGGCTTCACTGGAGGTTACAGGTTCTTTGTAGCGTGCACGACAGTGAGTTCGTGTGTGTCTTGCGCCTTTGGCTGTGTAAGTCTTTGGTAGGCTTTTCACGATAGGGTTGGTGATTTGTCAATGGATCGGTAACACTTGACTTTGTGAGATCGGGGTTCACCTTTCTGTTGCTATTATGAGTGGGTTAGAGGGCTGAGGTTCCTTCGGCTGCCGTGTTTCTGTGTTATGGCTTTCCTCTTTACTTCTGTCGTTTCTACTCCTGCTTTGTTACTGATTTGCTTTAGTGTAGCACTACTGTTACTGCATGTTTTGTGGTAGGGTTTTGTAGGATCCCTACTGAGCCAGTGATACGAGGCTCACCCCTGACTTTTCAGGTGTAGCTGTTCTGCCTCGTGGCTGGATGTTCCGCTGTGCGGTAGTTTTGTGTTACCAGTGTTTGCGAGTGTCGGGCTTCCCCCGACTTGAGGGTACGTTTCCCTTTCTATTTGACTGTACTTGTTTTTCTTTGGACTGGACTCTGTTAGTTTAATTGTTATAGAAAATATAATTTTATTTCTGCTATTTTAGCAATTCTGATCATTGAAATTTAATTGCTCACTGCTTTATCTAGAAGTTCAATGTACTATCACATACCTTTCTATCCCTTCAGAGCTTTTCCGCTCTTAGGAGGCCTCGTAGGTTCCAAGTGGTATCGGGTTTACCCGGTATCCGGAGTCTGGGTTGTCACAGTTGGTATCCGAGCGAGAGTTCAGAGTTGTTCAGAATTTTTGTGAGCTAGCTAAGCTTTTGTTTGTAAAGTACATGGGAATTCAAGATATCGCAGTGTTGAGAGTCCTTAAGGTCCAGTACAGTCGGCAGTTGGTATTGATTTTATGATTATTTATTGCTTTGGCTTCCCGTGTGGTCTTGTGCGTGCTGTGTTGACACTGTGCGAGATGGTTTTGCTCTCGTCAGATTCTGATGGAGCACCTTTCTTTTGTCATGGTGTTTGTCTTGGTTATGCTGTACTTGGCAGAGTTCACCGGAAGGCATGAATTTGTAGTGCGGTGTTCGAGATTTTTCTGTGGTTTGTTCAGGTGGCTGTTTGGAACTATTGTTGGGGCGATGACCTTGCACATTCTTATGTTGTTTTGGTCATCCCAGCTTGAGATTTGTTCAGCCCCTGAGGTGTTAAGGTTGTGTTGTGGTGGTCGATTGGATGCCTTGATTGAGAGACTGCTCGGGATAACCTAGGATTTTCCTTCCTGGTGAGCTATTGTTAGTCGAGCTTGATTCTTTCTCATCTGGTCTTGTGGCATCTTTTCGACGTAAGCTTTGGGAATGCTGTCTCTGTGAATCCTTTGTCCCGTGTCTACTTCTGTGTGGACTGTGTTAGTTCTGAACCAGATCTGCTCTTGTTCGACGGTTGCTTGGCTTTGGACCCAGTTTTTGAGTTGGGGGCAATTGTGCACCGTGTCTGAGGTGCCGTGTTTGGCGGCTATTGTGTTGTGATGGTTCAGTAATTATGCTAGGACGTGAGGATAAGCTGAGATTAGTGTTCTTTATGCTTTGTGCTGAAGCTGGTGCTCTTCATGCTTTGCACTCTGGTGACTTGTGATCAGCTGTTAGCAGGATCGGTACTCGAGGCATGGTACATTACAATTTCATGAATTGTGATGGCGCCGAGTGTGTGCTGAGATGCGGATGCCGAGTTCTTTGTGATGCCTGTGTGCGTTCTGTTGAGTGCATAGCGGAAGCTT
The DNA here is from genome assembly GCA_022559845.1 of Amorphophallus konjac. NCBI lineage: Eukaryota > Viridiplantae > Streptophyta > Magnoliopsida > Alismatales > Araceae > Amorphophallus > Amorphophallus konjac. The sequence continues at coordinate 269,050,278 of CM040124.1, read as the reverse complement.
GTGGGCTTATAACCCATGGGTCGAGGATCGTTGGTTGGAAGATTCTGACCGGTCGAGAGGTTTGTTTCCTCGGTGTGACATCGTCTTGGCTATGTGTGCCTTGATGTTGTTGGTTGCCATGCCATTGCGGGAGGCATCATGGGTGTTGGCACTGGCATGTTTGAGGATTGGGGAAATTTGTCGGCATATATTCTGGTTGAATACCCTTTCTTCTTCTATTTTTCATGGGAGTTGTGCTCTCGGGACGTGATTGCGGTCCTAGATATGCATTCTCCGAGGTTATTATTGTTGTGGGTCCTTGTTGGTAAGCTGCGAATGGCTAGTACATTTTAGCGGTGTGTTCAACTGTAATTGTGCCTTGATGTGACCCAACTTGCAGTTGTGTCCCGTGATTCTGTGTTGAGAACGGAGCCGAGATTCTGCAGGTGTTGTTGTTGTTGATGTGGTTGTGTTCAGCCTGGGAGGAGTTCCCTGTGAGTCTGATTTGGCATTTGTGTGAACTGAGGTCTTGTCGGTTTGTTTTGATGTACTCTTCTATCGTGGTAGAGTTGGCATGTAACTCGAATCAGATGTAATGTCTGAGTGAGGACTGACTTGATTGTGCTCGTGGTCCAGTGCTGTCATTGGCGTTCTGCGTGCCAGTTTCTTTATTGTTCTTGGCGCGGAAGCTGATGATTTGGAGGTGTCAGCTGAGAGGGCTGTGTTTCCTTGTTTAAGCTTATGCTTGTTGTGTCTGCCGAGTGTTTTATGGGTAGTTGTTTTCATAGCATGAATCGTATCTCCTTTCCCTGTGAGACGTAAGTGATGTTGCCCTTTTTCGGAGGTGTCAGACTTGTGTTCACTGGTGTGCCATGCTCGTTCTGTGGATTGATGTGTCTTGGGATCCAAAGCGTGTGCCTGTGATTGTGGTCTGGCAGTATCCCTCTGAATTATGTTTTTCGAGAATTGTGTTATCGTGCTTCGTGTTTGAGGTTTGGCTGATGCTTGGAGAGCATAGCCAGTGATTTGGGTCTGTTCTTCCCTTGTTCACTTGTTAGCTCCTTGAATTTTGAGGACAAAATTCCTTAAAGGGGGGAGGACTGTAATATCCTAGATTCTTCGGATCGGAATTGGAGAGCTATCGGATCGCTTTCGTGGGCCTGATATCTGTTTTACGATCCACGTGAGTTTTTCCCTTGTATAACTTGCGGAACCCTGTGGAGAGTTAACCGTTGAGTTTTGCTACTCAGGGATGCGACAAGTGTGTTCTGCTCGTTTCGAGGATCACAAAGACTATTTTTTCATATTTTTCTAAATTTATTGATTTTCGTGCCAAAAATCAGATTTTAGGAAATTTGCTAATTTCTTATTTTCCTTTCCTTTTTATTTCCTTCACCCTCTCTCCTCTCTCTTCTCTCGCCGTTCACTCTCTCTCCCCCTCCGTTCTCTCTCCTCTTTTCCCCTCTGCTCCGTCTGCAGACGGAGGAGGCCCAGGGATGTCATGGAGATGCCGTGGAGGTGTCCTGGAGCGTGCTGACGTGAAGAATGGAGCGTGGTGTTGGCGCGATCCCGTTCGGTGGATTCGAAGCCGGCATGGTTTCGTGTGACGGTTTTTGGCGCTTTCGGCTCGGGAGATCGTCGGTATAGGTAGGGGGATGGATTCCTTACCTCTTGTTCTGTGTTTCCCTTGAATTTTGTGCCGATTAGCGTGAGTTTGAGTGGGTTTTCATTTTTGGGGAATTAAATGCATGTTTTGGGGTGCACAATGTAATCACCGTTCCAGGCGATGTTTGTTGATTCAATTGGTATAAATTGAACCCCTGGCTTGTCGGGATTCATTTCCCGTCAGTTTGGCTAAGTTTGGCCGTGATTTGGGGCCGGTATGAGGCCGCTTCCCCACGAGAGTCATTTTGGGTCCATTTGAGGAAATCGCCCATTTAATCACTATTTTGTGGTTTGTTGGCCCCTTCCGGCTTGTGGAAGGTTGGCAATATGATTGTGGGTGCTTTACCATCGTTCTGGAGATGATTGGGGCGTGGAAAATGGGTTTTTGTGTGGATTTTTCATGTTTCACTCCGTGAAGAGAACGCACTGGTTGTATGCACCGCATTCTCAGTGGAACGCGCTACAACGATGCACCACATCTCAAGTAGGAGATGAATAGTTTGGTGGTTAGGAATGCGACCCAAGTGATGGGTGCAATCTTGTTTAACGCGACCCAAGTGTTGGGTGCGATCATTTGTGAATGCAACCTAGGTGAGGGGCGCGTTTACATTTACGTCAGCATTTATGGTTTTATCGCATTTGAGGCTATGGTCGCGTCCATTACCGCGACTTAAGCGAGCACCGCGTCAATGTGTTATCGCGACCCAGGAGATGGGCGCGTTATGATGACATCGCGACGTTCTATAGGGGCGTGTTAATTATCGTGACGCTGGGTATAGGCATGTTAATGCTTTTCGTTTATGTATCACTGCGACACAAGGTGGTGGCGCGTTAATCATCGCGACGCAAAGTAGTGGCACGTTAATGATTATGATTGCGACGCGTCTCTTTACCGCGTCTATGGATCATCGTGACCCAGGGTATGACCGCGATCATGTGATCAAGGCCTTGGGGATGATTATGATTTGGTTAGGGCTGTGAGTCTACCCACTAGTATTGAGAGTCGACTTGCCCTATTCTATAGTGTTCTTTCCGATTATTGTGGCTTTGACCCCTTGGTTAGCATGTTGTTCCGTGGATGTCTTGAACGTCCTATGAGGGCCGAGACCGTGTTATAGGGTGTCTTAGAGGGCCATTATACCGAGTAGTGTTTTGTGTTATTCGAGGGTCATTATGGTTTCTGGTCAACCCGGTTGTGACCCAGTGGTTGACACGTTACCTCGTGAGTGTCTCGTCTATATTGTAATGATCGAGACATGGTTTCGGGCACTTAGAGGTGTTATCTTATCTCGATTTGCATGCCGTGTGATTTGAGGGCTTTTTGGTGATCCCTCGTGTTCCGTGTTTTGTGTTATGCGGAATTGTGAGTCTGTTGTGTGGCTCGGAGGCCGAGGACTCTTTATTGTTATTATTGCTGTTATGGATCCGGCTGTCATGTGCTATCTTCCATAATTTGTTTCTCGTGGATTTTGGCTTAGGGACTAGGCTGATTAACAGTGTGTTGCTGTGATGTGCGACAATCTTGACCTGAGTCTTGTGACTCAAGGATCGTTGTTAGAAGGTCTAGTTGACTGTCTTGAGTCTGGTAGTAGTTGTGTACTACATTGTCCTCTGTAGTACGTGCGATAGGTGTGTGTTAACTCTGTCTGTACTTCGGTGTTCACTATTTTGAGTCTCTGTGTCTTGTGAACCTCCACTAGTCATAGCCTGACGACACCTTCCGATGTGTCGGCCCACCTGGGAGTTGTGGCGGGGCAAGTTCTCGACAAACACTTTTTATGCTAGTTTCCATGGACCCCCTTGCTTTGCGGTAGCGTCCTATTGGGGGGGAAAACTAGCTAGAGGCCTGGCTCAAGGCATTAGGCTTGAGTGTGCTCACGTGGTCAGGGGCGGTTGGACGAGCGCCGACAGGCGTGACCCTGACTAGTCACTCATTACTGTTGTTCCTTGTACTTGGTTCTTTATATTGTCTCAGTTACCACCGTTCCAGGTGTGTGCGAGATACTAGAGGCGTAGTGTAACACGGCAGTAGATGCATCTGGCTGTTCTTCTAGTGAGGAGGTGCTTCTGTCACTTGACGCATGACTCTTGTGACTTGTGTTTTCGTGACTTTTCCGAGTAGCCTGTGCATGGCTTCAGTCGAGGTCACGGGTTCTTTGTGGTGTACACGTCAATGAGTTCGTGTATGTCTTATGCCTTTGGCTGTGTAAGTCTTCGGTAGGCTTTCCATGATAGGGTTCGTGATTTGTCAATGGATCGGTAACGCCCAACTTTGTGAGATGGGGGTTGGCCTTTCTGTTACTATTAGGAGTGGGTTAGAGGGCTGAGGTTCCTTCGGCTGTCATGTTTCTGTGTCACGGCTTTCCTCTTTACTTTTGTCATTTCTACTCCTGCTTTGTTACTGCTTTGCTTTAGTATAGCACTGCTGTTACTGCGTGTTTTCTGGTAGGGTTCTGCGGGATCCCTACTGAGCCAGTGACACGAGGCTCACCTCTAACTTTTCAGGTATAGTTGTTCTGCCTCGTGGCTGGAGGTTCCGCTATGCGGTAGTTCTGTGTTGCCAGCATTTGCCAGTGTCGGGCTTCTCCTGACTTCAGGGTACGTTTCCCTTTCTGTTGGACTGTACTTATCTTTCTTTGGACTGGACTCTGTTAGTTTAATTGTTATAGAAAATATAATTTTATTTCTGCTATTTTAGACATTCTGATCATTGAAATTTAATTGCTTACTGCTTTATCTGGAAGAATAATGTACTATCACATACCTTTCTATCCCTTCGGAGCTTTTTCGCTCTTGGGAGGCCTCGCAGGTTCCAAGTGGTATCAGGTTTACCCGGTATCCGGAGTCTGGGTCGTCACATACATCATCCTACGCCGCTTCTTGATGCTGACGTTCGAGAAGCTAGTCTTCGCGATGAGGGCATACGGAGTGAGCTGCAAGCTCCTCCCTTTACTGGAGGATCTAGATGGAGTTGGAGACTACGCGTGGGGTGCTGCCGCGTTAGCGTTCCTCTTCGACTCCCTCACCACCACCGACCGGCAGACGATGCTGGGAGGGTTCTCACCTCTTCTTCAGGTAACCCTTCTACCTTAAATGCTCAAGCAATTATGATTATGACTTCTACATGTTGACACTCTGACGATGCAGGTATGGTCCTACATGTACCTCCCATGCTTGGGGAGAGGGAAGGAGGTATAGCCCGACCGAGTGCCCATCGCGAGGCGGTGGATGGCGGTACGGGACACCGGGTCGCTACGACGCTTAGTGCGGGCGATCCAGGATGACCTCGACACGCTACTGATGTGACACAAGGTCAAGGAAGGACTTCAAACTTTCAGCCGGAGAGCAGAAAGGCGACGTGACTAGAGAAGAACGGAGGAGCTCGGTCTGGGTCTCACACTCATCCCCATCTCAGGGATGACGCAGTCGCGCTCTTCAATTCTTCTCTGCGGTGATGGCGGTTGCAGTTGGCATGGCGGTGGTGGCGATGGAGGATGACGGCAGTTGAACGGTGAAGGTGGAAGATCGTTGAGCTTCGACGGGACTTCACACCCGTCCTCTTCTCGAAGATGATGCACTGGAGCTTCACGGACGACCTCCATGGCGGGGAGAAGTGGGGTTGGGCCTCTCACCCGGGGTTCCAAAAATCTGGAAGAACACTCATAGCCATAGCTAAACTGGTTTTTTCTTCATTCTACTGCATCAAGTAAGACTACAAGACTTTTTTTTATGGACTTCACAAAGAAGATCAAAGGACAAACTCTAAGACTCTTTAATGCCTAGAAATATGAAAAGACACATATGACTCATTATAACTCCCTTAAAAACTCTAACACCCTTTGATGCCTAGAAATATGAAAAGACACCTATGACTCATTATAACTCCCTTAAAGACACTTATGGATATCAAAAGACAAACTTCAAAGACCCTTACGTAAAATAAAAAAAAATTACAAATATTTTAAGATGGAAGATCAAGTCTGATGTCGATGACGATCCCGTCAAATCCCTCCGCTTGGAGAAGGTTCAACCTCGAACCTCGAATCTCGAATCTCAAATCTCAAATCGTAGGACCCCGTCTTGTTGGGAGAAACCGGACAACTTGGCTCTGATACCATTTGATGTGACACGAGGTCAAGGAAGGACTTCAAGCTGTCAGCTGGAGAGTAGGAAGGCGAGGTGACTAGAGAAGAATGGAGGAGCTCGGCTGGGGCCTCACACCCATCCCCATCTCAGGGACGACACAGTCGTGCTTATCAATTCTTCTCTGCGGTGATGGTGGTTGCAGGCGTTGCAGTTGGCACGGTGGTGGTGGCGGTGGTGATGGACGACGACGGTGGTTGAACGGTGAAGGAGGAAGATCGTGGAGCTTCGATGGGGCTTCACACCTGTCTTCTTCTCGAAGATGATGCACCGGAGCTTCACAGATGACCTCCATGGCGGGGCGAAGTGGGGTTGGGCCTCTCACCCAGGTTTCTAAAAATCTGGAAGAACACTCATAGCCATAGCTAAACTGGTTTTTTCTTCATTCTATTGCTTCAAATAAGGACTACAATACTTTTTTTTATAGACTTCACAAAGAAGATCAAAGGACAAACTCTAAGACTCTTTAATGCTTAGAAATATGAAAAGACACCTATGACTTATTATAACTCTCTTAAAAACTCTAAGACTCATTAATGCCTAGAAATATGAAAAGACACCTATGACTCATTATAACTCCCTTAAAAACTCTAAGACTCTTTGATGCCTAGAAATATGAAAAGACACCTATGACTCATTATAACTCCCTTAAAGACACTTAGGGATATCAAAAGACAAACTTCAAAGACCCTTATGTAAAATAAAAAAAATTACAAATATTTTAAGATGGAAGATCAAGTCCGATGTCGATGACTATCCCGTCAACTGCCCTATGCATCTATAAGACTCTAAACTCTATATTTTTTAATGCACTAAAATGATTCTAATGCTGACACTTGACTCTACTGCCTTCCCTTTCAGTTGCTCTGGACACCATACCGTGATGAGGGTCACGAGGGACAGCCCTGGGTGTAGGTATCCCAGGCATACACGGGACAAGACATGTGGCTGCACTGCATGAACATCATCGAGCCACTGCACTACCATCTGATCATGAGGACCAGGGACATCCATCAGCCAGAGGTGGAGTTCTCGACACGAGAGGAGGTGCGCGTGGGGCGATCTTCCAGAGGACTGACTGGCGAGATCGACTGGGTCACTAGATGATTCATGGGTGAGCAAGGAGGATCTTCAGCAGCTGGACCCCGACCTCCTGGAGCATTACCGCAGCCGAGAGGACCCTTTCTCGACAGAGTCGAGTTCTTCACAGCCCGGGGGAGTTGATGGGGACATCACCCAGCGTTCCCTCTGGCTAGACACCCCTCTCCCTTCTGGAGACGGGTAGGCTGCGACTGCACGACTTGATGGGTCCTCGACGACATTAGAGTTTATTACTATGGACATCTTGATGTATTTTCCCTTTTCTTGAGTCGTTTTGTTGTATTTTGAGTCATGTCCTAGGTGCTCATATTAGTGGATCAGCATATTGGGCTTGTTTGGCTTTGTGGCCCATCTAGAGGAGCTAGGCCCATGAGCACCCCTTCTTGCACCTTGGTTATCTGTCTTTTGTTCTTTTCTCAGGGGCTTTTGTACAAAGTTGGGATCCCTATATATAGGACCCCAACTCCCACTTGAGAAGGTTAATGAATTATTGAGTATTTTGAGCATAAGTGCATCTCCCCCCCTCTCTCTCTCTAGCTTTCTCACTCTCACTCTCTCTCTCTCTCTCTCTCTTCAGGGGGCGGACCCCTTCTCTCTCCTCCTCTCTCTCTCCCTTGGGCGCACCTGCCCCTTCACCTTCCCCACTTGCCACATCAGCAGCCACATCAGCCCCCACCCTTTCACATCCCCTAGGTCCATAACTCCCATTAACACTTCCACATCCCCAAGTGACTCTTCCAATCCCCCACACACCTTCCCCACCTCCAAGGCAACCATCCCTCTTCCCAAGCAACCCCTCCACTTCCCCACATACCCATTCATATCCCCAAGCAATCAAACCCCCCCCCCCCACTTCAAACTTGCGCACCCCTCTCCACCCACTCACCTCCCCATTTGCCTTGGCCGACCCCCTCATTCCCCTCTCACCTAGCCGCGGCCTCCTCTCCCCTCCACCCCCTTGGACCTCCATCTCCCTAGCTCCACTCCTCTCCACACCCCTACACTCCCTCTCCCATCAACCCTCCACTCCACCATCTCCACTATTGCCAAACCCCATCCCTACCCCTAGTTCCACCACCATCCCTTCTCTTCATCCTGATCAGTCTGCAGGTGGCAGAAGAGGGTTCCGACTAGCAGAAGTGACTCTGGAGTCATAAAGATACATCCAGAGGCGTGGCCTACATCGACGGAAAGGTCTGCGAGTCCCCTTCGCAAGCAAGGTGGAATCATCCCGTTCCTAGTTCGTGGCCAACCTGGGGAGCTGTTCTACCACGACTGCGCCAGACATCTTCTGCAGAGAGCCTGAGCCCAATTGGAAGCAGCCTCACGACCAACAGCGAAGGAACCCGACAGAAAGCTCTTCATCAAAGTTCTTCCTTCCCCTGTCCCCGATCAGGAGCAAGAAACGGGACATCGTTCGGCATCCAGGAACCAGAGTTCCGAATTTTCTCCCTCAGTCACGTGGGTCTGCCTCCTGCTGTCTGCAGCGACCAGTGACTGATCATCGACGTCCCCCAGTCCAGACCGAATTCAGAAAGAGTTTCCGTCAGTTTTTCTGTGCAGAGGCTTCTTCCACGATTCCAGAAACTCTGACGGTTCGTAATTCGGCATCCGGGAGCATCCGTGGCAACCTATGCATCCTACTGCATCAGACCTGAAGCCATCAGCATCAGAATCCCTCGTCCTGTTCGAGCCTCCGCCGCGGCCAACGACCACGCCAGAAGAATTCGCTAAAATTCAGAGGTGTTCCTGTCCCTGTTACAAAGAATTCCCCCTAGGTCTCGTTGCCGGAAAATTTCCTGAGGATGAACTATGACTGTGGCAGTGGCAACCTGTTCCCTCTCACAGCAAGTGAGCAGAACCTTCGACGGCTTCCACTCCTTCATCGTTGGCAAGTTTTCCCCTTCTGCCTGGCCGGCTTAGCGCCCCTCCCTGCGTGGAGGTAGTGTTTGATGTAAGTTTGATTTCCCCACCCCTAATCCAACCCTCCTGCGTGAGGAGTAGTTCATGTACTAAGCGGCTCAAGCGACATCGGCGCAGTGTGCGGGATCCACACTTCCCCGCTCGCCCACGTCTCCGAACGGGGTTGGTTTCTTCAAACCAACCAGGTGAGCTCTAAACTTTGCTCCATTATTCTTAGTGCTTGTTTGTTTAATATCCGTAGATATAGCCCCGTTGTGCATGCGAGCAAGTGCCCGATCCCGGTTCCACCATCATAGTGTGGTCACCGTGGTTAAAGTAAGCGAGTGGGACCTAGTGCCCCAATTGGCACCGGCCAGCCCCATAAGCGTGGGCTACGTACCCTCGGGAGGGCAACCCTAGCCCTGCTGGCACTCTACCAGCAAGGGTCTTGATCCATCACCTCCCCCTAGCATCCTTTAGTCACCCCGGGCTCACGTGTGTGCGACGGCGTTTTGGCCCCGATTTATCAACTTAATTGTTATGTGATTGTGAATGCGGAGTAGGTCCTAAGATTCCTTTTGCTTGCTGCATACCCCGTAGTAGTGTCACATCATAATGTAGTGCATGAACTCTAATTTTTTATGACCTTTAAACCAGAACTCTATCTGAAAGTAGTTTCTAAATTCATATGACTGAAGACTTTGCGCTTTAGAATGCTTATTCCTGAACTACTTGTTCAGAATGCCAGTCAGATGATTTCTCTTATTCCTTCCCTTATAATTTCTTTCCCTCCTCTTTGTTGGTGGCAAAGGGGGAGAATATATTATCTGTTTGATGAATTCCAGGGGGAGTGTATGCATCATGTTATGGCAAAGGGGGAGATCTTGTGAGCAGGGAGTTAGTTTTCATTTCTTAGCATGCATTCATAGCATCTGCATGACAAATCTGACTAACAAATCATGTATTTCATCAAAAATATATCTTACATTGTAAGATCATATAGGGTATGACAGGATGTTGCTATTCTATATGATAGGGTGTTGCCATCATCAAAAAGAGGGAGATTGTTGTGACTCCTCTGTGTTGATGATGTTGACAATAAGCCTTACTTCATTGGCAACAGCTTGTTTTGATTGATTGGCAACTGTTCATATTTTGATGAAATTGTCTTTATCAGATTGTCTGTGTGTTCCATGCATTCAGAGTATGTGCATCGTTATGTCGCTTTCACCTAGAGTCTATATATTACCTATTGTTGCGTCTGTGCAGGCATAACTAGCAAGTCTATAAATTGCATATGTTTGTGCATCACTCATCACTCAAAGTCTATACAATGCATGCACGTTCATTCAAAATCTATACATTGCATTGTAGCATGCACGCACACATAAGTCTATACATTCTTTAGCTCAGTTCGCAGCTGAGTCTGAAGTCTGTACATCGCTGCATGCATTACTTATAGTCTGTACAGCCTGTGCTTGCAAGGTCAAGTCTGTACATCGGACCAAGTCTGTACAGCCTATATTCTTCATGCATCTCTTCTTGAACAAGTCTATACATCGCGTGAAGTCTGTACATCGCATTTGACGCAGGCATAGGAAGTCTATACATTGGTATCTTTACCTACGTTGCACCTGCAAGTCTATACATTGGCTGCTGCATGCTCACACAATCATTAAGTCTATACATCATGCACTCTCAAAGTCTGTACAGCCCTTGATCATACATCATCGTCTCACTTTGCGTCTCATGCAAAGTCAGTGCATCGTTCACTCCAGCAAGTCTATACATTCCTTTTGCATGCATCGTCTCTCAAAGTCTGTACAGCCCTTGATCATACATCATCGTCTCACTTAGCGTCTCATGCAAAGTCTGTACATTGGGCAAGTCGGTGCACTCAAACACTTGCTCGATGCATTGCATTCTGAGCGTCTCATGTTGCGTCTCATGCAAAGTCTGTACATCAGTCAAGTCTGTACAGCCTGTGTATTTCATCCATTTAAAGTCTATACATCGCTGCATACACTGCATCGGTGAACTGCATACACTGCATCGGTGAACTGCATACACTGCATCAAGTCTATACATTGGATATGTCCATGCATTCATTCGTTGTGCATACTTTGTTTCGTTGCAGTCTGTGCATAGCTGCATCATTAAGTCTGTGCATCCATTTCTAGTGTACATACTTGCTTAATGCATTCTGCATTACACACTCAGTTTGTGCATTGTGCTCTCATGTTTCAACACTAGGCATTGCAAAGTCTATACATTGCTGTCGCATTGCAAAGTCTTTACATTGCTGTCGCATTGCAAAGTCTATACATTGCAAAGTCTACACACTGCATTGCACACTACAAAGTCTGTACAAGGTTCTATAGTCTTAAGCTGCTAATTCTCTTCGACTGACTGACAGGTACCTTGTCGAGAAGATTAAGAATGGCACGTGATCTGAGGATAATAGGAGTGCCAAGATCGTGACACGTGTACAGCAACGAGCCTGGATGCTACCACGTGATCAAGGTGCTCTGGGCGGGAAATGTGGAAGCCACACGCCCTCTTGCTTGCTGCTGCTATAAAAGGAAGTCTTCTTCCTCAGAAGAAGGCTGATCGATGAGGTGAAGCTCGAGAGCAGAGAAGCTTGAAGCAGCAGAGAGCCACTGAGAGCAGAGAAGAAAACCCACGATCTAGAGAGAAGAAAAAGAGAAAGAAGACAAGATTAAGAGAGATGAGTTGAGAGAGTTTATTTGAGAAGTTGTTCCTCAGACTCTTGGTTCAGATACAAGACCTGAGTTTGCTCATTGAGAGCTATTTCCTTTCTGGGATTTCTTGTTTTTGTGTGATTCTATTTTCATTTTCCGAAATCTTTTCTTCAAGCTGTGTGTCAGCGGTTTGTAGAGGTGTTGCCTCTGGACGGGTCAAGCTGTAATCCCCAGTGGTTGTAGTGGAGGATTCCACTGGACAGGTCAAGCTGTAATTCCTCAGCGGGCGAGACTTGGTCTCGAACAGCAAGCTGTGAGGCTCAGCGATTGTAGGCTAAGCTGTATTGCCCAGCTGACGCAAGCTGTGTTGCGCAGCAGTAAGCCACACTTGGGTTGAGTGTGGGGTGGACGTAGGTCTGGAGGACCGAACCACCTAAAAATCTAATGTGTCAAGTGTTTGTGTGATTGCTTGATCTGCTGTTTGGTTGCCTTTGCCGATTCTCTTCTTAGATCGTCTTTGTTTCTGCTCAAATCTATCATTCGAGTTAGTGATCTAGTAGATCTGCTTAAATTCCACATTAAGGCCTTATCTTGGTTTTAAATTAGGCCATTGATCTATTCACCACCCTCTAGATCCACACTTCGTGGTGACAGAGTGCTTCCATCTAACACAACAGATGGTAACCTTGGGCAAACCCCTTCTGTACCCCCGACGGTAGCCTGGCTCATAAAATGAGAAGGCGGCCTCCTCGAGAGCTGCCTGATAGCCCTTCGAGCCTCTGTATCGCTAGATCACCCCCGCCTCGGCTCGCTCAACCTCCTTCTCAAGCTCGGCTATTCTCTGCTCGGCCTCGAGCAACTTCCTCTCAGTCTCGTACATCTTCACCTCAGCTTCAGTCTGCACGACCTCGGCTTACTCTCGCACTTGCTCAGCCCCCTGGACATGGTTGCTAAGCTCCTCCCGCTCGGCCCTCCACTACTCGGAGGGCTCGACGTGAGACTGACGCTCCTCTTCTAGGAGCTCACCCTTCAGGTTAGCCATATAACGAGCCTGGGTCAGCTGGTCAACTAGCGTCCGAGCCTCCTCTTGGCTCGATCGGAGCTAAGCCGGGAACGAGGTGGCCTCCTGCCGAGAGACTTCAAGCTCGGAAGTCAATTGACTAATCTTTCGGTCAGACTCAGCACGAGCCCGAGAAAGGTACCTCTCTTCACTATCCCGCCGAGCGAATAGGTCAGTTATCTCGTCCCCCAGTTGGGCCATGATCAGACCGCCCTCCATAACTATTTCAAAGAGCAAAGAGGGAGGACCACGTCTGATTCTTTCCGATTCAACGAAGGCACCAAGGATCAGCATCGTTGATATAGGGAAGCCCGAACGATAGGTGCACCCACCGAAGGAGGAGGAATCCTCTATGGAGGAGCCGGGACCGAAACTTCTCCCCCGAGCGTCTACACTTCCGGGATGACAATGCTCAATGCGGATTGGGATGTCGCCTCGTCCCGCACCCCACCAACTTTAGTCAGGAGTTTAGAGGCTGCCGCCTCGATCTGTGGTCTGTCAGGTTCGGTAGAACCTTCCCCAACAGCGGCAGCCGCCTCTAGCTCGATGGGCAGGAGATCTTGGCTGCGGACTTCCTCAGTTGGACACTCCTCGACCGAGCAGGCACGCCCCTCGATCGGGCGAGCATGCTCCTCAGCCGGACTGGAGACCCCCACCTTCTTCAACCACTTCTTCTCAGCGGTCCGAGCCTTCATCGAAGACAGGAACATCCGCTCCCCCAGATCCTTCTGCTTGGCCCCGCGGTGCTCAGAGGTGTCTCCCCAAGCAATCTGCTTGCCCTGGTCTTGCGCGCAGAAAGTGTCCCCGGAAGCCTGGGGTTCACTCGGAGCAGGCGTCTCCTCCAGGCCGACGATCTCTTGCTCCGACGGCTGTTCCCCCTCGTCATCCATGCGCCTAGAGTCTGAGCAGCAAAAGTCACCGCATCAGAAGAGAGCCTATCTGCTCGAACCGGAAGTGGCTAAGCGGGACCCTAAGGTTCTTACCGTGAGACGACAACGCACGGGAAGGATATTCCTTGATATTGGCCGTAGTCATCAACTCGGCGGTCGTCCGGCGATTCTCCTGGAGAACCCTGATCTCCTCCTCCAGTTCCGGAGAAATCGCCGCCTGCTTCGGAGGAATAGACGAATGGAAATTAACCATCATCAAGAAATCCCAGGTGGCGTCCCCCACAGACGAACCCACCCAAAAGAATTGGGTCTTCCACCCTTGTGAGAAGAATCTTTGGCGGAAAGGGACACACAGCTCCTTCCCCTCCTCGCCTGAAGATAGAACAAGTCCTTACCCGCGTGGGTCTGCTCCTTCAACTCAACGAAAGAATTGAAAAGCTCTAAAGAAGCGCGAAGCCCGCACGAGCGGCAGAGAAAGATGAAAGAAAAGATGAAAGTATAGGAGTTGGAGACCAACTGGATAGGAGCCAGTTGGTAAAATTGAAGCAACCGCATGACAAAAAGGTGGAGAGGAAGGCGAAACCCACTCTTCCAAGCCAAAAAGAAAGTACAGAAGAGGCCCGGACGATAGGACAAGCTGGATCCGTAAGGCTGTGGTGAAGAGAAGAAATACTTCCACGGCAACCCATACCGCTTCTCCATCCTCTTTACTTCGGCCTCGCCTAGCTCACTACGCATGCGATGCTTAGGCTGCGGCACCAAACATCCCGTGCCTGGCCTAGCTTCGCGCATCTCAGTCGAAGGATGTTGCTCCGCCATGGAAGAAAGAGAGGAACTGGAAGAAGAGGAAAAAAGTGCCGAATCAGACGATGCAGGAGGAGGTGAAAGCTGGCGAACCGCCGCCTCCGTAATCTCCGCTAGCTTTACAAAGGGCTCCGTAAGTCACTGCTCTTTTTGATCCCTCTCGCGGCACATGAGCCCTTCCGAAATACCGGTGCAATAGAATAAGTAAACACTAAACGAAGGTGGTTTGGGACGCAAGTACGCGTAATATTTATCTCCCCATGAACTTGGCGGGAAACAGTGTGACGTTCCAAAACCCAAGGAGGGGGTTCTTGACATCGACTCTCAAGAGTCATCATTACAAGCAAACTCCCAGGATAGCCGCATTAAATGGCCCCTGTCGGAGATAATTTCCCACCCAAACTAAGCCACCAATGTTATCCTCATAATTACTACTCATCCGAGCTCAATCATGGCTCGGGAGAAGGAGGGGGATAAGTGGAGAGGGGAAAATTCTGCCGCCCGAGAGCACGGCCCAACTAGGTCCAATTCGACCAAACCAGGCCCAGATCCCAGAAGTGACAGCCCCATTTTGGGCCCACATACTCCAAGCCCAAGAACCCACACGGAGCAGCACTTCCTAGGTGGCCCTCGGGTCTGGAAGTCCGAGTGACAGGACGGTCGAAAGATCCCCTGCTGGGACCCGATATGGCCTACCCGAGCTATACACTTATCGCTTGGGACAAAAACCTGAGCGAACGCCTCTGGCTCGGACCGACCGTCGAAATCTCAGCCCAGCGTCCGTTACGCATCCAGTAGGAGCAAGGAACTCCAAGGGATAGGGAAGGGCAAAAGTCCTTACACCATAATGAGCCCACTATAAAGACGTAACCCCCCCCCCAAGCCCCCTCAGCTCCCTGGACTATTACGTTAAACGGACTGCTATATAAACTACAGGGAGACCCCCTGAGAAGGAAGGCAATGGTCCTGAGAGAAAATCACCACAATTCTTGGTGGAGAATAATCTCGCGCCCCCTCTCTCCTACCCTTTCTCTTCACCTTCATGCTCCATCGCATTTGCTAACTTAAGCATCGAAGGGTTTTCCCCAGGGAATCCTCCATGGGCACCTCTGATCCATTTCCTACCTTGCAGTTCATACAGACGTGGTGACCATGATCAAAAGATTCCTTCCGGATCTCACGGCTCAGGATCAGCGTGAGATTACGCCTCTTCAGAAGGTATCGCTGTCGACCCTTCTAAAATTGAAGCTGTTTAGAATTGGAGCCGACCGACGACTGTGTCCAAAGTCAGAAGTTTTCTAGGTCTGGGTGATTATTACAGGAGATTTATTAAAGATTTTTCAAAGATCGTTGTTCCTTTGACTAGACTTACAAGAAAGGTGAATCCTTTTATATGATCGAATGATTGCGAGGAGAGTTTTCAAACTCTTAAAGAACACCTTACCACTGCACCAATATTAACACTACCGACAGAAGGTGGTGGTTTTGAATTCTATACGGATGCGTCTGGCATTGGCCTAGGGTGCATCCTTATGCCAAATGGAAAGGTGATTTGTTAATCATCAAGGCAGTTAAAACGTCATGAGGAAAACTACTCTGTGTATGATCTAGAATTAGCTGCGGTTATATTCGCATTAAAGATTTGGCGACATTACTTTTACGGGGAGAAATTCATTATATTTTCATATCATAAAAGTCTTAAATATCTTTTCACCCATAAGGAGTTGAATATACGACAACACAGATGGTTGGAGTATCTCAAGGACTTCGACTTTACTATCCAATATCATCCAGGAAAAGCAAATGCTGTAGCTGACGCTCTTAGCAGGAAGCCAATGGCAACTCTAGCAAGCCTCCGGAAAGGTATAACTTGTCGTATTGAAGATTTTTCTCATTTAAATCTTGATATTGAAAGAGAAGGAGAAGGAGGTATGATTGCCAATATAAGGTCTCAACCTACATTGATCAAGGACTTAGTCCAATTGCAAGAAAATGACCCTACATT
This sequence comes from Amorphophallus konjac, assembly GCA_022559845.1. Taxonomy (NCBI): domain Eukaryota; kingdom Viridiplantae; phylum Streptophyta; class Magnoliopsida; order Alismatales; family Araceae; genus Amorphophallus; species Amorphophallus konjac. The sequence continues at coordinate 269,034,027 of CM040124.1, read as the reverse complement.
GTTGGAGATTAAGGGTAATATCGATCAGAGACAGGAATTTTCTGTCCCAAATGATGGAAGACTATTATTTAAGGATCGAATTTGTGTGCCGAATCCTGATGAAACTAAGAAATTGATCATGGAAGAAGCTCACAAATCAAGGTATGCTATTCACCCTGGTGCTACCAAGATGTATCAAGATTTGAAAAGAAACTTTTGGTGGCCCAATATGAAAAGAGAAGTAGCAAATTTTGTGTCCCGGTGTCTCACATGTCAACAAGTAAAGGTAGAACATTTAAAACTTACTGGGAAATTACACCCCTTGAATATTCCCGAGTGGAAATGGGAAAGTATAGGGATGGATTTTATCATGCGTTTACCCAAGACAAGAGGAGGACATGATGGTATATGGGTGATTATAGACCGATTGACTAAATCTGCACATTTTCTACCAATAAAAAGTCGATGGTCTGTGAATGTACTAGCAGCATTATACATGTGGGAGATTGTCAAATTACATGGTGTCCTCGACACTATTATATCTGACCGAGATCCTCAGTTTACGTCACAATTCTAGAAGGGTCTACAACATTCATTAGGGACACGACTTAATTTTAGCATTGCGTTCCATCCACAAACTGATGGTCAAATTGAAAGGACAAATCAAGTGGTGGAAAATATGCTCAGGGCATGTGCTATTGACTTTGGAGGAAATTGGCATGATCATTTGCCTCTAGTGAAATTTTCATATAACAATAGCTATCAAGCTAGTATACAAATGGCACCTTTCGATGCTTTATATGGAAGAAGCTGTCGTTCGCTTATTTGCTGGAATGAAGTAGGAGAAAGATAATTTCTCGGTCCCGATATCATTAGGGATACCATCGAGAAGACAAAGCTTGTTCGGGAGAGACTCTAGATAGCTTAAGACAGATAGAAGTCTTATGTTGATAATCGAAGGCGCGACCTGGAATTTCAAGTAGGAGATCATGTATTTCTTAAGGTTTCTCCAGGACGGGATATTCGAAGGTTTGGTATCAAAGGCAAGTTTACTCCAAGATTTATTGGCCCCTTTGAGATTCTCGAAAGGGTTGGTGAAGTCGCTTATCGAATAGCCTTACCCCCTCAACTATCTGAAGTTCATGATGTATTCCACGTCTCAATGCTCAAGAAGTATGTATTTGATCCATTCCATGTCATCACTTACGACAATCTGGATATTAAAAAGGATCTGACATACGAGCAAAAGCCAGTTAAGATCATTGAACGAGAAGTGCGTCAACTTCGGAATAAAACTATTCCTATGGTCAAGATCCAATGGACCAAATTATGGCCACATGAAGCAACATGGGAAACTGAAGAAGCCATGCGCAAAAGATTTCCAGAGATATTTGAATATAAGTACACTCTCCATAAATCCATATAGTGAATTTGGGGATAAATTCTTTTTAAGTGGGGGAGGATGTAACGCTCGAGAATTTTCTAAGGATTTTCAGATTTAAAATATACATATATAAATTATTAAGCATTTAATGGGCTATTAATAGAATTATAATGAATTAAATCTAATTATTTAGGCCCTACACAAATCTGAGAGGATTAGGCCCATATAATAAACCGATTAGGCCCAAGAGATTTTTTTTAGACCTTAGCCCATATTCTAGAACCTTAAAATGTGTGTAATCACGGAATTAAGGGGGGATAATTACTCCTTAGAAGATAAATGAATGGATAATAACATAAATAATATCAAAAGAGTTTGAACTAGTTTCAAATTTGACGCTCAACAGGGTAACGGTCTATCGCGAGACCGCATAGCTCTCGTAAACGGTCTAGAGCTAGACCGCTAAGGCACTGTAGTTGCGTGAGTATGAGAAAATGTGAAAAGATTGGATTTTTAACATCCAAATCACGTAGGATCGATTCTATCTACTAAATAGATAAGTCTAGAAGGTTAGTAGATCGAATTGAAAGCCTAATTTGGACTCTAAGTTCATTCTAATCCATGAAAACCCTAGCTAAACCTATAAATAGATCTCAGATTTGACGTGTGCGACCATTACTTTTGGCGCACGTGGAACTAAAGTTAAGAGAAAGAATTAGAGGTATGTTTCTTCTTGGAATTTATTTATTATAGTTAGAACTAACTACCCTCCGAATTTCGTTCTAGGAGATCAAGTATACAAGGAGTTAGAGGCTTCCAAAGTTGCTGATTCTACACTAATAACTCAGGAAATAGTGCGGCCGACCCAAGAAGATCAAGGAAATAGAAGCCCTAAACGAGGTAATTAGATAGAAGTTATTTAGAACAAATTGTTCCTGTTAGTATCCTTTTCTTACCCTTAAAATTTCATGTCTTTAGGTCAAGGGAATCAAAAGATACAAGGGCGTGAAGTTGCTAATTTAGTTCAGGACGCGTTGAGAACTAGGGTTGACTTGCAGTCTTAAATTTGAAGTTTAAACCCCAAAACCAAGGTAGGTTATCCCATGAATGGCTCAAACTTGAAGTCAGGAAGAAAAGCCCTCTGATTTCATTCGATTTCATGCATTGTATCTTGAGAATTTGATGTTTTTATTAGGACTACGCATATAGTTTAGTCTGCATGCATGAACTAGCCTTAATGAAGTAAAAGGAGATTCTTCTTGTTAATTACATGAACCTATGCATATTGTTGGCCTATCCTTGTTCTATCATGCTATAGAAGTTTATATATGTTGATTTCCAGGCATGATATGTCTTAGCTTAGCATTTTGTTTTATTATCATTTGCACTTGGATTAATATAGGAGGAAACGGTCTTCCTATAGACCGCCAGAGAACCTAGCAGTTGCCCGATAGACCGCTAGCCATAATTAAACGGTTGCCCACTAGACCATTTGCCTGTTCTGATTTCTGTAATATTGTTAATCCAAAAACATATTACAGATTCGTTTTAATTGATATATGATAAGCCTAGTTAACTAAGTTGTGTTCCTGGTTTTAACATTAGTTTCATAGACCTAGTTATATTTACTGTTCATCATAATAGATTCCATTGCTTCTATGTACATTTGGTATTATTTTAACTTATGTTAATTTGTAACCAAAATTATATATTCTTGTAATAAATGCATGTTTCAAATGATAGAGGATTCCTGATTTACTTGATCACTGTTTTGCACGATTCTCTCTCTTCTAAGACTCATTTTCTAAAGTACATGGCACATATCCCGATATGTTGTCATTAGTTACACTTTTACACACTAAGTACACAATCTTGGACTTGATGGCCTCTCCTTTGGATATTCCTTCCAACGGGTTAGGAAATCTTGTTTCAAGGCCTCTGTAAGACTCCGTGAGCCTGGGATTCTCACTAAGACGCCGAGCTGGTTGTACCATTAAAACCCATTGTCTAGAAAGCACTTTTACCAGTGTTTTATGCATTCTGGAACTTAGCGACCTTCTGGTTGACTGCCAGAGTTTGCTAGCGGCCTTCTGGTTGACTGCCAGACTTTGCTAGCGGCCATGCACTTGACCGCTAACGGATCCTAAACAGTTCTCCCTTGGACTGCAAAGTTTCAGAAGGATTTTCTCGTGTTTGACAACTATGTCTCATGAAACGGTCCAAGACTAGACCATTTAAATTTCTAAACGGTCCAGCCTGTGACCGCTTTCTGTATCAAACAGTCCTACACTAGGCTGTTTGGTTCCTGATTTTATCTAACCCAAAGTTTGAGTTTTGGGGTTGGTTTTCTTGAGTTCATGGATTTTCTGGACTCTAAACCTATGATAATAAGTTAATGTAAAGGTATGAAAAATGAAGAATGTATCGTTATGCTGCCGATATTTCTTTATAGCATAACCTAGTTATTAATTCATTCCTTGAAGTCTCTTGATATTAATTTAAGCATTCTTATTTTTGGTTACCTTATCATGGAACTTTTTTTGAACTTGTATATTGTTGGCCATATTATTGATATAAACGTGGAAGTAGCTTGATTTATACTTGAAGATGCAGAACGAGCACTGATTGTGTTCAAGGGCTCTATGCTAGTCCCCTCGACTAATTGTCTGAAATATACTATAAACCATGGGATATGATGCTACTAGCGTCGCATTACACCGGGAGTACTTTCTCTATAAATAAGTAAAATATCCACGGGAAACCACATAAATTCACGAAGTACTTGCTATTAAGCGAACAATAATTTCTAGCTTGACTTTCTAGTGCATAGCCTTCGTGGTTATGAAGAGTACATTATTGTTACACTCTTGCTCATGAAAAAGGCCAAATTGACATTCTTGTTATATACTTGATTAATCATACTCTCATATCTCAAGCTTGATCATATCTTGTTACTTTGGTTTTATTCGCATGATTCATCGTATCTGCATGATTTATCTTATTCTCTAGAGCTAAAATGCTAATCATTTAAATTTGCCTTCATGTTAATACGAAGAGACTTGTCGTCAAATTTTTAATATATATATGTATATATATCTTGTAAGTATATCTTTGAAAATTCATATCTATTAAAATATGCAACAAAAAATTATATATAGTGGTCAAATTTTTAATATAGCGGTCAAATTTTTAATATATAGTGGTCAAATTTTTGACGACATAATACATAGTGGTCAAATTTTTGCAACAAAAATCCTTTTGACGACATAATACATAGTGGTCAAATTTTTAATATATATATGTATATATATCTTGTAAGTATATCTTTGAAAATTCATATCTATTAAAATATGCAACAAAAAATTATAAAAATTATATATTTGGAATCCTTACATTTTTCTCCTAATTATCATATATTTTATTTCTCTAAATTATTTTTAAAAAATAAATATGTCTTTGAATGTATAATTTTGAAATTATTCAATTAAATAGATATTGACATGAATTCTTGTTAAATAAATTAAGTTAAAAATCATAGAATTAATGTCCCTCCAAGTGGACGCTAATTAATAAATGACATTACTCACGGATGTCAATTAAAATAAGTTTATTTAATTATAGTTAATTATAGAATTAGATTGACGTGAATTCTATAATTAACGCATTCATGTTCTCACCGTTTTCTTCCGATTTTGACCCATACCTCAGGTCTTTTGGCACTCTCGTCTCACGTTCGTAGATGGAGCCCTTTTTCATGATTGGTTCACATTATGCACCTCAACTCTCGGTGACATACGAGTCCTCCGTTGGACATTCCGTTCCTTCGGACTGGCAAGTTAGTCATTGAGACCTCCGTAAGTCTCCGCTAGCCTTGGATTCCCTCAAGGCAGCCGAGCTGGTTGTACCCTAAAAACCCTGGGATCCGATCTGTGTCACTTTAATTTTCCGTTAGTCTTGACACTCTACTCCTTTGGAATCTTCTTGTCATCAATTCGAGAACATAACCCTTTGACTCTGTATTTGGCCAAATCTGATTCTGAAACATTAAGGGCTGTGGGTCCGTGACTTTTCAGTGCCAGGTAGGACGGAAGTCCAGTTCTATAAACCATGGGAATTCTGGGTGTGGCATTGCACCAAAGTCTGTACATCTGTTATATTCTGTTATTCTGTTATATCTGTCATTCTGCAAATTCTGTTAATTCTGTTAATTCTAAAAGTTTCTGTTTTTCTGATATTTTGTTGTTCGGTTATTCTGATAATTTAGATATTCTGCTAGATTGTTTAATTCTGCTTATATTTATTGAAACTCTGTTACATTCTGGCCAATTCTGAAGTTATGTTCATCTGAGTAACTGTCCTTGTTATATTCTGATAGCTTGTCCTTGACTCTGCATGGGAATTTATCCCTATTTCTCTTGATCTCGTAACTGCCTTTGACTTTAGTATTCATCTTTCCTGATAGATTGGTCATCATGATTTTCTAGTTCCATGCATTACATCGTCGTGAACATGTTAATTGGCTAATCACTTATATTCTGCTTGATGAGAGATGTAATTACTACTGAGGGTTTCGCTCACCAGCCTATCTTTAACATTTTTTTTCAAGTAACGACATTGAAGAGAGTCCAACAGATGGGGAAGGGCGAGAGTGTTGAGTGTGATGGAGAATCGTGTCGGTGTCTTTTATTTTTCTTTGAGTCTCGTTATTTGAGTCCTTTCTCTTTATTAGAGTGTGATAGTGAGTCCTTTCTTCACTTATGTAAGTTGAGTCAAGGTATGTAATTCGAATATTTGAATATCAATAAGGTTAAACTCGCCCACATTGTCTAGGTTGTAATTTCGTGTCTTATGTATGCTCGGATTATTCACGACTATATCACTGTCACGTTCCGAACTACACGTTCCGCTGCTATCGGTTCGGGGCGTGACAGTTTGTGGTATCAGAGCCTAGGTTTATTAAACCCTAGGTCTTGACGATAGGTTGCCATAAGTTCTAGGTTCAACCCCATTATTGTCCGGTGAGATTGGGTAGAACCTTGGGTTAACAGCTACAAAGGAAATTAAAATAGTAATAAGATTAGTTTATGAAAATAGCTTAGTAAACATTTCACGAAAATTACTTGATAATCTTACATGAGATTGTTTGTGTCTTATAGAACTAGATAGATAACAATGGCCGCTGAGGGTGCCCAATGGCGTGAGATGCAAAGGACGGTTCAAGGATTGACTCTGGCTCTTCAACGGGTAGCCGAGGGTGGAGCCAATCATGGAGCTGAAGAGTTGCATCGTGAGTTCCGGAGCCTCAATCCCCCTAGATTTAGTGGAACTCCTGATCCTGATGTGGCAGAAGATTGGACTAAGGAGATGGAAAGAATCTTCCGAGTAATGCAATGCTCGGATCAAGATAAGGTTAGTTTAGCAACATTTCAACTAGAGAAGGATGCAAGGGCTTAGTGGGAGTCCGTGGAAGCCACTTTGCCAAACATTCAAATAACTTGGGTAGAATTTTTAGAACACTTCAACGAGAAGTATTTCTCGGAGAGAGTTCGGGAGAGAAAGGCTGGAGAATTCACTTCCCTCAAATAAAGAAGTTTGACCGTGGCAGAATATGAGGCCCAATTCTCGAGGTTGTCATGATATGCGCCTCATTTGATCATGACAGAAAAGATGAAAGCTAGGAGGTTCTAGAATGGGTTAAGATTGCAATATATACCCCAATTAGCACCGATGGATATTCAATCATATGCTGAGATGGTTAAGAGAGCTCAGCTATTGGAAGACGCTATGGAATTATCTGACAAGGTCAAGGCACGAATGGAAAAGAATAAAGTAGATAATGGCAATAAAAGGTCTAATGATGAGAATAGAGTTCCAAATGGTAAGAAGCCTAAGGATGGGAAGTGCAAGCATTGTGGGAATGAGGGTCACAAATCTGAGAAATGTCGCTGGAAGAATGGAGCTTGCTTTCGTTGTGGGAGCCAGGAGCATAGGGTAGCTAACTGCCCCCTTCCTAAAGATCAACCGCAGCAGGCTAAGGATCACAAGGAAGCACGGCATCGAGTACAACTACAAGCGATAAGACAAATCAAACCTATTGACGATGAAGTAACTAGAGGTACCCCTTAACCTAAGCCTAGTACCTTAGTTTATTCTGCTAGCATGACTAGATGATCTCATTTTGCGATTTAGGAAAAGAACTAGATACCCCATTGATATATATTGGAAATGAATCTCATGTGAATTTGGGGACCAAATTCTTTTAAGTGGGGGAGGATGTAGCACCCCGGATAAAGTTACATAGGATAAGTCTCCGATAATAAGTTTTTGAAATCTATATAGATATATAAAGAGGTCCAAACCAAATTAAAAGTGTACAACTCAAATATATATATATATATATATATATTTATCCCTACATAAAAATAAATACATGAATAATAGATAGAATGAAGAAATAAGTCAAAAAAGAAATGGCTTAACTAAACTCTTAATGGGCCTTATGGGCTAAGAAAAGAAATAAGTATTTAAAAAATATATATATTTCTCTTTTGTTCAACTCCAATCCTTCAACCCTTTTCTTAAGACCAAAATGCTTGGGCCTAAAATGCCTTAAGAAGCCTTAATGGGCCTTAACATGTATATTTTAGTTTTCCCTTAATATAAATTTTTGAAGTCAAAAATAAATTAGCCATGATATAAAACTAACCCCTTTAGCTAATTATATAAATATAACACCTTAACCAAAATGTTATAGCTCAAACTGAACCTTCGGGCACATATGCATATATATAAGCCTTAAATTAATATTATAAGCTTAACTTACTATGGGCCTTGAAAACATGTACCTCAACATATAAACCCATGGCCCCAAGCCATAAAACCCACCTCACGTGAGTCTCTCACGAACCAACCACCTATGCATGTTCGACACGGCATGGGTGAGCTTTTAGGGTTTTGAAACGAAGCTTGGCAGGCGGCTCTTAACTGGGATGGGAGAAAACGATTTATAGTAAGTTTTAAAACCTTGCCGTACTCGAACGGAGGACCCTCGCTGCTATATAAAGACTTCCCCATCGAACGTAGAAACTCTTGTTTGAAAACGAACGTCGTCGTCCTGCTCCTATCGCGTTCCTCTTCTTCCAACTGCGGCTTGCTGGCGACGTGAAGGGGAGCGCAGAAGGCTCTTCCTCTTCCATCTTCTTCCTGCTACCTGTACTACAAGAAGGAACATCTCTTTCTTCCCCTTCATTCTCTGTTCGCAGAGCATCGTTTTACTGCGTACCACTCAAGCTCTCCTCTGTTCACCGTTTCAAATCGTCCAAAGGTAGGTGTTCTCTCTGATGGCTAAACTCAATTAACAAAGATGATACATGCTCTTATGATCATAAACAACATGCTCATGTTCGAGTTCATAGTCTCTAGTTTCTCGTAGGTGGTCTCTCTAAGAGCCTAAACACGATTAAAAGATGCATGCAATATTCACATAAAACCCGCGTTAGCTTGTCATGTAGATATTGAAAGGTTTGCATGCTTTTGTATTCAAGTTTATACGTTGAACAATGTAGCTAATTAGTTATGGATCTTTTGCCTCAACGGATTGTTCATGGGTATCGGGGTCTCCTTTAGCCATGAAAATTTATGGGCGTACTAGTGGGATGGAGACCAAGACAGTGAGAGTGGTTGCATCATTTTTCGTGCCTCCTATCTCAAGATCCCCCATCTCTCGACGAAAAATTATTTTGAACGTCTGGTTAGATAGAGTTTTTCGAGCCCGTCATTTCGATATATCATAGGCTCGATTCCGACGTGGTTACGTCGAGAAACGAGAGGGCTAAAGGGTTGACACAAATTGTTAAGGAAATGACGACAAGAGACTTGTCGTCAAATCCTTTTGACGACATAATACATAGTGGTCAAATTTTTAATATATATATGTATATATATCTTGTAAGTATATCTTTGAAAATTCATATCTATTAAAATATGCAACAAAAAATTATAAAAATTATATATTTGGAATCCTTACATTTTTCTCCTAATTATCATATATTTTATTTCTCTAAATTATTTTTAAAAAATAAATATGTCCTTGAATGTATATTTTTGAAATTATTCAATTAAATAGATATTGACATGAATTCTTGTTAAATAAATTAAGTTAAAAATCATAGAATTAACGTCCCTCCAAGTGGACGCTAATTAAGAAATGACACTACTCACGGGCGTCAATTAAAATAAGTTTATTTAATTATAGTTAATTATAGAATTGGATTGACGTGAATTCTATAATTAACGCATTCATGTTCTCACCGTTTTATTCCGGTTTTGACCCATACCTTAGGTCTTTTGGCACTCTCGTCTCACGTCCGTAGATGGAGCCCTTTTTCATGATTGGTTCACGTTATGCACCTCAACTCTCGGTGACATACGAGTCCTCCGTTGGACATTCCGTTCCTTCGGACTAGCAAGTTAGTCATTGAGACCTCTATAAGTCTCCGCTAGCCTTGGATTCCCTCAAGGCAGCCAAGCTGGTTGTACCCTAAAAACCCTGGGATCCGATCCGTGTCACTTTAGTTTTCCGTTAGTCTTGACACTCTACTCCTTTGGAATCTTCTTGTCATCAATTCGAGAACATAACCCTTTGACTCTGTATATGGCCAAATCTGATTCTGAAACATTAAGGGCTTTGCGTCCGCGACTTTTCAGTGCCAGGTAGGACGGAAATCCAATTCTGTAAACCATGGGAATTCTGGGTGTGGCATTGCACCAAAGTCTATACATCTATTATATTCTATTATTCTGTTATATCTGTCATTATGCAAATTCTTTTAATTCTAGAAGTTTCTGTTATTCTGATATTTTGTTGTTCGGTTATTCTGATAATTTAGATATTCTGCTAGATTGTTTAATTTTGCTTATATTTATTGAAACTCTGTTATATTCTGGCCAATTCTAAAGTTATGTTCATCCGAGTAACTGTCCTTGTTATATTCTGGTAGCTTGTCCTTGACTCTGCATGGGAATTTATCCCTATTTCTCTTGATCTGGTAACTGCCTTTGACTTTAGTATTCATCATTCCTGATAGATTGATCATCATGATTTTCTAGTTCCATGCATTGCATCATCGTGAACATGTTAATTGGCTAATCACTTATATTCTGCTTGATGAGAGATGTAATTACTACTGAGCGTTTCACTCACCAGCCTATCTTTAACGTTTTTTTTTCAGGTAACGACATTGAAGATAGTCCAACAGATGGGGAAGGGCAAGAGTGTTGAGTGTGATGGAGAATCGTGTCGGTGTCCTTTATTTTTCTTTGAGTCTCGTTATTTGAGTCCTTTCTCTTTATTAGAGTGTGATAGTGAGTCCTTTCTTCACTTATGTAAGTTGAGTCAAGGTATGTAATTCGAATATTTGAATATCAATAAGGTTAAACTCGCCCACATTGTCCAGGTTGTAATTTCGTGTCTTATGTATGCTCTGATTATTCACGACTGTATCACTGTCGCATTCCGAACTACACGTTCCGCTGCTATCGGTTCGGGACGTGACATGTGACTCGAGAAGGAGTGATTGTTGCCTTTCCCTTCCCCCCTCCTCCTTTATGTACCCTCTTGCTTCCTTTAATGAAAACGCTTGCCTGGTTACCCGGGGTGGAACACCAACTTCCTTCCGCAATGAAGGAGTGATTGGGAAGCCTCGCCGTCCTTGCAAGTATTGACTGGAGTTAAAAAAAAGGATATGTGACTCGAGAGAAGCCTTAGTTATCAATGTCTAGTCGAGTCATGATGTAATTTTTATTTTCTTAAGTCTAGTGAAAAAGTCTTATGTACTTTGGGAATTATTTTATGAAGAAATAAAATTGAAGGTTTTAGTGAATTACTTGCGCAATTATCTTTGTGTGATTATCTTGCGCTCTGATTATATTGCTTGCTCGAGACGTACTAGCCGACTGATCACATTCTCGATTGTTTCCGCTGCATAATCTCGGGTCGTGACAGCACGGGACCGGCTTCGATAGCACCGGGGGCGAGGCCAAAAACTCCTTCAGTTTTGCAAAAGCTTTCTGGCATTCCTCATCCCAAGCGAACCTAGAAGATGAGAATTTGGGCCCTCTCAATAGTTTGAAAAAGGGCAGGCATTGTTCAGCCGCTCGGGATAAGAAATGGTGGAGTGTAGCAATCCACCTAGTCAAGCGTTGGACATCTTTAACGCAAGCTGGCTGCATAATCAGAATAGCTTGGACTTTGTCGGGGTTGGCCTCGATCCCATGCTGAGTGACTACAATGCCCAGGAACTTTCTGGATCGAACTCCAAAGGCACATTTTGCTAGGCTGAGCTTCATGTTGTACCTCAGGAGAGTGTCAAAGGTTTCCGCCAGGTCGGTGAAGTGGTCATCGGCCTTGGGTGTCTTGACGAGCATGTCATCATTGTAGGCTTTGATGTTCCGACCAATTTGTCCTTCAAAAATGTGGTTGATCAGCCTTTGATATGTTGCCCCGACGTTCTTCAACTCGAAAGGCATCTAGGTGTAGCAGTACACGCCGAAGTTGGTGATGAAGGCCATCTTTTCGATATCTTCAAGATCCATTAGGATCTGATGGTAGCCGTAGTAGGCATCCAGGAAGCTGAGCAATTCGTTACCGACGGTCGATTCGACTAGCTGGTTGATGCTCAACAGTGGGTAACAGTATTTCAGAGTGGCCTTATTGAGGTCGGTGAAGTTCATGCACATTCGCCATTTTCCCAAAGCCTTTGGCACTAAGACGACATTGGCGAGCCATTTCGGGTAAAGGACCGATCGAAATAGGCCAATTTTCTTCCCCTTAAGAATTTGCTCTTTGATGATCGTCTACTTCTACGAGGCATGTTTTCTTCTGTGTTGCTAGACGGGTTTCACCGACAGGTCAAGGTTGAGCTTGTGTACCACCATCTCCCCAGGGATCCCAAGATGATGCTCATCATACCATGCGAAGACTTGAATATACTCCGAAAGAAAAATCTTTGTACTGCCTTTGTTCATCAGGTGATAAATCAGCTCCAATTTTTACTCCTAGGGCTGGGTCATCTTTGAGGAAGATCGTCAACAATTCGCCACCAGGCTCAGATGTTGTTTGTTCATCCTCGACTCCCTCTCCCTTTTCTTTTTTCCCTCTGGCCTTATGGCTTCGATCGAGATTATGTAGCACCTCCGAGCTATTGCCTGGTTACCTCGGACCTCCCCGATACCATATTTGGTGAGAAACTTCATTTTTTGGTGATAGGTGGAGGACACTGCCTTTGTCCGGCTGAGGATACCACATCCGAAGATGGCATTATAGGCCGACATCCCCTTGATCACGATGAAGTCAACCATAACGGTAACGGTTTTGGGAGGGGTGCCAACGGTGACCGGCAGGCTCAGGGTTCCCTCGGGATAGGTTGCCTGCCCGTTGAACCCATAAAGGGGTGTTCGAACGGGGCGGAGTTTGGATGGATTTTCACTCATCTTAAGGAAGCATTTGCACGAAAGTACATCAGGGGCACTACCATTGTCGACTAGTATCTTGTATACATCACAATGGCTTATAGTAGCCGATACTACAAGAGCATCATCGTGCGGGGTAGATAACACTTCCAGGTATTGGTCAGAGAATACCAAGGCCTGCTGCTCGATCGCTGGTGGGGCATTCATTGGGCGGCTCGGAGGCCCTGCTTGCCCGTTCAGCGTGACGCTTCCTTCCTCAGCTAATGTCTCCTCCTGATGCCGCGCCGCCAGAAATGACGTTGATGTGGACCCGCAAGGTTGATTGTCCATCTCTTCTGGAATGCCACGGTCTTCCTTCTGGCACTCGGACATGTACTGAGATAGGTCTCCTTGGCAGACGAGACTCTCGATCTCGTCCTTTAGTTGGTGATAATCTTCGGTATAGAGCTCGTGGTCGTTGTGGAACTAGCAATGTTTGCATCGGTCGCGACGCTTGGCCTTCATAGGCTCGGGTTGGCGGAGAATGCCGGAGCCTTTGATGTCTTCGTATATTTCATAGACGGGAGCGGATAGATAAGTGTACCACTCATATTTTCGAGGGGGCTCCCTTCGGTCCCCTTCTTGATTCCACCATTTTCCTTGGCCTGAGCCTTGCTCGGATGGTCGCTTCTTATCCCCCTCCCGACCTGAGCCCGTTGGGCCACGGTAGGCGCTGAGGACTTTCTCGCACTCCGCGTGGCGCAGGGCTAGGGTCACCAGGTAAGCAAGGGAGGTGGGGGATGGAGGACCAGTTCTCACCGAAGGTTCTCATCGTGGGTGCCTCCGATAAGCGCGGTGATGGCCGAGGCGACATCCATGCGGGGGATACGCAGGGCTTCCGATTTAAATTCGTTGACATAGGCCCGGAGTTTCTCCCCCTGTGCCTGCTTTAGTGCCAGCAACCCCGCTACTGACCTTGGAGGGCCGCTATCGGTGAATCTCTCCTTGAATACTCGCCCGAATTGTCTGAAGTCGTGAATGCTGTAGGGGACGAGTGCTCGAAACCAGGCTTGAGTGCCTTGGACCAAAGTGGTCATGAACGCTCGGCATTTGATAAAGTCAGAGGCCCCATGCAAAGTCATCAGGGCGTCGAAGCTATCGTAGTGGTCGGCCGGGTCTCCCTGGCCATCGTACGACTTGAAGGTTGGCAGTAGGATCCTGGGGGAGATCTAAGCCTTCAAGCTGTGGTCGGAGAATGGTGATTGCTCCTCATCACCCTTGGTGGATGTCTTCTACAGGGTGCGTAGGGCGCACTCTTGTTCGGCAAATCATTGCTCCAAATCTCGTAGCTGGAGGGATAACTCCGGCTACCTCTGGATCGAGGGGCTGTGGGGGAGTCCCTGCAGGCTGACGCGTCGTCCCTTGGGGGTATCAGTGATGGGGGCATCTCTCACCCTTCACATTTTTCCACAGCTTCGATTGCTTGCCAGTATAGCTCCATTGTGTCCGTCATATTTTTCTGAGTCGAGTCATGTAATTTTCATATTTTATTTGAGTCATGTAATTGTAATTTCTTTTTATTTGAGTCATGTACCTAGGTGAATGAGTCATCTACCTAGGTTAAGTGTCATTAGGTTGATTAAGTTGCATATTGGGCCCAATTCATTGTGCTAGGCCCAAGGGCACCCCCCTTCCCTTGGTTTATTGTCATTGTCCCAAAATCCAGGGACTTATTTTAAATTGTGGGATCCCTATAAATAGGACCCCACTCTCTCCATTTTCAGTTAATGAAGAATTAAAATCTAATGTTTGAGTTCTAGAAATTATCTTTTTTTCTTGGAGAGAATCCAATAGAGTGGAGTGAGAAGCTCCAACCCCCTCTCTCTCTCTCTAGGGGGCGCCCCTTTCTCTCTCCTCCCACCCCCAATTTTGAATTTCTTCTCTCTCCTCCACCTCACCCTCCACCTCAGTCCTAGTTGGCCACCTCAACCCCTCCCCTTGTGCCACCTCACCCACCTTTTCACTTCCCTAGGTGCATTCATTACACCCACCAAATCTTGCCCCTCCCTAGGAGATCTTTGGTCATTCCAACACAATCTCCCACTCCCCAACACAATCTCTTCCCTTCCCAACACAATCTCCCTCTCCCCAACACAATCCACCCTAGTCCCCACACAATCTTACAGCTCCATAGGCCAAATTTGAATTATTCCCTCCACTCTCTCCTCCCACAAGCCCTAGACAACCCCAAATAGGGAAACCATCATCCCTCTTCCCCTCCCTCCTAGTCCAAAATTCGTAACTCACTCTCTCACCACCTGCTAGACCACCTTCCTACCCGCATTCTCCCCTTCCCTCACCTTGGTTTGCCCTCTTCCAGACCCCCTAACAGCCAAGGGTTACTTCCACACCCGTCCACCCCCTTTCCCCTCCCATTTCCCACCTCCCATCTTCAGCCTGCACTTCCCAGTTCGCAGGCAGCAGAGCACCAGCGACTTGTAGAGCCGACCATGACTTCATCCCAGCATCCCTGAAGGTCCAAGTAGTACCATTGGAAGCATCTACCGGTCTTCTTCGCAGCGGCAGCTGTTCCGTCCCATTCGGAGCTTGCTGCTGCCCGGGGGAGTAGTTCTCCCTAGACTGTGCGTCCACCTCCAGACTGCAGACCAGAGACTGCTAGCAGAGGCTCCCACGACCAGTAGCCTGAAGATCTGGAGGCGGTACTTGGCCGAGATCTCCCTCAACAAGTCTCCTTCCATCTCCAAGAAGCGGCTCCACGATCGACCTCCAGAGCAACCTTTTCTCATTTTTCTCCCTCAGGTGTGCTGGTCTATCCACTCCTAGACTGGTCCGACACCTGAGCACTGTTTGGGCTGCTCAGGTCTACCCTGACATCTTCTGTCATCCCCGTGGGTGTCTGCTCAAAGAGGACCCGACAAAGAAGCCGTCGACTCCGGCCAAGCCTGATTCAGTGCTCGGGAGCGCCCGGAGTGACTTCATCTTCCTGCTATTGTGGTCCAGAAGCAGACAGAGCCAGAACCATGCTTCCATGTTCGTGCCTCTGCTCCGACCAGCACCGGAAACTTGATAAATCGGAAAAATTTGGATGACTTCCCGGGCCACCTACGAAGATTTTCCAGCTGGTTTCATTGACATCGGAGCTCTATAGTGGCCGCTGCAACAGAAACATCAACCTTTTATCCTTTGTTCCAGAGGGCGGGCTGAATCGACAACTTTCTATCATTTAGCTCTTAGTTCATTTTTCCCCCTCCCCGCTTGGCCGGCTGAGCGCCCCTCCCTGCGTGGAGGTACACTTTGGTTGTAATCCAATTCCCCACCCCTAGTCCAACCCCCTTGCAAGGGGCGTAGTGCATGTAACTTGAATTTTCAGGTTGAAGCTTCATCGACGCGGCGTGCGGGTGAGCCCACGCTTCCTCGCTCGCCCTCGTCTCCGACCGGGATCGGTGTCTTCACACCAGTCAGGTGAGCTTCAGTTACCCCTTGCTGGTTTTATTCCTTTGCTGGTTTAGTATTACTGCTAGTGCCGTCGCATGGTAAGGAGTGCCCGATCCCGAATTACTTATGTGTGAGTGACTACCGCCGGCAAGTTGTGAGTGAGCCATTACATCCCATGCCCTTCGCGTGCTGGCCGCCCCCAAAGGTGGGCATCCCAGGCCCTTAGGGGTTCAACCTTAGGCTAGCCAACCCCCGGAGCAGTGAGGTCCCATCCTGGACCCTCACCACCATCACCGGATTGCCTACGGGCATGAGAGTGCGCTTAGCAAGCGAGTCTGCTCGAGTAAAGTCACCGGTCCGTGCATTGCTTGCTTGCTAAGTCCAAGGGATTTTTGGTTTTGTGACAATCACCCCCAAGGTGGTGTCACATCAATTGGTATCAGAGCCAGGTTCTAGACTTGTCTCTACTAAGTCTTGTCCTAGGGCCATTGCATTTATCCCCCCGTTCATCATGGCCATTTCCTACTTAGCCTACTCGCCACCCATGGACTTCATTCTAGACAAGGATATTACCTTTGACGGATCTCGTTCTAGTGATTACCTTAGGTGGGAGGCTACCATAGAAAGGTACTTTGAAAAGACTTGGGTATATGGACCTGCGAGAGTCCGCAAGGTCAAGGGACGACTTCGGGGTCAAGCCAAGAGTAAGTGGGAACATATAGAGGGATTAAGAAGGGTTAGGAGGCAAGAGCCCATTTCCTCATGGGATGATATGAAGAAGGAACTTAGAAAGATCTTCGCTCCCCGACATTCTCCTTCCTATCCGAGGAGCACTACCACTCCTCCATCCCCACCCGGCCAACTTGAGACCACCCTTAGGTCTCCACCACCACTCCCAACAAATCACCTCTCAACCATCATCACTACACTTCACCACCAAGCCCTCTCCCTTAAGACCCAAACAAGCCTAGCCTCTACGTCTCCACCTAACCCCATGAGGGTCCCCGAACCCCAACCAAAACCCCCTTCCACAACCCTCAAAATCCAAACCAAATTGGCCCCCACTCCCACCCCCCCACAATCGGCCGATCCCAAGGGGAAGAGACCCCTAACCGACCCGATTTCCCCAATGACGGCCACCACCCCCCAACCCACAATCCCTCACCAAACCCATACCCTACAAGCCCCCTTGGTCCCCACCACTACCCCTCCATCGTACCCTAAAAGGGATGCCCCCCCCAAAACCAATCAACCCAAATCTCATCACCCAACCCACCTTCCACTCCCAACCCCAATCCTACCCCAACCTAGGCCTCCGCTACTTCCACTCCCAAACCCAACCCAAGTTCGACCTCGCTCACCACCCCGGGTGCACCATGCCCCAACCATCATCACCCCATCCCTAAAAGACCTTCCCATTCCCATGAGAAAGGAGGTCACGCCCACTCACATAGAAGTAGTTGCTAGTCCGGACCCTCTCCCCACCCATGAGGAAACCCAAGTTCACACCAATGGTGAGGAAGAGCTTCAACCATTTACCACTTCAAATTATCCGAGTCTTCAAGAGTCACAAACCTTCACAAATGGCACCATAATCATAGATGGTCTCCTAGCTAGATGGCTAAAGGAGAAACCAATTCACCCCATCACGTCCTATGTCTACCCTCTCATTGAGCTAAACCTCCCCATAGTACCCTTCTTCACCTATCACACCACCATCCAATCATCCTACCAAGTGGAAACTTTAGGGGATCTTCTTAAGGGCCTAGCATGGCAAATCGAGTTCACTAACATGTTGACCCCTATGGCCGAACAATTGTTGACACCTAAAATATGTCAGAAGAGACCAAAGCAGACTCAGGACTCTGAAGGCTGATCAGAGGTGCGGCTCCTGTGTCGTCCCTGGAAGTTCTGAGAATCAGAATAGAAGAGATCCACTACCCCTAACACTTTATCTGGCTAAAACCATCTCTGGTTAGGCCACTGTCCAGTACTGCTATCATTCAGATAGTCATGCTGATAAAACTATAACAAAATCCAGGCAACCATCTGCCTGCTGGAAAGGATCTTCATATAATTCTGATGCTCGTAGAAAGGGATTCACATAGCCTCACAGCTGGTGGTAAATGCGAGATGCTAAGCAAGCCTCGAATGAAACAGATATCTACTCTGGAAGCCCACTAAACCGGTGAGGAAGGCCCTTTAGGTGAACCCTCACTTGGCGCCGGATGATGAAGAAATGGGCCAAGCCCAACACAAGCTGAGGCGCTGATAACTTCATATTTTCACATATTAATTTCACATGTTTTAGAGAAAATTCAAAATAAATTGTTGATTATTAATGAAAATATCCACAGAAATAGTTATTGATGATTTATTTGGAGTTTTCATGGAAAAAGATAATTATTGGAGAGTAATTTGGAAATAATAATGAGTGCATATATGTGAATATTTTGTGTTAACCACCTTATCTATTTAGAGTCACATATGCACATTTTTTCTCTAATGGCAGGTTGTTGCAAATTGGCATTATCACGTAGATGGCTAAATATAGTATGCATGAGTTGGCAAGTGGCATGCATGAATTGTGTATGGTGGTTGTGAGCTTCACGTAAAAGGCTACATATGAGTTACAAATGAAGCATGTGATGAAGAACCATGGGCTAGCAACTAATGGTGCTACTACACCATCAAATTCACGTGCATGGCAAGAAGGATGCTTGAGTTGGCTGCTGTTATGAAGACTTGCACGAGGATATGCACGAACATGAGAAGCTTGCTGCTTGTGAAATTGCACGGACTGCTGCCACCAAATCATGCATGAAGTGCATGAGCCTTGACCGAAGGAAATCGGCATGGACCTGCCGCTTGAAATGTTGCACGAAGGCAACACTTGCTGCAGCCAAATTATGCACGAAGTGCATCAGCCTTGCTTGAATAAAGAAAAATTGCACGGACTGGCGGATGTGCACGGACTAATCCTTACTGAGGAAAATTGCACGAAGTTGCCGATGTGCATGGACTTGCTGCTAGAAGAATTGCACGAGGCATCGAAGACTTGCCAGGACCTGATAATCTGCAAAGAAGTTGCTAAACCGTGGCGAGGATAACGGAGATGACCCAGTCAAAGCATAGCAGTTCGAGATGCTCGCAGCATACGGGAACAAACGAGGGCACTCGATCTGCAACAACTGCATGCGTTGGTGACGCCGTGTGTGGAGCATGGATGATGGCGACGAAAGTGGAGGTTGTTCCGCGAGATCCTTGGCAAAGTTCACCCCTATATATATGGGAGGTTCAAGGATACATGGTTTGGCGTTCGTTGTTATTTTTGGTTTGGCTTTTGGGTTTTAGTTTCTGTTTTCTTAGATTTGGCCTTTCACAGTGTTCTTCCGAAATTCAGACGTTGCCGCAGGGGGGTTCATTTTCTGTTCTGGGGTTATCTCGGGTTGGTTTTTGTTTGGCTTTTGGCTTTTGGTTGGTTCTTTGTTTTTGGTTTTCTTTTCTGGGGTTTTAGTTCGGGTTGCAAGCCTCCTTTAGCAGGTTCTTTGTTTGCTCCGTGCGTGGCGGGGGAGGACGAGGTGCAGCATCCGTTCGCACCTTGTGGAGCTTTCTTTGTCGCGGCGTGCCCCTTCTGCTACCCTCTACTTCCCGTGCGGTTCCGTGGCGGGAAGACAGGTTTGCCGCGGCTCCTCTGCTGGGCGCTCGTGACCTTCATCAGCCGGTCTCAAGCTTTCGCTGTTGTTGCATGCAACGTGCGCTGTGGCGAGTCCCCTCTGCAAGGTGTTTGCCGTGTCTGCCGCCCGCGAGTTCCCGCACCGCGACGAGCTCTCCTCTGCAAAGAGTGGCCACATCGCAAGCTGCCGCAGCTGAGTGGTGTAGCATCCATCCGTCTCTCGTGGAAGTCTAGTGTTGCTACATCGCGCTCGTGGAGTTACAGCAGCTTGATTCGGCAACCCGTAGAGAGAGGGAGGGCAGAGGCCCTTCCGTGCTGCTTTATTGTTTCCTGTTCACTCACATTTCCATCGAACCATCTTCAGTTTCTTTTAGTTAGTTGTCTATTGTATTAATCTCCTCAAAGCATAATCTAGTTAGTCGTTTAATCTTGATTGTTTTAGATTTAATAAATAAGTCTCAAGCACACTCTTTCTTTCATATTAATTCAACAAAAGTGTTTTACTTTTCTTCGATCGTCTCTCACTTCCTATTCTCTAAGTGTAGTGTGTTTGATTTCTTCTTTGCATTTGTTTAATTTGATCGGCATCTTAGTTACTTAAGTTCCTTCATCCAGATTGGTTAATTTTAATTCATTGATTTTTATATGAGCATCCATTTGTCATGAATTGTTAATCATAAAAACTCAAGATTTTCTACCTTAAAATCTAAATTTCCCTGTGGATTCGACTCGGACTCACTGCTTATCTATTCTCCTTTAATTAATTTGTGAGCCGATAATTAAATTTGGTAGTGAATGTATTAACGGCATGCATTTTAACTATCAGGCGCGCCGAGAAGCTTCTTACTGGCGCGCCGGGGAGCTCGTGCCGAGAGGCTGAGGGCCATCCCTCTATAAAAGCTGCTGCCCTTCGAGACAAAAAAGAGAGAGAATAGAAAGAGGAGAAAAAAAATAGAGAGCGGTAGCCACTGAAGGAAAAGGGAGCTCGAGAGCCCTCTAAGAAAGCTGAGGAGAAGAGAGGTTTGCAGAGATTCGAAGGGAGAGTCAAGGTGGGATCAGTTCCAAGATGCCCTGAGGGGCTACAGCTTCCCTTCACCATGTCTCTTATTTGAATTTCCCTTTCTCCTTTTTTGTCTATTTTTGAGCATCCTTGCTCCAGTAGCATCGAATGCTAATGTAACCCCGCTATCGGGGATAGAATCTATGTATGATTTTCTCAGTTGGGTTTTCTTCTGAGCTAGATGCATGTATGCTGTTCAGATGAATAGTTAATAAAAGTGGGCTGAGTTTTGCCCTCTCATTATCTTGTTCTCTTCCCCTGCGTCCGAGGTTTAGTATATGTAACGGCTACCGCAAGCTACATAGATCTTATAGTTTAATCTTCGAAGGTTTCTCTGCTATTTTTCCTCACCACCTCGTATCCACATCGAGGGCTTGAGACAGTCCATCTCATGGCTTCTCGTTGGTGAAATGAAGAGGGATAAATTCAGAACTGGCCGTCCGTGGTTCTGCCCCCAGTGAGGCCCCAGAGGGAAGGCTACCATCCCCTTGGATTGTACCCTCTCCGTAACCCCTTTAGTGGTCGTCAAACCCTTCAATAAACCTTCTTTGCAAATCCCTGAATAAACACTCCTTTAAGACTCTCAGAGCCCCTTGAAGCCTTCACCTCAAAAATCCCTTCAAAATAGTACTGAGACCCTCATTTCAGAAGCCTTCCCAGCCTCCCGGTGTGAGCCCCTCTCGGCGTGAGTCTCACGCCGAGGACTGCCCGCGCCGGCTGAGCTTCTTGTGTCGCGCCGAAACCTATTCTCTTTTTCATGCCGAGACCTCCACACCTCTGGTGCTGAAGCCAGCCAGGCCGATAGGTTTGTGCCGATACCCTCAACACTTCTGAGCTATGCCATCCTTGGTCATGATACCCTGTCCTTCTAAGGAGAAATACTATCCTTCCCTCGATCCTCATGGGGGCTACATCAAAGGGGTCAATTCCCCCTACATTCTGTCACCCCATCAAGTCATGGATGTCTGCCACTGTATGTTCTCCAATGACTATACAGGGGATATCAATAAATCCCACAATAGGTGGATGAAGTCCCATAAGATTCAGATCCTCCTGGATCTCGGGCTACGCCCGCCTCTTCTTTTGGTTTCCACTCCGACATTTCGTGAGCGGATGACCTATGATACCCTTTTGGCACACTCCAAAATAAGGGGAGGTGCTATCAAAATTCATCCCCGAGCTTTACTCTGTCGTGCAGTATAATGCTTCCATTGAAAGGATGCATTTAACCCCAATTGTGTGGCAGAGAGCTGAGCTATACTATCTCGTGACACTTTGGCCACCACCGAGAAAGGGGAATATAGACATTACAATCACATGATCTACTTAGGCCTCATGTGGATGAATCTACCCTCACCTTTCACCTCACCCAAATACTACCATGGACAAACTCATGAAACCCCTATTAAACACAAATGACTTCTTTGAATCCATAAAAGCCCTCATAATACTTGAAAAACCAACAGAAAAACAACTATCGGCGCCACAGTCCTCGGTGCAGCCTCTTCCCGGCGCCACTTTCGTGCCGGGTGAAGAGCGCGCCGGCATGAAGGGCGCGCTGGGGAGCATGCCGTGCCGACCTTCCTTCATTCCCGATCACACCGGTTGGCCTTCGTGCCGAAACCCCTGCCGCGCCGTTTACCTTCGTGCCGAAACACTTGCCACGCCGTTTACCTTCGTTGTCGGCCACCTGTCATATACCCAACTTCCAGAAGCCCTGCCGAGTCCACCATCAGCCTGGATTTAGGACCTTGACCCCCCCCACAGGCCATTATACCAGTCCCCATCACATCACGAGGGTTGCATGGGTCTTCATCCACGTCTAAACGGAGCTATATTGACAGGGTCTTACCCCGATATTCTATGCCATTAACCGTCGGTTTTTTCTTCCAACCCTGCCGACCCTGGGAGTCTTGCCATTGCAAGCCCTCCAGTGGTCCCTAAAGGGGAACATCAACAAACACCATGGCAATGGACACTGTCCCGTCATACTCAAATCATTTTTGGATTAGGGCTACGCCCGCCTCTCTTTTGGCTTCCATCCCGGCATTCCGTGAATGGATGACCTATATTTCCCTTTGGCTTAGTCCAAAATAAGGGGATATGCTGCCGGATTCACGCCATAACATCGTTATCATGTCCGGCATAGCACGGTTTTCTACGCATGTCTCGCATCCTGTTAGCGGAGTTAGCATAATAGTCTTATCTCGTTTTGCCCTCGAGGCATCCTTTCTTGGCAACTAATCAAGGGTTTTCCTTCCTTGGAAGGACGTAATTAACATCATAGCCTTTATGGTATGACGGACTCCGGGTCCTGACACGAATATCACAATCGACTGACTGAGTCAGGTTGAGCGCACAATAAATTGTCACTCCTGTGACTAGCACGCCTAATAAACCCAACAAAAGAAAGGATAAAAAAAAACCATCCCCACAAGTCTGGCACACCCGGTGGGACCTGAGTCTCCCTTCATCTCTTTGCCAAGAGAGGATACCTTCGTGGGCTTCCCCCAAGAATACTGATTGTTTGTCTGTTTGTCTCAGGCAAATGATGACGTCATACAGACTCACTGGTGTTGGCTTCGGCCCCGCAATCGTCACCGACCACGCGGAACACGGGTACCTAGCGGTGCCGACGGTTTTCGGATACTTCCCACCAGCTGTAGGCTTCCCCAACTTCTTGGGGTTGGCCTTCGTCGACATGTTACAGACGGAGTCCCTGAAGACCGTCAAAGAGAAGGTTACTGAAAAGGTTGAGGACCCGGAGGCTCGACACTGTGATAACTCGTCCATGAGTCCATTCCAAGTTGCCAGCTGCATGGTGCATCACATTGCTCACGGGGCCCGCCCCGTCCCTGCCAAGAACTTCGGGAGGCGCTGATGCGGAACGCTAGGAGAACTGGGACTCTATGTGAAGACACGACTAAATGGACAACTAAGACCAACAACTTTGCGATGGATTGAACGGCGTAGACTCAACACCTAATGTTCCCAAGTGAGGAACTATGTCAACTAACAAGAATTCAAGCTCGCAAGCGCCCCTGTGAGGGAAGCGCACGGATCCGCACAGTTCACAAACCAGCAGGGTCTAGGGTGATTAGACTCCACACTCGTGACTCGGATGAGTCACGGGACGGTCACACTCTCTCACCACGGCAATGAATAAAGGAAATGAACTGGATAAAAACCTACTACGCACACAAGCAGCAGCATCAAGAGAAAATACTAAAAGAGCAAGCTAACCAGGCAAAGAAGTGGACGCATACCTCCATGCTCGGGGCGTGGGGAAGAAGCCCGGCCAAGTCACACGATCCCCGGTACAATGCTGAATGAGTACAACCAAACACAGCCCACTCCTCGTAGGGAGGTAAAAGGCTACACAGCGGGACCCAGGGGTCGTGCAACATGGGGTGACGGGTGTCGGATCGGTGAACCTCGTCGTACGCGAGCCACCGCGAGTCGGTATGAACTGGGACCAGCAGCAAGAGGGGCACGTCACGGAGGCGGAGGAAGGCGCCAATGTCCCTGGTAGCACGCTGTGGGGGATGGCGAGCCTCCTGGAAGATGAGGGAAGCCGATGACGCCGGCTGGAACCTCCGGAGTGGTCACGAGCGGGGGGCAGGCTGCTAGCCGGCCTGCGCGCCGTAGGAGATCAGCTGGACGAAGACCCTAGCACGTGACCTTCTGCTCGTCCGTTGGTCACGAAACTCAGTGTAGGCGCTGGTGGGGGTGTCCCAGGGACACCGGTGAAGTGGCAACTGCAACGGAGTACCGAAGGTGATGTTGCGAATTTTGCAACAGGCCCTACACGTTCTGGTCTGTCCTCTGGCAGCAGGACCACAGGTCGAAGATTGGGCTTGAACCGGGGCCTCCGGATGGAAAATTGGGAGGGGTTTTCTCTGGTGGATAGGTGAGGGTCGTGGGATGACTGGGTATCAGTGGTGGGGTGGCGCGTAGTGGAGGTTTTTGGCGTGAAAAGTGAAAACAGATGGGGTTCAGTTCTGCAGTCCAGTGCAGTCAGAACTGAGAGCTATGAATGTGGATGGGATAAGTAGGGAAAGAGGGCTCAGACACTTGCAATAAAATTCTAGGGAATGATTTTGGACGTGGTGAAGCAATGCTGAAAATCTCAGGTCATTTGAATATGTATAGAGGAACGTTCCATTGGAGGGGCTTTGTCACTATCGCGGCAGGACTGCACAGGAGCAGTCTGCGCGACCAAAATGGGTCCAAATGGAAGTTTTCTCCCCGATGGATATTTGAAGTGGAATTTTCAGGAGAGGTAGGGGACATGTATGGGAAGAGAAGTGAAGAAGGGGTTGATGTGATCAGAGGTCGGGAAGAGGGCGTCCCAACGTGATCTTTTAGGTTCTGGGTTACTACAGGTCTGCACAGAGACAGCCTGCGCAAGGAAAAGGGCTATGAAGACAACCTTCGATACTGGACGAATTTGGCTATGAGGTTTTCAGGGGACGTGGGGGACAGGGGGATGAAGAAAATCTTAGAAGGGTTCAATGGGGTTTGGGGATGGGAAAGGAGGGTGCCGACCTGATCTTCCGGACTCATTTCTACAGACAGACAACCAGATCTGGGCGCAGGACAGCAAGGGCCATCTCCTCCAAGCTTGTTGCAAAACCTTGATCAATGGGACTCCCGGCTTGAGCAGAAGATGGGGAGGTCGCCTCCTACCTGTGGAGCATCCAAGAAACCTGTAATAGACCTTAGGAGTTGCTCCCAAGAGAAGAGGAAGAGAGGGAGGAGAGATAGAGGGTGTCACACCCTAGAGGGGAGGACGAAGAAGAAAATGCTCTTGGCCAAAACTCATTTTTCATTCATTCATTCATCAAGTCCCTCAAGAGGGGGAGTACATGATAACATATAGAGTTTGGACTCCACCTTCCCTCCTTAGAGTTTGGATTTGAATCCCTTTGAAATTTAAATTCTATGGGCTCCATCATTGCTCCTTGGAGTTTGGATTTGGAACCCATTTGAAATTTAAATTCTATGGACTCCATCATTGCTCCTTGGAGTTTGTGTTTGACCCATTTGAAATTTAAATTCTATGGGATCCATTCTCCCTCTTTGGAGTTTGAATTCGAACCCATTTGAAATTTGAAAACCCAAAATGAGGCAAACCCAAATACATGCCAAAGACACACCTAAGACGTACACAATACAAAATACGACCAAGTACGTACAAAATACAAATATGACCAAGTACGTACAAAATACAAAAACGACCCAAATATGTACAAAATACAAATATGACCCAAATACGTACAAAATATAAATATGACCCAAATACGTACAAAATACAAATACGTATAAAAATACGTACTAAAGTGTCAAAGCAGCGGGGCGGACTCCAGACTGTCCCCCAGCCACAATGAGGTCGGTGTCGACCGAGTCGTGCTGCGTGTCCGGTACCGACGACTCTCTGAGTCGAGCCGTATTCTTGCTCTGGTGTCCTCACCAATTCTCCCCGGGTGGGAAGAACTCGACCCTGTCCAGTAAGGGTCTCTGTCGCTCTGGTACCGCTCTAGCAAGTCTGGATCTAACCTCTCCAGCTCTGCCCGGGAGATCCATGCATCATCGGACGTGGGCCGTCCCCTCCAACGCACCAAGTAGCGGTGATACGCGCCACTCCTGGTGGTGGTCACCTACTCATCCAGTATAGACTCTATCCACTCACGCTGCTGAGGTGACAGGGTTGGAAGTGGACTCTCAGGGGAGGGCTCACTCACAAAGGGTGGAGAAGGCCCAAACAACTCACTAGGGATCACTGCTGAGTCCCTATATGCGACTAAGTCCGAGACATTGAATGTGGAACTGATACCGTAGTCATCCGGTAAGTCAACAACATATGCACTGGATCCAACTCGCTTCACTACTCTAAAGGGGCCAGCACCACGAGCCTGTAGTTTCTTCACAGCTCCAGAAGGAAACCGTTCCGGTCTGACCCGGATCATGATATAATCTCCCTCCCGGAACTCACGGGGGTGTCTATGAGCGTCAGCCAATTCTTTATATCGCGCGTTGCTGGTCTCTATATGGCGACGAATACCATCATGCAAACCCCTAACATGCTCGGCAAATGACTCTGCAGACTGCGACACTCTAGCATGCATGGGTAAGGGAACAAGATCCACTGGCTTCCTAGGTCTATATCCTGTAACAACCTCAAAAGGACTCATTCCTGTGGACCTATTGACTAAGTCATTATATGCAAACTCGGAAAGTGGCAAAACCGAATCCCAGTCCCTCTCGCATTCCCTAACCAAACATCTCAAGAGGTTCCCCAAACTTCTATTGACTACCTCAGTCTGCCCGTCAGTCTGGGGGTGGTAAGCTGTGGAGAATTTGAGCTGAGTGCCCATCAAATGCCAAAGGGTCTTCCAAAAGTAGCTAGTGAACCGAACATCTCGATCGGACACAATGGACTTAGGAAGCCCAAATCGGCTCACTACACTAGAGAAGAACAATCGAGCAACCCTAGAGGCGTCTGAAGTCTTTGAACAAGGAATGAAGAGGGCCATCTTAGAAAATCTATCAACCACCACAAAAATTGAATCATGCTTGCGTGCGGTCCGTGGCAACCCCAAAACAAAATCCATGCTGATATCCTGCCACGGCCTATCAGGCACAGGAAGAGGAGTATAAGGACCTGAAACCTGCTTCCTCATTTTGGCCACAGTGCAGGTACGACACTGGGCCACAATGCGAGCAACATCACACTTCAAACTAGGCCAATAAAAATGATGCTCGACTGTCTCGATGGTCTTATTCCAACCGAAGTGGCCGGCTAGACCTCCCGCATGCATCTCCCAAGTGAGGAAGTCACGAACGGAAGTCCGTGGAACACACAAGCGACTCCCACGAAAGAGATAACCATCCTGCAACATATAATCAATGTGCTCTTGGGATGGCCCCAACTGGAGGGTGGTATAAATCGGACCAAAGTCCGGACAATCAGCATACGCCTCCTTCATCCTATCCATCCCTACCACCTCTACACTCATGGTGGTCAAAAGATAAACGCGATGGCTCAGAGCGTCAGCCACCCGGTTCTCCGCACCGGCCTTGTGCTTCAGCACAAAGGTATAATCCTGAAGGAACTCCACCCAGGGACTGTGACGAGAATTGAGCTTTTTCTAGGCATGGAGATACTTGAGTGCCTCATGATCAGAAAATAGGAAAAACTCCTGGTGCAACAAGTAATGTCTCCAATGCCGAAGGGCCTGCACAACTGCGTAAAACTCTTTATCATACGTACAATAACGCAGTTTAGCATCGCTCAATTTCTCACTGAAGTATGCAATGGGGTGGGTCTCCTGACTCAGAACACCACCAATACCAACCCCGGAGGCATCACAAGAGACCTCAAACACCTTCGTGAAATCAGGAAGTCTAAGAATAGGTGCTTGGGTCATGCGCTCCTTGAGGAGCCCAAATGCGGCTGAGGCGGCCTTCGTCCACTCAAACGTCCCCTTTTGGATGCAATCTGTAATTGGGGCCGTGATAGAGCTGAAGCCTCGAATAAAGCGGCGATAGAAGGTCGCCAGTCCGTGAAAGCTGCGGACATCATGAAGAGTACGAGGTTCGGGCCACTCCACTATGGCCCTGACCTTCTCTGGGTCAGCGGAGACTCCCTCGGTAGACACGATAAACCCCAAGAATGTGACCTGACTAGTCATGAAAGCGCATTTCTTAGGGTTGGCATAAAGACTCTCTCTCCTCAGAATAAGATAGACCTGTCGTAGATGGTCTAAGTGGGCCTCCCGAGTGCGGCTATAGATAAGGATATCATCAAAATATACCACCACAAAGACCCCAATCAAAGGTCGAAGGACCAGAGTCATCAGCCGCATAAAAGTGCTGGGAGCATTGGTCATCCCAAAGGGCATGACTAGCCACTCATAAAGACCATATTTGGTCTTAAAGGCCGTCTTCCACTCATCACCGGGCCTGATCCTCACCTGGTGATAGCCACTCTTCAGATCAATCTTGAAAAACATAGTGGCTCCCGCCATCATATCGAGCATATAATCTAAGCGGGGAATGGGAAATCTATACTTTACCGTGATCTTATTGATTGCACGGTTGTCGACACACATCCTCCAAGTACAGTCCTTCTTAGGGGCAAGCAATGCAGGGACGACACAAGGACTCATGCTCTCACAGAGAGATCCCCTCATCATCAACTCCTCGACCTGACGCTGAAGCTCAGCATGATCAGCGGGGCTCATCCTATAATGTGGCAAATTGGGCAATGAGGACCCCGGAATCAGGTCAATAACATGCTGAATGTCCCGCATAGGTGGAAGACCCTCGGGTAAATCATCAGGAAATACATCAGTAAACTCCCGAAGGACATCAGCAACATCAGATGGGAGATCACTCTCCGTCTCTCCAACCACCTCTCGGACTATAATGGCAAAAATAGGGTCCCCTCTAACAAAGTCACGCTCCAACTCCCGGGAGCTGACTAGCATCAACCTCCTAGTCGGAGGAACACTCAGGGCGGGGACATCCGGAGGCAAGGTCGTAGCCTGAGCTGGCAATGGGGTACTGGGCCCTGGAATAGCAGGAGTCGGGGTACTAGGCCCAGTGGGACCCCGGATGGATGGACTCCTCAGTTGGGACGGGTGAAGGGTAATCTGTTGGCCATTATGGTCGAATGTGTATGTGTTTGACCGGCCATGGAGGGTAGCATCCCGATCAAATAACCAGGGCCTTCCCAGGATAATACTGCCTACCTCCATAGGCAACACATAACACCAGATCCCATCCTGGTAGGCATGGAACTGCAATGGCACCATACATCGCAGCCTTACTGGGATAGAGGTGGAATCTACCGATGACACGCGATAAGGGGAAGGGTGGTCCACGGGGGTCAACCCTAAGCGAGTCACAGTACCCGTAGAGATAGCGTTAATACAGCTCCCACTGTCTATGATCACCTTGCAGGCTTTCCCACCCAGCCTACAAAAGGTATGAAAAATGGTGGTGCGACGCCAGTTATCACTCACCAACGGCTAGGTCAAGATACACCTGACAACACCCAGCTGGACGTCATCCTGGCACTGTGTGCCCTGGACATCTAGTTGCTCACCCTCAAGCAGCTCATCAAAGAATTCCTCCGCGAGCTCCTGGTTAGCCTCATAACTGACGGATACGACACCATGTGCGAGCTCACCAGTCGAAGAATCTCTGATGACCAAAGAGGATCGGGTCGGACAACTAACAGCATAATGACCAACCCCTCCGCACCTATAACACTCATGACGGGACCCAGTGCCCTGAGGTGCTCCACTAGTCATCGGCCCCTTTCCCTTGTCATCACGACGGGCCGGGGGTGGTGGAAGCTGGGGTCGGGTAGGAATGGTGGGCTGCTGAGGCCGAGGGGCCGGGGCTGGAGCCTGGGGTAGAGGGGGATAGTCCCTCGGAGGGGGAGGACGCGGTCTAAGGGCAGTGAAGTCCTGACGAGCGGGTTCCTGTGGAAGGGCCACAGGTCCCCGAGGGTAAGGTCCAGTCATAGCACGAGGGTCCGACCCACGAGGATATGTGGGTCCCAGGCGTTGGACCGGAGCAAACTCGGACTCAAACTACTCTAACTCCAGTGCGACCTGATAAGCCTCCTCTAGGGTCGTGGCATGGCGGCGAAATAACTCATACTGGTAGTGCGGCCGCAGACCCCGACGGAAGCGGGAGATGGTCATGACACTCTCCTCCGTGACCCCACATCACAAGTAGTACTCATCAAAATCAGCGATGTAGTCGGTCACAGTCCGATCCCCTTGGCTGAAACTCTGCCACCTATCAATAAGCCTCTGACGGTATGTGGAAGGAAGGTATTTTTGCCTGAGCTTTACCTTCATATCATCCCATGTCTCAATCTGGGGTTGATGTCGCTGCATCAACAGGCTCTCCACGTTTCTCCAATAAGTCTGTGCCTGCCCTAGCAATTTCATTTTGGCAAATCGGACTCTCCGGTGGTCCGTCATCTCATACCACTCAAAGTAGCGGTCCATACCCGCCTCCCAATCAACATAGATCTTAGGGTCGAAGGACCCATCAAAGGTAGGAGGATCCGCGCACACGGACCTAAGGAGACAGTCATCCTCGTCGTCCCTATGGGGCCTATACCCACGTCGAGCACGGCCATAACACTCAACCTCATTATCGGACCCAAAATTATCAAACTCTTGAATACGTGGTCTCCAGTCGTCGGCCCTAGGGTGTGCGGGCCGAAGAGCAGGGTCAAGTGGGCCTTGGGCCTGCCCGGGGACATCCTCACGCGGAGCTCTATCCTGGTTGGGCCGTCCATCTAGACCTTGAATGGTCCGGTCGGAAGCCTCCATCCGGTCCTCCATGGCCTTCATCCGGCCCTCCATGAATGCAGCATGATCTCTAAAGCTCTTATCAGACTGATCTATCTGATTCATGAGAGCCTGCATCATATCCTGAAGGGAAAAGTCACTAGGGGCAGCATTCCTAGGGTCACCCATTGGGACGGGGTGTTGGTAATCTGTACCACGCCGAGTGGGCATGTAATGGAACTAAATGCAAGGGAATTTTTTTCTTTTTTTATAATGCAAACTAATGCAAGACTCTAAGGGACAAATGGGGGTAGAACGAAGACTCAAATGCACCCTAGACAACCTATGGCTCTGATACCAAATTTGATGCGGAATGCTAGGAGAACTGGGACTCTATGTGAAGACGCGACTAAATGGACAACTAAGACCAACAACTTTGCGATGGATTGAATGGCGTAGACTCAACACCTAATGTTCCCAAGAGAGGAACTATGTCAACTAACAAGAATTCAAGCTCGCAAGCGCCCCTATGAGGGAAGCGCACGGATCCGCACGGTTGACAAACTGGCAGGGTCTAGGGTGATTAGACTCCACACTCGCGACTCGGATGAGTCACGGGACGGTCACACTCTCTCACCACGGCAATGAATAAAGGAAATGAACTGGCTAAGAACCTACTACGCACACAAGCAGCGGCATCAAGAGAAAATACTAAAAGAGCAAGCTAACCAGGCAAAGAAGTGGACGCATACCTCCATGCTCGGGGCGTGGGGAAGAAGCCCGGCCAAGTCACACGATCCCCGGTACAATGCTGAATGAGTACAACCAAACACAGCCCACTCCTCGTAGGGAGGTAAAAGGCTACACAGCGGGACCCAGGGGTCGTGCAACGTGGGGTGACGGGTGTCGGATCGGTGAACCTCGTCGTACGCGAGCCGCCGCGAGTCGGTATGAACTGGGACCAGCAGCAAGAGGGGCACGTCACGGAGGCGGAGGAAGGCGCCAATGTCCCTGGTAGCACGCTGTGGGGGATGGTGAGCCTCCTGGAAGATGAGGGAAGCCGATGACGCCGGCTGGAACTTCCGGAGTGGTCGCGAGCGGGGGGCAGGCTGCTAGCCGGCCTGCGCGCCGTAGGAGAGCAGCGGGACGAAGACCCTGGCACGTGACCTTCTGCTTGTCCGTTGGTCACGAAACTCAGCATGGGCTCTGGTGGGGGTGTCCCAGGGACACCGGTGAACTGGCGACTGCAACGGAGTACCGAAGGCGATGTTGCGAATTTTGCAACAGGCCCTACACGTTCTGGTCTGTCCTCTGGCAGCAGGACCACAGGTCGAAGATTGGGCTTGAACCGGGTACTCCGAATGGCAAATTGGGCGGGGTTTTCTCTGGTGGATAGGTGAGGGTCGTGGGATGACTGGGTAGCAGTGGTGGGGTGGTGCGTAGTGGAGGTTTTTGGCGTGAAAAGTGAAAACAGATGGGGTTCAGTTCTACAGTCCAGTGCAGTCAGAACTGAGAGCTATAAAGGTGGATGGGATAAGTAGGGAAAGAGGGCTCAGACACTTGCAATAAAATTCTAGGAAATGATTTTGGACGTGGTGAAGCAATGCTGAAAATCTCAGGTCATTTGAAGATGTCTAGAGGAACGTTCCTTTGGAGGGGCTTTGTCACTGTCGCGGCAGGACTGCACAGGAGCAGTCTGCGCGACCAAAATGGGTCCAAATGGAAGTTTTCGCCCCGATGGGGATTTGAAGTGGGATTTTCAGGAGAGGTATCGGACATGTAGGGGAAGAGAAGTTAAGAAGGGGTCGATGTGATCAGAGGTCGGGAAGAGGGCGTCCCAACGTGATCTTTTAGGTTCTGGGTTACTACAGGTCTGCACAGAGACAGCCTGCGCAAGGAAAAGGGCTATGAAGACAACTTTCGCTACTGGACGAATTTGGCTATGAGGTTTTCAGGGGACGTCGGGGACAGGGGGATGAAGAAAAGCTTAGAAGGGGTCAATGGGTTTTGGGGATGGGAAAGGAGGGTGCCGACCTGATCTTACGGACTCATTTCTGCAGACAGACAACCAGATCTGGGCGCAGGACAGCAAGGGCCATCTCCTCCAAGCTTGTTGCAAAACCTTGATCAATGGGACTCCCGGCTTGAGCAGAAGATGGAGAGGTCGCCTCCCACCTGTGGAGCATCCAAGAAACCTGTAATAGACCTTAGGAGTTGCTCCCAAGGGAAGAGGAAGAGAGGGAGGAGAGATAGAGGGTGTCACACCCTAGAGGGGAGGAAGAAGAAGAAAATGCTCTTGGCCAAAACTCATTTTTCATTCATTCATTCATCAAGTCCCTCAAGAGGGGGAGTACATGATAATATATAGAGTTTGGACTCCACCTTCCCTCCTTAGAGTTTGAATTTGAATCCCTTTGAAATTTAAATTCTATGGGCTCCATCATTGCTCCTTGGAGTTTGGATTTGGAACCCATTTGAAATTTAAATTCTATGGGCTCCATCATTGCTCCTTGGAGTTTGGATTTGGAACCCATTTGAAATTTAAATTCTATGGGCTCCATCATTGCTCCTTGGAGTTTGTGTTTGACCCATTTGAAATTTAAATTCTATGGGCTCCATTCTCCCTCTTTGGAGTTTGAATTCGAACCCATTTGAAATTTGAAATCCCAAAATGATGCAAACCCAAATACATGCCAAAGACACACCTAAGACGTACACAATACAAAATACGACCAAGTACGTACAAAATATAAATACAACCAAGTATGTACAAAATACAAATACGACCCAAATACGTACAAAATACAAATACGACCCAAATACGTACAAAATATAAATACGACCCAAATACGTACAAAATACAAATACGTATAAAAATACGTACTAAAGTGTCAAAGCTCCGGGGCAGACTCCAGACTGTCCCCCAGCCACAATGAGGTCGGTGTCGACCGAGTCGTGCTGCGTGTCCGGTACCGACGACTCTCTGAGTCGAGCCGTATTCTTGCTCTGGTGTCCTCACCAGGCGCCGACACCGGAACCCCCAAAGGAAGGTTGATGCTGCTATGACCGGACGTCTCTCCGCATCCGGCAAGTCTATGCTAGTCGGTGGCCTCCGCATCTTTCTGGATGGGTGTAAGGCTCGAGTGAGCCCGGACCGGGTGATCCCTACAGTGCCAGTCCACAACTCCTATCAGGCTCTTGCTGGAAGAGGAGCCGAGGAAGAAGAAGCCGGCCGCCATGACCAGGGAAGGTTGGCTCCCAAGCCAAGAAGATTCAAACAAGTTTGGGTCCCCAAAAAGATCCAACCTGTCCAGCAAGAAGCTCCGGTGCAGTACCACCCCAGGTTCACCAGAGTAGTAGAGTGCAAGTAGTGGGACCTTATCCCAAGGAAGGAAAAGACAATCGTGGATCCACCACGCCGAGAAAGCTTTAGGGCCTGCGCCCGACAAGCCAACATCCCCGTTGTGGGAAGAAGATTACAGCAGACTACAGAGAGGACTTGGTTTGCTTACATTCCTCCGATGGGAGGTCGACAACTATCCCCAACCCTGCATCCGGGCCAAGGGAAAGAAGAAATGACAAATATGGTCAGAAGTTAATTTAGGGGGCTAGGCAACCCCTCTTTGGGCCAACAACGGCTGTTACAAGCAGCCATGGCTGAAGAAGGTCACTGCTCGTCAATGGCAGTGGAAGGGGAAGAAGACAGAAGAATGACGTCATCGGTTGATGACAATGGGTACGAAGACGGCTTTGATATTCAAGATAGTGAAGCTACTCCCCACCAAGGGGAAAGGAGAAGAGTCTCTGTGTTTGAAAGGCTCACCTTCCCCGAAAATGTCAAAAGGAGGGTTTGCAGACAGAGACGAAGGATGC
Organism: Amorphophallus konjac; assembly: GCA_022559845.1. NCBI lineage: Eukaryota > Viridiplantae > Streptophyta > Magnoliopsida > Alismatales > Araceae > Amorphophallus > Amorphophallus konjac. The sequence goes on along the minus strand of CM040124.1, from coordinate 268,998,832 downwards.
AAATCTTCACATGCAACATGGCCGAGATATACGGCCATTATGGAAAATTGCCCGAGGAGCCCCGTGAGTTGGCCCAGCTGGCCGGAAGACCGGGGCCGAGCACTCGAAGGGTGGAGGCTGCAAAGGAGAAGCTGGCGGTGACCGAAGGAAACCAAGCCCTGCCTCGCCTCCAACAGCATGATAAGGCCGTTATTCTCACAGCAAATGTGATAACGGCAGATGAAGAAGAAGATGTCTTGCTTGACATCCTACCTGAGGGTGCATTTGGCGAGACGACAGAGGCCATCCCCAGCACAACAGCTATGGACCCGACCGTACTGATGATGCTCCAGAGGTACCGCCAGGAGATAGAACAGCTGAAGAAGCAATTGACGAAAAGGACAGAGCAGTCCTCTGCCTCCAAGCAGCCTAATGTGTAGGCCGAATCATCAAGGGGAGCCGTCAGCAAGAACGACTTCCCACCACTCTATACCCCACCGCTGCAGGCGAAACCAAACTTGGCGACAACTCAACAGCGCCCATCACAGCTGCTGGCGCCACCAGTGCTGCCACAGGTGCACCAGACGCCTCCACTGCGGCCCGACCAGCATGAGCAAGATGATGGTAGAAAGGATGATCGAGATGAAGCTCGCTGAAAGGGCTGAAGGTGACTATGTTGTGTTCGATGCATATAGGGTTCCATACCTACCACATCATGCTGCCAAGCGGCTTCCCCCCGGGATTAGCAAGCCGCCGAAGTTCGACATGTTCAACGGGAAGGGATCCCCGAAAGAACATGTTGCCTATTACATGACCATCATAAGTGACTTGGCCACTGACGAGTCATATTTATTGAAGTTCTTCGGGTCCTCACTGTCACGCCTCGATCCTTTATTACAGTGAAAGACTCGCTCGAGAAACGTAAACAGCCGGCATGGTAAGCCTCTTGCAAGCAAGAACGACCAGAGCGCGAGACAATCACACACATAAATGCAATTGCACAGAATTTAATCAAACTCCAACTTTATTTCATAAATGATCAAAGTATTCCTTTACAATAATCACCTTTCATTCTACTAGACTCAAGAAATAAGAAAATTACATTGACTCAATCTAAACATTATAGACTTCCTAAGCCTTTGCTTGTAGCCTTACAAGACTTTCACTCACTTCCGGACCCGCCACTAGTATAGCCCGAATCCGAATCTGAACTACTTCCATCTCCTGAAAAATATTGGAAAATAGGTAATGAGCACACTTTCCCAGTAGGTATCTTCGCATCAACATGAAAGTACTATTAAAGTGATTAATATTTTTGCTCTAAAGAAATAAGGTAAAATCATGCAATGCGATGATCACGCGATTAAACCATAGCAACGAGATAATCATGTAAGATAGAGTGAGCAAGAATGAACTTATCATGAATATAACAAGAACATGATATTGGCCTTTTCATGAACAAGAATGTAATAAGAATGCACTATCAAGCCACATAATCAACACTCCAGCATCTTACGCTTATGAGCAAGTGCTTCGTGAATTTCTGTGGAATATCGAGCAAGAAAGTCATGTACAAGAACTTGATCATGCTGCATCGCATTGTGATTGTTCACTTCACGAGCCGTTGATAATTTTCTTATTTATAAAGAAAGTACTCCCAGCGCAATGCGACGCCAGTAGCATCATACCCCATGGTTTATAAAATAGTATGTTTCCGATAATCAGCCGAGGGGACTAGCATACAGCCCTTGAACACAATCAGTGCTCGATCGCATCTTCAAGTATAAATCAAACTCTTACCACGCATGATAATAAAGTATGGCCAAGAATATAGCAATATTAAATAATGAAAATCAATGTATGAACGCTTCAATTGAATATGAGGAATTCAAGAATGACATTAAACAAGGTTATGCTCATAAAATAAATTGACAGCATAACGGTACATTCTTTTCTCTTTCCAATCCTTATATTAAGTTTCTTGATTAATATTATAAGTTCTAGAACCTTGGGAATATCAACCCTTGGGTTAAGTACGTAAGCAATGTGACGGTCGTTCTCTAGGCCGTTACATCATGTAACGCTCCAGTAGAGGGCAATTAAAATGATCAGAGTCCAGAACTATCAAAATAGACTCAGAGAAATGTGACGGTCATGCAATGGGCCGTTACGTGATTCTGACGGTCCAATGTAAGGCCGTTACATTACTAGATCCAGAAAACAACGATAGTGTATTCTAGTTAATGGGCTTTAATGGTACAACCAACTCGGCGTCCTAGTGGAAATCCCAGGCTCGCGGAGAATTACGGAGGCCTTGAACAAGATTTCCTTGTCTATTGGAAGGAATATCCAATAGAGAGGTCCTCATGTCCAAGAATATGTTCCTATAGTGAAAAATTGTGAACTAATGGTCAGCATACCGGAGTATGTGCCATGTACTTATAGAAATGACTGTATTGATAGAGGAAGAATATATATAGATATATATCGATGTGAAATCATGATAAAAACTCTATCAATACATCATTCAAAATCATGTTTCTAATTACAAAACCATAGAGTTTGGGCTCATGAAATTAACATAACTTAAAGTCATAGTGAGATACCGAAACATGCAATACCTATCATGAATGATTAAATAATCTCAAAGTCACGTAATCAGGTTAACACTTAGGTAACTTGGCATAATAATAAGTAAATCTGGCAAGTTTCCAATCTGTCTTGAGTTGACAGTACACAGGCACCTGACTGTCTAGCCAAGGCGCGTCACAGGGAGTGTGACGGTCTATCGAGCAACCGTTACAGAATGTAACGCTCTTGCATAGATGCGTCAGAGTCAACAGAGAAATCAATAGGCAATCAGGGACTGTGACGGTCCATCGTATGGCCGTTACTTGAGTGTGACGGTCCTACTATAGTGCGTTACAATATCTGCTGACAGAAAATGATATGAAACCTAAGAGATCAACTCACATCATGTCTAAATCAAATACCATGTCAATTCTAGGCATGATTACGAAGTATAGGCTATCTATATGCATGGGTTCCAGTGAATAGACAAGATAACTTCTTTTATTTCTTTTTAAGGCTAAGAGATGTATGACATGCATGGAACTATGAAAACTTGAAATTGATGATATATGATGCATGAAATTTAGTCAAATCAGTGGACTTTTAGTCTTATCAAGATGTTTTTGCCGTTCATGAGATGACCTACTTCTTAGCTTGGCTTTAAACTTCCAATTTAGGGTTTGAAAAACATGCCCTAGCTCTCCTTTTCCTGTGACTTTTCAGCAACTTCCTTGGGCTCTAACTCCACGACCTCTTGACCTAAAGATGTGAAATTTGGAGAGGAGTTAGTCTAAAGTTTTATAAACAAATACTTCTAAATAACTTACCCGAGATTATGACTCCTTATCTTGATTCCACGGGAGCAAAAGTAAGGGTCGCGCAGTTCAGAACTAGGTCCTATTTATAGGGTTTTTGGCTAGGGTTTGAAGATTAGATTGATTCTAGAGTCCTTAATCTGCTAAAACCTGATCTCTAAGAGTCCTTAGTAATGTTATAACTCTTCCCAAGTTGATCCCTAGTGAATAAGATCATCAAATTTCCATCTTTCATAACTTCTTCCTCTTTCGGAATCTGCAGAGTGTAACGGTCGAACGCAGGCGCGTTAGGTGAATGTGACGGTCTCGCGATAGACCGTTACAGTCAACGTATGCAGAGTTCTAAATTAATAAAACTCATTTATTCATTTATCGATATAATTATCTTAGATAATTCATCTTTATCCTTAAAATCCGTAAATAAGATAAATAACCTTCTAGAACATGGGCCAAACTTAACGGGCTTGGTCCTTAAACCTTTTAGATGATGTGTAAATAGGCTTGGTTAATTATTTAACATAATTGGGCCTTATAATGACTTATTAGTCTCAGAATCCATTTATTAATATATTTAGGTGATACGGGACGGACTGAGGAGACGACGCTATATGAGACGGACACTACTCGACCAGCAACGACACGACTACTAAAGCGACCTCAGCTCGACACTAAGAGCTCCTATCGGCTACACGTCGCTAACAGAAGTGCAAACTCACTCGTCGTCCCATGCAAGGGAAAGCGTGGATCATGTGTGGTTAAGGAACCGGTAGAGTTCAAGGTAGTCTAACTCAACTTCCGGACTTGGATCGAGTCATGGGACGGGTCACTCTCACACTCACAGCGGCGACATGGACTCACGGGCTAGCACCTATTGCTCTCAGGCAGTAGTAAAAGACCATATACTAAACTAGCAAGCGAAGGTCGAGAAGTTGAGACCTTTACCTCCATGCACCCGGCGTGGCGAAGACAACCCCGGCCAATTTACGGACTCCCAGTTAAACAATATTCCAGCAGTACAATAATTTGACCCACTCCACGCAGGCAGGTAAAAGGTCACATGTGGGGCCCGGGAATCATGCAAATCGGGTTGATGGGCAGCATCTTGATGTCGCCCGGCGGTGCCGAACTCTGCGTTTTCGTGCTTTCCGAACGGTGGATTCTACGGGTCCGTGGGGCCCACGGACGGCGCTGTCCTCCGGATCTGCGGGGGTGGGACCCACTGTGATGGGGACCCCTGGTGGCGCGCCTCCACAGACGGTGGTCGGCCGGAAATGCCGATCGGGGGTCGATTGGCCCCGATTCCCAATTGTTGAACTAGCTGCCCACAGATTTTGATTTCAGTTTTCCGGCGCGCGCTCCGGCGAAAACGGCCACTGCGATCAATCCCGGCGTCGGATCGGGACGCACGAACTGTCGTTGGAAAGCTCTCTCCAAATACTTCAATCTAGGGTCAGAGGGAACTACTGGATCGGGTCGGATATGGACTTTACTGAATTTACAAGTTCCTATTGTACAGTACCTGAAATCTCAGATCTGCAGGTGAGTTGTCTGAAAATGGCCGTTGACCGCGAGGTTGATGGCCGATTCAGCTCCTGAGCGCTTCACGAAAGTTGTAGGATTTTGAACAAGGAAAACGAGGATAGTTTTTGTGGACTGATTGTAGGTGGCTGTGATTGTTTATGATTTGTTTACTGGAGGGTGGTCGGATCTGGGAACATGTGGACAATACTGTAGCTATCTCTGAGAATGAATTTTGAAAAATAGGTGGAGGGCTGATCAAAAATCAAAAAAATTCTTGGAAGGAAGGATTTATGGATAGAACTCCCAGTAAAATTGGAAGCCCTAGCAAAAATCAAAAGGTGGATCGAAGATGCGAAACTCAGGAAAAGTGGAAAATCAGATCTGAAACTAGCAGAACTGAACTTGGAAATTGAACGAAAATGGGAAATTATCAAATCGAAGATTCATGACCCACCAATTTTTGTAGAATGTGGGGAACACCTCTAGAACATCCCCTCAAAATCCAAGTCTATCTGAGCTCGTGGCTGATAGTAGAATTTCATGGAAGGGGTAGTGGTTGGCTGAAGACAGAACTCTGGCGATCCCGATGGCGGTGCGATGGCGGCTCGTGGCGGCGGCGATGATGACCGGAACCGATAGGGAGGAGTCACACCTCCAGAAGGTAGCCTTCTCTACTGCAAGGGGGAGAGGGAGAGAGGGAGAGGGGGGGTGCCCAAGGGCTGCTCCAAGGATTTTCCAAGTTCAAATGGCATTAATTCATCAAAAATGAAAATTACAAGCATATATAGGTTACATGTCTAATCAATCCTCAACCGTTGGATCTAGGGATGGGAGATGGAGGGCTGGAATTGCATGTGACCATCCACAAAAATTAAAATAAAAAATACAAGGGGGGGGGGCAGCCCATTGATTAGGGATGCAAGGGGGGGACATGGTTGGTGGGGGTGAGTTGGAATTGTTGGCATTTTATTCCAATGTCCCCCCCTTGGCCCACCCTTCTAGAAGCCACCATTTGAATGGTTGACCGACCCCACATGGGGCCCTAGGGATGAGGTGGATCAATGGGAGGGGGCCTGGGGTCCCGTGGGGCCTATGGGTCTCATTTTTACAAATAAGCCCCTCTTACAATCAAAATTACATACCGAATAAAATGAAGTAAACACACATTAAACACAAATAAAGTCTAACTAAATATGATAAATGCCGGGACTCATGGGGGAGTCTCCAGGCTGTCTCTGAGCCAGATGGATGCTTAGGTGGCTCGAGTCGTGCTCCGTGTTCGGAACCGGTGGCCCGACATGTCGCGCCGCTCAACTGCTCGGGTGTCCGCACCAATTCTCCCCGGGTGGGAGAAACTCGACCCTGTCGAGTAAGGGTCTACATCGCTCCTGTATCACTCAAGAAGGTCCGAATCAACCCGCTGCAACTCTCCATGTGTGATCCACGTGTCCTCGGTAGCTGGTCGTCCTCTCCTTCGCACTATGTAGCGCGGGTAGGATCCATTCCTGGTAACTGTCACCTGCTCATCCAGTATATGATCTATATGCTCACGCTGCCGTAATAAGGGGGTTGGATGTGGACACTCAGGTGTGGGATCACTCTCAAGGGGAGGACATGGCTCGAAAGGCTCACTAGGGATCACCGCTGGGTCCCTGTATGCAACTAGATCCGATACATTGAAAGTAGAGCTTATACCGTATTCCTCAGGCAAGTCCACAACGTACGCATTGGATCCAATGCATTTCAACACTCTGAATTGACCTGCTCCGCGAGCTAGCAACTTCTTAACGGTTCCAGAGGGAAACCGTTCATGTCTGACCCTGATCATGACATATTCGCCCTCTTGGAACTCTCGGTGGTGTCGGTGAGCATCGGCTAACTCCTTGTACCGTGCATTGCTGGACTCAATGTGACGACGGACATCGTCATGCAGACTCCTAATCATGCTTAGCAAAAGAAAAAAAAACACACGGATGCACACACAATCCCTAAACAACCCTACAGTTAATAAAACCCAATCATATGTAAGGTGGTCCAGGACATCCGAATGTGTGCCATGCATGCATTTGACATAACCGGAGGTTAATGTCATGGTGGACTTCTAGACATCCTACGATACACTAATCATGGACATTGGGTTTGGATGTGGGAAGTCCAGGAGGTTTGGGTGGTTTAGGTGGGCCGGGTGAACCAAAGTTTTCATTACCCCCAAATGACGGTTCGGACCTATTGCCATGTGAAGGTTGCCAGGCCCGAGTAGGAGGGGTGTGATAGTGGACTTCCTTAAAGAGGTGGAATGGAGGTTGTGGGCCAAGGGGCCCATGAAGAAGGGGATCGAAGGGATCAAAGAATGTGTGACCCCTCGATATGGATTCCCTCATCTCAAGATCCCATGTGTGGAAGTCTAGAAGGTGTTGTTGATCTCCTTCATTCATGAAGGGAGATGAGACGGTGGGGGTATGATGGTGGACTCTCTCAAAAAGGTGAAGTAAATATGGTGGGTCACGGGGTCCACAAGAGAATGGGTCGAAGGGATCAAAGAAGGTATGACCCCTCGGACTAGGCTTCCACAAATCACTGTCCCACATTTGGAAATCTTGGAGGTGTAAATGATCACCTTCATTCATTGTGAGAGGTGGGACGGAAGTCATAAGTAGAAAGTAAGATTCCTCCCTTGGGCAAATGGGAATGAAGTCGGACTCGGCCGGCATAGGGAGGAGTAGAAGAACCTCCGTGGTAACATGACCCACGGTGTACACGGAGGTGATAGACCCAAACGATGGATGTGTGAAGCTACGACCGATAGGTTGGTCAAAGCCTGGGGCCAACAAGTGCGTAAATGTCAATTACCGGTCTAATCTATTAAGAAGGTCATCCAATGTATCCACATGGTGACTAGATCGGAAAGTGGTATGGAATGAGTTGATTGGCACCAGAGGTAGGATAGGGTCCATAGATGGGAAGGGAAGTGGGACCAAGCCATCCTTGAGCAAGCTAAGGAGTGGCTTGGCTATGAGTAGCTTTCCCGTTAGAAACACGGGTAGCTGTGGCTGAGATGGCTCCGAACAAAGATCGGAGAGTGGGGCTTCTCCAACCCTTTTGTCCCCTAGGGCTAGAGACGTCCGAGTGGGACGTTGTCCGGCAAAGTGGCTGAACCCCTGGTGGCGATAACACTGCTACCGTGACCCACTACGCTCCTTGATAAGTCGATCTTTACCCTTACCCTCCTGACGGACAGGGGGTGTAGGCAATGGGGCTCTCGTGGGTGGGGGAAGAGGATCCGCCAAGATGGGGGGAGGACCTCGGGATGGCACTCTAGATGACACTGGATTGGGACTACCAATTACTCCCTCCTTAGGCTCGTGCTTGGTTCCATCCCGGCCAGGTGGTTTGCAAGGGGGAATCAGGGACTCGATATAATCACACTTCCTATCCACTCTTTCCATAATGCTTTGGAAGAGTTTGGCAATGGTGGGTTTTGGAGTATGAGTAATGTGATGGACTATCCCATATGAACTCGGCTTAGTCGTGGGCCTAGCCTCTTCTACATGCGCGGCGCTTTGCCTTTGATTATGGCCCACTTGGGTGGAGGTGATTGGGTGGGGTCGGTTGGAGGTGACCGGGCCGGGTAGGTAGACCTTCTTAAGTTCATCCTTCATCTCATGCCACGACTCGATGGGCCTTTGCCTCCTCACCTCCCTCACGCGCTCAATGCTCTCCCATTGCCAGGCGGCTTTGTGGACAAGCCTCTCTCAGGCAAAACTAACTTGCATGGCATCAGACATGGTGTAACATTCAAAATATTTGTCCATGGCAGCCTCTCAATTGAGGTAGTCGCCCGGATCATTAGAGCCATAAAAATCCGAGGCTTTGGGCCTACGGAAGGGGAGAGGATGGTTGCGAAACCCATGGGTAGACCAACGGCCATATTGCCCGGGTGATTGGGAATCCATGGGAAATTGGGGGGAACTACATGTTGGGCATGCCGACACTTGGACAAGACCGACTGACTGTTATTGGACTGCACACGAACTAGGAGACACAAACTGATGCAAACACCGACTAATGCACCTAGACCTAAACCAATATCCGGTACGTGGCGGAGTTAATCGATCCGAAGATCACTCCCGCAAGTGTGCGGCCTTCCCGATAGGCGTAGCCTAGCGTTCGGACAACACCTTTTAAGATACTGAATTATCAGGATGAAATATAATTTTAAAACACCCTTTTTTTTGTTTTGAAAACTAATGATGATCCTAGACTCGACTTAGACCATGATGCATGCAAGACTTATGCAAGACTACCATAGACTCAACCTGGCTCTGATACCAAACTGATGCGGGACGGACTGAGGAGACGACGCTATATGAGACGGACACGACTTGACCAGCAACGACACGACTACTAGAGCGACCTCAGCTCGACACTAAGAGCTCCTATCGGCTACACGTCGCTAACAGAAGTGCAAACTCACTCGTCGTCCCATGCGAGAGAAAGCGTGGATCGTGCGCGGTTAAGGAACCGGTAGAGTTCAAGGTAGTCTGACTCAACTTCCGGACTCGGATCGAGTCGCAGGATGGGTCACTCTCACACTCATAGTGGCGACATGGACTCACGGGCTAGTACCTATCGCTCTCGGCAGCGGCAAAAGACCATATACTAAACTAGCAAGTGAAGGCCGAGAAGTTGAGACCTTTACTTCCACGCACCCGGCATGGCGAAGACAACCCCGGCCAATTCACGGACTCCCGGTTAAACAATATTCCAGCAGTACAATAATTTGACCCACTCCACACAGGGAGGTAAAGGTCACATGTGGGGCCCGGGAATCACGCAAATCTGGTTGACGGGCAGCATCTTGATGTCGCCCGGTGGTGCCGAACTCCGCATTTCCGTGCTTTCCGAACGGCAGATTCTACGGGTCCGTGGGGCCCACGGACGGCGCTGTCTTCCGGATCTGCGGGGGTGGGACCCACTATGATGGGGACCCCTTGTGGCGCGCCTCCACGGACGGTGGTCGGCCTGAAATGCCGATCGGGGGTCGATTGGCCCCGATTCCCAATTGTTGAACTAGCTGCCCACGGATTTTGATTTCAGTTTTCCGGCGTGCGCTCCGGCGAAACCGGCCGCTGCGATCAATCCCGGGATCGGATCGGGACACACGAACTATCGTTGGAAAGCTCTCTCCAAATCCTTCAGTCTAAGCTCATAGGGAACTGCCGGATCAAGTCGGATATGAACTTTACTGAATTTACAAGTTCCTTTTGTACAGTACCCAAAATCTCAGATCTGCAGGTGAGTTGTCTGAGAATGGCGGTTGATCGCGAGGTTGATGGCCGATTCAGCTCTTGAGCGCTTCACGAAAGTTGTAGGATTTTGAACAGGGAAAACGAGGATAATTTTTGTGGACTAATTTGAGGTGGCTGTGATGTTTTATGATTTGTTTAATGGAGGGTGGTCGGATCTGGGAACAGGTGGATAGCACTGTAGCTAGCTCTGAGAAAGAATTTTGAAAAATAGGTGGAGAGCTGATCAAAAATCAGGAAAATTCTTGGAAGGAGGGCTTTATGGATAGAACTCCCAGTAACATTGGGAGCCCTAGAAAAAATCAAAAGATGGATTGAAGATGCGAAACTCAGGAAAAGTGGAAAATCAGATCTGAAACTGGCAGAACTGGACTTGGAACTTGAATGAAAATGGGAAATTATCAAATCGTAGATTCATGATCCACCAATTTTTGTAGAACGTGGGGAACACCTCTGGAACATCGCCTCAAAATACCAAGTCTATCTGAGCTCGTGGCTGATAGGTGAATTTCGTGGAAGGGGCAGTGGTTGGCTGAAGATAGAACTCCGGCGATCCCGATGGCGGTGCGGTGGCGGCTCGTGGCGACGGCGATGATGATCGGAACCGATAGGGAGGAGTCACACCTCCAGAAGGTAGCCTTCTCAGCTGCAAGGGGGAGAGGGAGAGAGGGAGAGGGGGGTGCCCAAGGGCTGCTCCAAGGATTTTTCAAGCTCAAATGGCATTAATTCATCAAAAATGAAAATTACAAGCATATATAGGTTACATGTCTAATCAATCCTCAACCGTTGGATCTGGGGATGGGAGATGGAGGGCTGAGATTGCATGTGACCATCCACAAAAATTAAAATTAAAAATACAAGGGGGGGGCAGCCCATTGATTAGGGAGGCAAGGGGGGGACATGGTAGGTGGGGGTGAGTTGGAATTGTTGGCATTTTATTCCAATGTCCCCCACTTGGCCCACCCTTCTAGAAGCCACCATTTGAATGGTTGACCGACCCCACATGGGGCCCTAGGGATGAGGTGGATCAATGGGAGGGGGCCTGGGGTCTCGTGGGGCCCAAGGGTCCCATTTTTACAAATAAGCCCCTCTTACAATCAAAATTACATACCGAATGAAATGAAGTAAACACACATTAAACACAAATAAAGTCTAACTAAATATGATAAATGCCAGGACTCATGGGGGAGTCTCCAGGCTGTCTCCGAGCTAGATGGATGCTGAGGTGGCTCGAGTCGTGCTCCGTGTGCGGTACCGGTGGCTCGGCGTGTCGCGCCGCTCAACTGCTCGGGTGTCCGCACCATTAGGCCTTTATAAATTCTAGAAAATTATTTATATAAATTATGGGGCACTACACTCACTCACAGGGCTCGCATTTGAATGGTACTCTAGCCTCCCGGCTGGGTCGATCAGCGACTGGTCGGACATGCAGAGGAAGTTCAGAGAAAGGCTCCACGTCATAGAGAGGGAAGTGATAGTGGCTGAACTCTATTCAACAAGACAGAGGGCAGATGAGACCGCTCTCGACTGCATCAAGAGGTGGAGGAACCTCGGGATGAGATGCAAGTGGCCCCCGCACTAGGAGGACGCCGTAACAAATCTACAAATAGAACCTCAGGAGAGAGGTGCTGGAGAAGATGATTGGTATGGAAATTCGGTCGTTCGACCGTCTGAACAATATTGTGGTCGAAGTGGAGGCTTTCTTAGCGAAACCGGCCCCTACACCAAATACTCCTACTGCACAAAAGGGCAAGGTAGCGAAACGGCGCCAGGCACCGAAAGAAGGAAATGCCCTTGATATCAAGGCGTTTGAACAACAAAAAGATAAAGGCAAGCAGATAGCTGCTCCTCAGCCTGCCAAGACCGGAGATGGCGAAGAAGGCCCATCCCTCCGGGATAAAATGAAGAAGGCCTACTCTTTCCCAAAGGAGAAGACTAGGATCTTGTTTGACTGGGTTACCCAGTATGATAAGGTCACCCTGCCTGAGCCAAGGAGGCCGGAGGACCTGAAGAGAAGAGATAGCCCAAGATTTTACCCCTACCACCAGATGCTGGGGCATCCAATTGAAGACTGTTATGTTTTCAAGGATATTATTGAAGGCATGGTAAAAAAGAAAGAAATAGAATTGGAGGAGTACAAGGTCGACCCTCCACAACCACATGCGGCGCCCGTAAGAAGAGCCGCCGTCAACATGGTCTCTCTGTATCAAGCCTTGCCTGAGGAGACCGCAGAAGCCAGTACTCAGCGTACGTATGAAGCCTGCTTTTTGGCCCCAATAAAAGAACAGGAGGGATGGCAGCAAGTCCCTACAAGAGCCAAGAAAAAGGGCCTGCCTCGCCCGGCACCGGGGGCACATATTCGTGGCGTCACGCCAGGACCCCCTTCACCAGTAGCAACACTTGTGTGGACCAATCCACCAGTAGTTATCAGGATACCTACCCGCAATCGGAGGAGGAAGACTCCGTTGCCGGTAGTCTAGAAGATCAGTCCAGAAGCTCAGCGGCTACAGGACTACATAAATGGACTGGATGAGTATGTACAGCCCAAGCTAGAACCTTTGTGTTTAGTCTTGTTGAATCTTTACATGTTTTGATGATGACAACACTATAAGTCTTAGTGGTCTTCCAAAATTATGTCTATGTGAAAATTTAACAAAAATATTTCTCTGTGAAAATGAACAAAGAACATGTTTGTTGAAGAATGAACCTTCATTTCACTTCAGGCATCTTTCAGGGACTGTATTCGTGTTGGTTGGCACCTCGTCTTGTTTTGTATATAACACCTCGTGTTGCTCTGCTTGTCTTAGTGTCGTTTTAGTTCTAGTACTGTTTGTATTTCCGACACGCCGTGTCGTCTTCTCTTACCACGTGTTGTTCATGTTTACTGTCCTTCAAGTCATGCGTCCGTGTTGTTTCCACTACATTTTGTGTCATTTGATCTTTACTTCGTGTTGTTTTCATCGTCTTCGTATCATTCTCCGTGTAGTGTGTGGTTCTGTCAAAGTTCACTTCGTGACACTTACTGTTGTTCTTCGAGTCGTCTTTATCGTGGTCTCACTGTTTCGACTTCGTGTCGTTGTCAGTTCGTGTCTGTCTTATGTTGAAACCACACTTCGGGTTGGTTTCTGTTTTGATGAACTTCGAGTCGTTTCCCAGTGAACCCCGTGTTGTTTTTTAACTCCTACGTCATCCTTGTCTTCACTCCGTGTCTATTTTCTGTTCTCATCATACTTAGTGTTGTTTTTCATTTCATGTCAACTTCACTTCGTGTCGTCTCACCTCGTGTCATTTTTCCTCACTCTGGTCTCTCTGACTTCGTGTCATTTTCTTTGTTTTCACTTCGTGTCGTTTTACTTCTTGTCTTTTTCACTTCGTGTCAAATCACTGTTCTGTCTTCGTGTTGTTTACAACTCCGTGTCAATTCTTGTACTTCATCTTGGTGTTGTTTTTCAACCCGTGTCGATTACTGTTTCGACTTCGTGTTGTTTTCAACCCGTGTCGATTACCGTTTTGACTTCGTGTTGTTTTCAACTCGTGTCGGTTACTGTTTCGACTTCGTGTTGTTTTCAACCCGTGTCGATTACCGTTTTGACTTCGTGTTGTTTTCAACCCGTGTCGATTACTGTCTCGCCTTCGTGCTATCTTCACCTCGTGTCATTTATCTTGTTGCTTCTTCGTGTCTTTTTTTATTCTTCCCTATCCTCGTGTCTTTCTTGTATTGAAACCATACTCAGTGTTGGTTTCTGTTCTTGTCTTCGTGTCTTCGCATTGTTTTTCTGTCTACCTCGTAAAGGTCTCTTAGTAATGTTCATTGTGTCACCACTGTATCTCGTGTCGTTCTCTGTTTAGTACCTCTTGTCGTGTCCACTAACCTCATGCAGTTCTAGTTCTTATGGCACTCAATATTAATGGCTCTTATCTCATTGCAGGTCCGAGGAAGAACATTCATCAGTGTCTGGGTGCACATGATCCGATACTGAAGGAACAAATACACCAAGGGCACGTGGCAGGAAGGTTCTGGATCGAGCGTGGGAGGCACACGCGTTTAGTGCCCTATCCATCTGCTGCCGCTATAAATAGAAACCTTCGCCGACCGATGAAGGGTGATCAGAGCTAAGAAAGAAAAGGCAGTGTTACAGAGAGCTCGATCCAGCAGAAGAAGAAAAAGGAAAAGAGAGAGAGAGATAGTGATCGTGTGAAAGAGGAAGAGAGTTTAAGAGAAAGAAAGAGAGAGAGAGTGAATGAGAGAGTTCGTGGAGAAGAAGAAAGAAGCTTACCTGAAGATCTGTCTTCACTGCACCTTGGATCAGATCCAGGCCAGTCAGCTCCAGTGGGAGCCAAATTGTGCATCTCGTGTTTCAGCTTCTGTTTGCTGAAGCTATTTTTTCGTTTATTATCTTTTCTTTGTTTTCTGGTTTGCTGTGCTTTTTCGATCCTCTGGTCTGAGGTCAGGTTCCCTCCGGTTAGGAGGAAGGGAGATCTGATCTCCAGTTGCAAGTAGCTGGGAGCTACTTGTGGGTTCCCTCCGGTTTGGAGGAAGGGAGACTTGTCTCCGGTTCTGGGCTTGTGGATTCAAGTCCAGAGGTTCCCTCCAGTTTGGAGGAAGAGGGGAGGTTGTTCCCCTGGTCAAGCTGTGTGGTAGCAATTGTTTGCAGACTGAGTCTGTTTGGTTCTAGCGTGTGCTAGTGAAGCCTCACTCCGGTTGGGAGTGAGGGGTGGATGTAGGTCTGAAGGACCGAACCACCTAAAAAATCTTTTGAGCAGTGGCTTGATTGTTTTGTTTGCTTCCGCTAGATGCTTGAATAGGTGCGCTCAATGGGTTTGTATTTGAGTAGAATAGAATTGGTTCTATTCTGTTTCCTTATCTAGCATTCTTTTTTAAATTTGGCCATTATTCGTAGAAGGATTCATTCACCCCCCCTCTGTATCCGGGCCAAGCACCCTAACAGTTGGTATCAGAGCGGGTGTCTGCTTACAAGGTCCAGCGACCTGCAGATCGATCTTGCAATCTTAGGTGCTTATTTCCTTTTAGTGCATCAATATTCTTGTGCGTTAATCTGTGTGTTCTCATGGCTCATCCACCGATCTTCAGTGGTACGCATTTTCATGCATGGTTCGCTGTTTTGAATAATTATGTTAAATCTGTGAATCCAGACCTGTGGAAAGTAATTTCACATGGTCGTCATGAACTACCTAGGAAAAAGTCCAAATGGACTGACAGTCACAAATCCATGCATGAAGAAAATCAGATAGCAATAAATTTAATGAAGGCAGCTACTGATAGAGCTTTTCATTCATGTTTCTTTGAATCCAGTTCTGCTAAAGATATTTTGGATACACTGAAGCGAACTCAGGAGATAGATGTGGACAGATGCATGATGGCCAACAGAAGAAATCAAAGTGCCAGCGATCAAGGCAGCAATCAAACTAAAGAAGATGATGATGATGAGGTAAATATCTTCGAGAATTTTTCTCTAGAAGATTGGGAGAATGCATATGCTGAACTATTTGAATCTCATGAACTGTTAAGAAAACAGTATACAAAGTTGAAAAAGAGTATTCGGGTAGATAGTTCTAGCTCTCCATGTAAAAACTGTTCAAGTACGAAGAAATCTCATGATGCATGTCTGTCTGATAATCATATGTATAAAACCAGAATGCAGAACTGAAGAAGGAACTTGAATGTGTTCACTCTGATCTGAACAATTTAAAATCTGAAGATGACTTCCTCAGAAAGCTCTCTAAAGAAAATGATGAACAATTAAAGAAACTTAAACGAGAGAATGAGTTGCTGATTGAAAATTTTAACGCCATAAAATCTGTAAACATAGAATTACAGAAAGATTTTGAAAAACAACAAAAGGAATTGAGGGAGTTTGAAGCTAGGAGAGAAAGCATGGTTAACTCAGAAGATCAGCTTCTAATAAATGAGCTAGTTCAAAATGATAAGCTTAAAGAAGAAGTTGAAAAATTAAAACTGTTAAACAGTGCCATGTCTGAAAGACTTCTCACATTAGAAAAAGGAAAAGCTATATGTACAAACGAGACTGAAGAGGTAGATGAGCTAAGAAAAGAAATTGAAGAATACAAAACAGCTAACAAGGTTTTGAATGAAGCTGTCAATTGTAGTGAACAAGAGATCACTAGTTATGAAATACACATTGCATCTCTTGAAAATGAAATTCAGGATTTGAAAGCCTCCTTGTCTAAATTTGTTGATGGGCAGAAAAACCTAGACAAGCTGTTAGGTGTAAAAGTCAATGTCAACAAGGAAGGACTGGGTTACAGTCCAGTCATGAGGAAGGTTGATGGAGCCAACCTGAAAACTGTCTTTGTCAAATTCTCTGAACAGGAAAAGCCTTCTATCTCATCTCCACCTCAGTACAAGGCTAAGAAAACAGAAAAATAAAATAAAAATCATAAAACATCAAAAATTCAAAGGAACAATCTGCATGCTAAGAACTCATCAGATAAATGCCATGTTTTAAAGAAATCAAGTGGCTCATGTCATTATTGTGGTAAGTATGGACATCTAATGAGTAACTGTTTTGTGATGGAAAAAGATGACAACAAGGATGCTAGAAAATCTGTGTCTGGTCAGAAAAGGAATGTCACATGTTCTAATTGTGATAAAGTAGGACACACTACTGCTCATTGTTGGTTTGCAAGTAGTAAGGAAAAATCATGCTCATATCATACAAAACACTTTGCAAATCAGCATGTCTTTAACAAGAACCAGCACATTATATGTTTTAATTGCAACAAAATTGGTCACAAGGTCTCTGAATGCTGGTCAGGTTCTTTCAAAAGAAATTCTATCTCATGCCTTGAATGTGGAAAGTATGGCCACAGGGCCATTGATTGTTGGCATGCTCAAAGGAAAAATTTCAGTGCTGGAAAGTATAGATTCCCTGCTAGTACAAATGCTCTTAGAAAGAACAAAGTAGTTTTCAAAAGGAAAAACTTTGAATGTGCTGATTATGGAAAACAGTTTGGTAATGCAAATAACAGAAATTTCCATGCTAATGCACATACAATTCATGCTCATAATAATGTGCATAACCCAGATCTGAAAACTACTGCTCCTTGCTATCAAGTTAAAAATGTGCTAAGAAAACCTGCTAGGAGTGATAATGTCATGACAGGACCCAAGACTTCCTGGGTACCTATTCGTGCAAAATAAACTTTGTTTTGCAGGTGTGCCTTGGGACTGGAATAAAAGGGGAAATGATCCAAGGCACTCAAGAATGAAAACCCCATTCTCACAATTTTCAGGTAATCTCTCTACATGTCCCATTTTGAAACTTACTGCATATCTGGTTTGATGCATTCTTGCATATCTTGCTATTAGTTTCATCTAGTGCATGCATATTGAATCTGGTCTTGCATATTCATTCACCATCTGCAAGTTGCATTATTTTCTAAAACATGCACTCTGAAATTTCTGAAATCTTTAACTGAAAGCGAATGCTGGTTGAAAACTGTATGTTGCATAATTCTTTGGAAATCTGAATTGCTTATAGGACTGTTGAGTTTACCCTGTTATCCATGACCTCTTTGGTATATCAAATGGTAAGCTACCAAAAGACAGGGAAATCTGTCAGGAGGTTCTTACTATGTGTGAGGTGGTCTCTTAGACCAAATGCTCCGCCTAGTACCATAAGTCATTCTGCTGATCAGGGGAGTCTGTTTATGCATAACTCATAAACACACTTGTTTAATTTTCGTGGCAAACACTGCATTCATTAAATAATTAACACTTCCAAGAGTCGTGTGTGAGTTGTCCTTGAGTGGGCTGAAGAGGAGCTTGTCAGGCTATTTGGTTTCTGAAGATTTTTGTCAGCCGATGCAGTTAATGTGGTTTTAAGATCAGTCATCTCAAGAGGTTGCAATCTGTTGCCCAAGAGTTTCTCTGGATGTGAGACAGAACTACTTCAAAAATTCTACATTTGGATATGTCCTTAGTGCCTAATGTCTTGAGTGATCTCTCACTTGTTGGCTTGCTGATAGGAGTGCTGCTCATCTCATTTCATCTCTCTCTATTCAATCAGCCACCTCATTATCTCTCACCTCTCACTATTGGTTCAGATTCTCTCTCGAAGAAATTATGGTTTCTGTCTTCTTGCTCTTATCAGATAAGATCTGTATACCTTAAACCACCCTATATCAAGTGTAACAATCCACACCCGTTAATAAAGAACTTCAATGTTTGGGGGTTATATTTGGTCCTAGATCCTTCTAAGTTATCCTCTCAAGTGTTGATCAACATATTATAAAACTTCCTGTTAAATGAGAAAAACTTATTGAGGATCTCAACTTAACTGAAACTTATGTGAAGAGAGCTCTGAGATAAAAAATTGTGTTAAGTAAGATATTTTTTACTAAAATCATGAGAAGTGCTACCAGGGAATACACCATTATTTGTGGCAGAGCAATGGTTTTTGTGGAGAAATAGACACTCTAGATCAATGAAGTCCAGAGTCTCTGTCATGATACAATTAGCTATCTCTGTGTAGAAATGTTAAAATTAAAAAAAAGGAAAAAATCCTCAAAAGAAAAAAAAATATCATTGTCATAAAGGTAGTTCGTCCTGAGTAACCAGGATTTCTGGTGTCTGATAAACATGTCTCCTTGTGTAAAAAAGGACTATACTACCTTGTGTTCAACAAATTGGTTGACCCTGTATGCCTTCTCGTCCATTTAATGAAGAAATGATTTTTGCTTGACATTGATGTGTTATTTCGTTGCTTGACAAACATAAGGTGCAATTTAATCGTGTCTCTCTCTAGGTTAAGCAACTTTAACAGCTAAATTTTGTAATTATGCTGATTTAATATCTTGAGTTAACTGACCTTGGTTTTTGGAAGAATATAACCCGTCCACATATTGAAGGGCTAACTTTAATATGGTGTAGCTGCGTTACATCAGAACTAAGGGTATTTTGGGTATTTACAGAAAAAGTGTGATAAGAGTAAAAAGCTACTCGACAACACCTTTTTTGTTTCTCACGCCTTCAACCTCAAACCCTTTATTTCCTCTTGCCGCTTCCTATTCATCCTCGTGCCGCTCCACCTTGAGCGTCTTCTTCAAACCTATCTCCATCTCTTCCCGCTCACCTTCTTCCCCCCACAGAGGTCCATTCCTCTCTTCTGTCTAGCATCACGTCCTATAGCAGCCTGCAAGAGAGAGTTGATACTCTGAAAGTTCCGGCAGATGGATCAGCAAAGGTCAGCAGCTCCGGGTGACAGGAAGAGGAAGGGAAAAGAAATTGTTGAAGAGCCCTCATCTAAGCAACAGAGATGTCTTGAGCCAGAACCTGCTGCGGAAGTATCTTCCGAACAAGGTACCAGGATGTCTCAGTCTACCGTGTTCGTAGAAAGTGGGAAAATCATTCCTCCTAGATTAATAGATTTCGGAGATGAAACTTTGGTCTCGAAGTTCCCAGAACTGCTGAAAATCTTTGAATTTCAGGAGTGGAGAAATTTCCTAGAAAATCACCGTGTCTTTTACCCTAGGCCGGTAATGGAATTTTACAATAACTTGTCCTTGAGCCGAGACAAGTCTGCCTTAGTATCATCTGTCAAAGGAGTCGAGTTAACTGTTACATGTGAGTCCCTTAAGGCCCAATTGGGCTTTTCCCTCTCATGGGCTATGTAGGTTGGAAGGTCCATAGGTTATGTATGAGGTTTATGGGTTTGTGTATGGTTCTTGGACCATGAGTGGCCTTTGGCCCATGAAGGGGGGCGCCCCCTTCTTTGCCCTTATTAGGCTAAGTTAGGTAAGTTTGATTAGAATATATGTAATGTGTTTTGACCACATGGGAGAAATACTTTCTTCTATCCCCTTAGTGCCCCTTCCAACCCTAGATCTAGGGGTAAACTTGGTCATTTGTCAAATTCCATATATACTTGTATTTTCCATTTGTTGAAAATTAATGAGAAGAAAAAATTTGTGTAATGCTTGGAGCTTCTTGCGCACCCCCTCTCCCCTACTATCATCTTCTTCTTCCAGCCCTCCAGGGTGTGATACCCTCTCTTATATTCTCCTTAGCCCCTCTAGATTCTATCTCTACTGCCGCCGCCGCCGCCGTTCGTGCCGCCATCGAGCCGCCGCGAAACTACTTTCGAAGTGCTGTCTAGATCTCTGTTCTGCTGGATAGAGGCTCACTCCGAGAATTTTACCTCCCAACTCCCACATCTTTTGGAGCTAGGATTTTCAGGGTAGGTTCCCCTCTTGAACCCAAGCCCCCAAAAAATAAATACCGTCATTTACTTTTCTTTTTATATTTTTCCATTTTCATGTATTTTCACCTTCCAATTATGTCCCAATTCAGATCTGTGTAACAGTAGCTCTGTGTTTTCCGGTTTCGACCCCCTTTCTCTTATCTTATTGAGTCACCAATTTTATTGGGGATTCTATCCATCTAATACCACTTTCACAAATTTACTTGTGAATTTAGGATCTTGTTTATAGTTTCTAAAAAATCACTTCAGATCCCAAGTTCTGTTCTATCTCTGATGTCCAGATCCGACCACCCGGTACTAGAAAATATGTTTCCCCATTCAAATCTCCACCAAACCTTTCATAAAAATTATCCCCGTTTTCCTCTCTTCGCCCCTTACCACTTTCATGAAGCGCTCAATAGCTGAATCGGAGGTATACAATGCAGTCAACGCCAATTCTCAGGAAAAAACACTTCTGTCCAGAGATTTCGGGTTCTTTCAACCAGCAGATTGGAAATTCAGCTAAGACCAGACCCGGGATAGCCAATTTTTTCTCTCTGGCCATAGATCGAAGGATTTTGAGTTAGCTTTCCAACGGCACTAATCTCGCGTCCATCCGACGTTAGGGCCGATCGTAACATCAGTTTTTGTCGGGACGCACAGGTCTGAAATAGAATTCAGATCCGTGGGCAGCAACTCCAACCCGCACCGATCGGAGCCTCCTCGCCTTCCGCGAGGAGAACCAACAGGCCGCCATCTCAGGGAGGACCCCTCCGGACGTCCCCGTCGCAGCGGTGCCGCTCCGGGCCCACACGGCCCCACTGAGCAGCACGTGGGTCCCACGATCGTGAGTACGTGTGCCGCTGAAGCTACACAAGAAGCTGCCCGTCAACCCGAACCCGCTACTCCCGGGTCCCACTGTGTAGCCCCTTACCTCCCTGCGTGGAGTGGGCAGTGAAATTGCATTGCTGTAATTATTGTGTAGTAATTGTCCCGGGAGTACGAGATCGGCCGGGATCGTCTTCCCCACGCCAGGCGCGTGGAGGTATCGTATTCGCTCGTTTACCCGGCGTTTGCTTTATTCGTATATACTTGTTTATGCCGCTGCTAGAGAGCATGATAGGGTAATTAGCTCGCTATATATTATTATTCACCGCTGCGAGCGAGAGAGTGAACCCATCCCGTGACCCGATCTGGGCACGAATTTGTGAGTTGACCACCCTAGCTCACTGCCGATTTCTCAACCGTGCACGTCCGTACACTTCTCTCGTTAGGGGCGATCGCGAGCTTGCTTAGAGTCCGAGGGTCGCATATCCAATTGGAGTCGAGTCGCGTGTCCGTCCCGCATCAGTTTGGTATCAGAGCGCCAGTTGAGTCTAGGGTAGTCATTAGTCATTGCTTAACAAAACAAAAAAAAGAGAGTCGTTTACGTCCAGTCTGAGTCTAAGTCGGTCTAAGTGTCACATTTGCATACCATTAATCGGTATATCAAAAGGTGTTGTCCGAACGTTAGGCTACGCCTACCGGGAAGGCCGCACACTTGCGCGAGTGACCTTCGGATCGATTAGCTCTGCCACGTACCGAGTCTTGGTTGTGTCTAGGTTGCTAGTCGAGTCTGCATTCCAACTTTACATCGTATAGTAGGGTCGTGTCTAGTCCACGAGAGTCCGATCTTGTCACCGTGTGCCTGCATGTCCACTACCCGCCACCCCCATGGCCGTTCCCCAAGACCATGCATCTGAGTGGTCATCCCTGGTGGCCCAATTCAACACCTTCATGGCCCGACCCTTGGGTTTCACCCATATCATTTCTAAAGCCACTCTACCCAATGGGTCCACAACGGAACTCCATTTCACTAATAGGGAGTCGGATAATTGGGTTTCTCTTGATATCGTGGAGTCCCTCTCCAAGACGGGT